>WEKX01018399.1:0-63736 GCA_013390025.1 Pitta sordida | reverse complement strand
CCGGCCCCGAGGGGGCTCCTGCGGGAAAGCGGCCGGAGGAGCCGCCGGGCGATACCCGGTCCGGCTCCCCGAGCCCCCTTCCCAGGCGTGCAGGGAGCCCTCGGAGAGGCCGGCGCCCGTCGGCGGCGAAAACGCTTGTTTTCCCCCAGCCACGTCCTGGAAAGGGGGAGACCTGCCCTTGGTCGCCGCGCCGGGCTCGTCGGGTCCTGTGCCGTGGCTCCCGCACCCTCCGGGGAACCGGAGGAGAACATCCCGGGGAGCCAAGGCGGGCAGGATCGGGCCCGCGGGCTCAGCCCCGTGGTCTGTTCCTTGCCGGGGTGGGCTGAGGACGGGGCCAGGCTGGACGGGACGAGGCGCGGTGGGCGGCTGAGCCGCTCTCCAGCCGTCCAACCATCCATACCGTCCATGTGCCCATCCCTCCGGCCCGTCGGAGCGGAGACCGGCGCCGTGGGTTGCGGGACACCGGGACGCTGCCTGGGGATCATCCGGATGGAGTCCGGACAATTGTCCGACGCCCTGCCCGGAGCACCGCGGCTCGCAAAAAGCCCGAGTGTGCGTACGCCGCTCCAGAGCTCTGAAGCGGAGCCGCGGGTTCCCTCCCTGCCGAGTCCCGCTTCAGGCCCGGCGGGCCGGGCAGGGCAGAACAGAAGACCTGCTGCCTCTGAGCTGCCCGTCCTGAGGCGGCTGAGCTCGGCAGCGCAAGCAGCATCCCATCCTCCCGGGGGGCAGCGGGATGGGCGCCGGTTTGAGCGACACTTCCCGAGCGCCCGCTTGTCCAAGGACAGCGCTGTCAGAAAGGGTGAGGGGGTTGTGCGGGACCACTAACTCCCCCTTACCCTCCCTCTGGTTTATGCTAAAAAAGATTATGTTTCCGGCCGCAGGGACCGGCCGAGTGTTCGCTGCGGGCGCTCTGCCGGGACGGCGGCCGCGGATACGGGCTCGCTTCCCAGGGAGCCCCATCCCGGGCCGGGGGCTGCCCCGCGGCTCCCGGAGAACAGTGGAGAAAAACCTCAACGAAGCGGGAAGCTTACGGAAGCATTAATTGCGATTTTAGTTAGGTTTTCGTTTTTTAAACTTTTTTTTTCGCCTCTGGGAGCCGCCTCCGACCCTGCTTACCCCGCGGATCCGACGTGGCTTTTCCCGGTATCCCGAGGGAAACCGCGCAGGGGAGGTGGAGGGGTTTCCAAAAAGCAGCCGCTCCTTGCAGCAGCGGCCCTGGGATCCCCGGACACGTTCCCGGCGGGAGCATCTTCCCGGGGCAGGAGCGCGGTGGGGAAGGGAGCGAGCGGCGTGCGGCTGCAGGAGCGGCTCCTGTCCCCCCGAGGGCCGGACCCACCGCCGCTGGGACGTGACTTTAAAAGTTTTCCCTTCCCGAAAAATATAATTTCTGGCTCTGAAGGTGTGTATTTGGGGGGGAAGGCAGTGATAGCGGCTCCTCGCTGTGCCGCGGGACAGTCCCGAAGATGTTAGCCAACCAGTAATGTAGACAACTCTTTTTCTTCTGTTTCCCCTCCAGTTTCGTTTACCGTATTTTATTTGGATTTTCTCCCGATTTACTCCGATTTACTCCTGATGTTGCCCCTTGCCAGCTGCTGAGCTTTCCAGAGCCTGCTCGGTCTCTATGGAAGAGAGGAGCCGTGTTTCACGGGTATCCACCTTGCTCTTAGAGCATGAAAAGAACGGGAAAAAAAAAACCCACAGTCCAAGGGCTTGTTTTCTACCCAGCATTGCCGTGCAGGGAGCAATCTGTGACTTCAAATAATTTAGAAGTTCTCCGAATGCTGTAAAAGTTTTAATGCCGTTGTGGTGAATTGGAAAGTTTTGAAAGTATTCTGAAGCAAGCGACAAAAAAGAAAAGTGGGGGAGGGATAAATTGTCCCGGGTTTATTGGGCAGACCTGTCATCTGGGCTCTCTGGCTCTCACAGTGATGGGTTTAGCACATCCCGTGAGGCCGTGCCTCAGTTTCCCCACCTATTGCATCTGTTCTCTGAAGGGTTTTGCAATCCATGCAGGAAAAGGACTGTGCTGGAGCTAGGAAGTGCAACTGAGGTATGAGCTTTTCTCGGTGAAAAATGAGAGCTGATTCCATGAAAAGCTGACACAGGGCTCAGTTATTCTCCATGTCTCCAAGGGAGAGAAGGTAAAAGGCATTCAAAGAAATTGTGGAATGTCTCAAGAATACTAAAAATGTGCTCCCAGCCTGGGGGAAAATCAGCTGGTCTGCCACTGATTGCTGTGCCAAACTGAAGTGGAAAACCAAATTATTGGTGCGATTTTTGTTATCCAAAATTAAGGGAAGCAGTTAATGCAGATTTGACAGAAGGTTTTCTTTGGACATTTGAGATTGAAGGAAATATTTCACCACTATTTTGTTTGAGAGAGGCTCAGGAGAAAACGTTTCTCTTGTTAAAAAGAGAAGACCAACATTGCTGGGTGTAGCTGTGATTGTGATTTTTACAGGGAGACCTGACAGCGAATTGAGGAGCTGAGTTTTCAGTGACACTGCAAAGCTTTCAGTTTTCCTGACTTCAACTTGTAGCTCTGATAAACTTACCCTAGAAGCTGATACAATTCACGGCAAACCTCCCTGCCTCTGCTGCTGAGCCGGGAGGGCTTTGCAATCTGAGTTCCGATTTGTCACAAACCTACCTGCTAAGAGAGCAACTCTCGCTTTGGTAGTAGGGCTTTTGCTAACTCCAGCTGAAACTGGGACAAAAATCCTCTCAGCTGAGGGGATCCTCCAAGGTTCCCAGCAAATGCAGTCAACTCCTATTGCTCCTGAGCCCTTTTGGGGTGGCAGAAACCTGTTGGTGGCCTGTGGGTTCCCAGAGTGTGTGTCTCTGAGCAGGGTTAATTCTCCAATTGTTTTTTGGGGTTTTTTAAATGGCATTTGTGACCTCTGTTTTGGGTTTTTTTTAATTGGTTTGTTTGAGTCTTGCTGTCGATGCCTCGTAAAATGATGCGGAGAAAGCATGAACAGCAAAAGAAAAATTGTTATGCTGGAATGAATAAACCCTGCTTTGGTCTAGCATGTGCTCAAGTTCTGCATACTGGGGTTGCTACTGTCCTTTAATTTCTCTTCAGTATAAAAGCGATGGCAGTCTGGGGGCTGTGCATCCCTCCCAGGCTGGCAGATCCCATCAGGCTGGTTCACAGTTAAAGCTGGGACACAGGCTGTCCGAGTGCCCCCCTGACTTCTGTCTCGGCGCTGCTGCTCCTTCCCAAGGAAGCAGAAACTCTGCCGGGAGGAGGCGAGTTCCTCTGCTCAGGATTGGTCAAGCAGAGCATCTCTGTGGCTTCAGCCCCCTCTTCCCAAGCAGCAGGTTGAGAGCTTTTTCAGCTGGCACGTTGTTTGGGGACAGGGCAGGATTTTGCAGAGGTCAGAAACAGACACTATTTGAAGAAAGGACGTGACAAATTCAGGGAGGGCGGAGGATGGCTCCTCACTGCAGCAGTGTGCGGAGGCAGCTCCCGGCTGCGGGAGCCGCAAGTCGCAGGGGCTGGAAGGAGGGATGAGCTGGGGCAGAGATCTCTGCGTGGCTGCCTGGGCTCTGCTGGCACTGGCTGTCTGAAACAGGGTCCTGAGCTGAAAAACTCTTGGTCTGCTCCCACATGGAGGTTGCTGCAAGAGTAAAAGAGTGTGTGTAAATATGGAGTTGTTTCTTTTTTTTTTTTTAATTTTTTTTTTGGTGCTGAGGTTGTCTGTGCTCCTGTGCCTCTCTGTCCCTCACCAAAAAAATACACCGTCCTAAAAAGAGGTGGAAAAGCTCCGCCACCTCTTTGAAGTGTGGAAAGTGATTTGTTGGGCTGCTGAGTTGCTGAGGATAAACATGAGAGGAAGCGCCTGGGAAAACTGCAGGGTTTTTTTGCTTTATGTTGAAGTAGTAAGTGGTTCCTTGTGAGTAAATCACAGCCCTTATTCCCAGAAGATGCTGAGACCGTAGACTGGGAATCCTTGTGGATCCCTTCCAACTCAGAATATTCTGTGATTTCTGTGAAAAAAGAACAGAAGGAGGAGGGGGAAACACAGGGTAAATTGATTAAATCTGGGAGCTGTTTTCTTCCTCTCTTGTCCCGCATGGGCAGAGAGAGGGGTCTCCAGGCAGCAACTGGCTGTGGGTGCCCACAGGTTACACCCGGCTGAGCCGAGGAAAGGGCCCGCGGACAGCAGAGAGCATCCTCTCGGGATGCTGCCAAGAAAGACCTTTCTCAATTCTCCCCTTCCAGAAACTGATGCGGGAAAAGTGAGGATCAGATCAATATTATTTCAAGACACACGGTTATGTTATCTGTTTGAAAAGTACAACATCTTTTTCTTGCTGGAGTAATCTTTCCACGCGCCCATATCCTGGAGGCTTTGAAGAGTGTTCACTTGAGTAAAGGTTAAATAACAGATAAACAGTTGTTGGGAGTTTGATTAACTTCCTTCCACTCATCCTCCTCGAGCATATCTGTCTAATTTCGGTCTCGGGATGTCTGCTGCATGCTTCTTGCAGAGAGTATCGCAATGTCAGATATTTTTCTTATATCGCTTAACTCTACAGTTTGAAGTGGAAAAACATTTTGTGTTTTTCACGTCAATTTCTAAAGCTTCTGGGTAAAGAGGTGGGAATGTGATTCTACCACATACCTGGAGTCTTAATTTTTTTTTAAAAAAGGGACCAGAAAGCAAACAAAAATGGTCAAGATACTGTTAGTAACAAAGAAAAAAGAGTCATGTGAATTTGGAGGAGGGAGCTGACTTGGTTTGTGAGTGCTGGCCGTGCTGCCTTCCTTTGACGGGTGAAAAGAGACTTTTATTTGTTTGTGAATTTCACTCTTTTTTGATCATAATCAGTTTTATTTCCTGGTTCTCATGGTCTCATAATTTGCTGACGGTGTTTGTGTTTTCAATCCATTCACACAGAGCTTCCAACTCTTTAATTTGAAAAAGATTTTGCTGAAGGTTTTTACTTTCCCTCTTCTCCCCCTCCCACCTCCCCCCCTTAATGTAATGAAAACATTTCCATGAAAATTAGATTTTGAAATCTCTCATAAAACTTAAAGGTTTGGTCTAAACTGCTAGAACACTTTTAATGAACATCAGCTTTCTGTCATCTGCACCGAGTTTCCACTGCTAGCCGGTCTATTTTCCATCTTTTTGATGATGTATAAAGCAGTGATTGCATGGGAAAATATTATCTCAGGGTTAATTTGTGCAGCTCTTACTCACACGAGTCATCGCAGGCGATTCAATGGGCCGTTTATGTGAATGCCAATTGATGAGTATTAGCCTTTGAGCACTTGACCAGCAGCCTTGAGTCGTGCAAAAAAACTTCTGTGCGGGCATGAAATGGTTTTGCTGTCGGCAGTCGGGGGCACGAGGGTTTTGCCTCTTGGCAGAGGTGCAACGTCCACCAAAATATGTGATGGGAGGAAAGAGCAAGAGCATGGACAGTATAAGCCATAAGGAATGGCTGGGGGAGTTGAGTGTTTGACAAGGCAGACACAGAGTTACGGGATCATAATTCCTTCGAGGATATATTTTTATTTTTTTCCACTGGTAACTGGGTTCACTCCCATGGTTTTTGACATCACCAGAATGACTTGATGGGATTATAGGTGTTTATTCCTGGTTGCAAGTTGTTTATGATATATTTAATTGGTTTTGAAACCCATATTAAGTAGCCCTGAGGGAACTGTGTTCCTGCTGGACCTTTGCATAATGAAGTACATTTTACCAAGTGTCACAGTATTCCAGTCTTGGGCCTCTGTTTCTGGGGAGGATGAATCACTGCAATGCTGGTTCCCCACCCTACTCGCCTTTACTCGAGGAAGCTTGGATTTTGGGGTAGATTATGAGGATTTGAAGGGAGAATCATCAAAGTCTGGCTGGAGGAGCTGTTGTCCAAGGCTCTGATGTGACTTTTTGTTTAGACTGTCCTTGCAGCTTTATGCACAGGGCACAGAAGGGTTTCAACTTGTGCTTGAGTGACAAAGCAGGTTTTTAGTCTGGTTTCCTCCAGAAAAACCTGTTGTATGGTCGCCACACGTGGAAAATATCTTCAGAACCCGCTGGCTGCTCTGGTGGGAGAGCAGACAGCTCAAAGCGGGTGTGAAGTCTCTGTGGGTTTTATGGCAGTCTGGTGGGGTGTGGAGAAGGATGGCAGCAGTGCCTCTTTCTCTGAGAGGGAGATGCAGCATAAATTCAACCTCTTACTGGCCACTGGGGAGTCTGTGCAGACACTCTGTTGCAGACCTTGTCGCTGGAAGTTGACACTCGTGCAGATGAAGGTGCCACGAGCCCTGTGCTGGAGGCACATAGGGATTTGTCCTTTGTCCCCCTGTGTTGGGAGTGCACTCCTACAGCCAGGGCTCCAACAGTTCCCCAGGGGAGCTCTGCAGTTCTTACTCCTGCATTGCTGGCCCTGCTCGCGTTTGTCATTCCTGCACTGACCCGTGTGGTATGAACCAAACCCGCTCCTTTCCTGCGCTCTTTCTGCTGGACCTGGCTGATCTCTACTTTGTAGGCCTGGAAGATGCTGTGAGGTGGGGATGGGAGCTCAGCAGAGCTGCACTGTGTGTCTGCTGGGACTAGGGAGGTGTAATTTAATTTGAAGAGAAGTTTCTTTCAAATGAGAACGCCTGGAGGCTGCTGGTTGGGAAGGAAAGGGAGCAGCGGTGCCGAAGCTGAGGGGCCACCTCCTGCAGTGGAAAGCCTGCCATCTGCAAGGATGAGTCTGCGAAGGCCAAGAGGGAAGAGAGGTCTGATGAGCAAGCCAGGGAGAATCTATTTCAGCTTACATAGCTTTCTGGGCTCCTCTCTCACCTCCAGAAGCTGACAAAAGGTTACACCAGTGTTTAAAGCACCATCCCAGACAGTCTGGATTTCATACGTGCCCATATGAGGTGAACATTTGCCTTGGGGTGGCAGCCCAGGACATGCTGGTGCCTTGTGTTCCTGGAAGGGAAGGTTAGAAGAGAGGTAAAGGCGGCCAGCTGCACTCTCAACAACTCACTACATCCTATTGCAGCATCCAGTTCATATTCCACCCAAATTTTCCCCCATTCTGGCTAGAGAAATTTTCCTACAGGAGAAACTCCAGCCAGTCAGCAAGACTGCTGGGCAGGGCAGACATCCAAAGAGACACTCAGGATCTGGCTAGGACCCTCTCCACCTCTTGATGAGCTGCTCAGGCAGCAAAACTGCTTTTGGACAGAGAACTGGAATTCATCAGGAGCCTGGGGATGTTGCTTTCCGCTCTGAACCCACCAGTGGATGAACTTCTCCTGTGGCCTCCTTGACCAAAGTGAAATCAAAGTTATCCGTGGTCCTGTGTGACTGGGGCAAGATAAAATTGCCAGCAGCAGCTGCTGAGTGGGCAGACTTGGAAAAGGAGAATGGCACAAAGCTCTGAAGGGGTCGGCAGTTGCAGGAGCACTGGGACCAGAGCAGGGTCCCTGAGGGTGGTGGAGTAGGGTGGATGGCTGCAAAAGGCAGAATCCAAGTAGCTTCCAATCCTTTCTTGTAGCCAGTGTAGGTGCTGGACCCATCAGAGTTGGGTGGGCTTTGAACCCATGAGGACCTTTAGTAGGCTAAAGTTGAGTTTGCTCTTGGTTTTACTGTCTTTGTGGCAGCTGAATGAGTGGTGGGTGAGCTGGGCTGAGATGCAGCTGTTGTGCCAGCGAGGCCATGAATGCCTATTCAGTGCTTCTAGAAATCATCCTCTTTTCTGAAAGTGTCACTAATATAACCCACATTTGGGGGTGGGAAAATCCTGAAACAAAAACACATGAAGCTTTCAAAGAGCCATCACTTCGCTGTGTCAGAGCCATAACTGAAAACAGTGTTAATGCTCTGGCCTGGTGCTGCAAAGGGCTGCCCTTGCTGGTGGCTCTGCTGGTAGCTCCTGTCCCCATGACATCTGGGCTGGTTTCCTATAAAGCTTGGTAGTGCTCTCCCTGTCTTGGTAGCACTTACCCTTTCTCCTCCTGTGCAAGACCGTATTTACCCCTGCATGGAAGGTACAGAGCTCCCATTAGGCACTGGAAAGGCTGTCTCCAGGCACAAGCCAGGGGTGCTTCCTGTCTGTTCTTGCATGTTTGAGGTTGTCAAATGTATTGAGAATTTTGCAGTGAGGGAGAGAAAAAAGCTTTCAAGACGAGTCGCCGAGGTAGTGGTGGAGACACAGGTCTGGATGTTATGTGCACACACAGGGCAGCCTCCTGAGGAGGGTGTCTGCTCCCTGTGCTCCCCAGGCAGAGGAACTGGAAGAACTGCAGGGCAGGGTTCGGAGGCTATGGCCTGTGCTGGTAGATGCTGCCCAGATGCTTGCACCTAAAATCTCAGTTGACACAGAGGGGCTTTTTTTTCCAAACTTTGGTCAAGATGAACCAGTAGGATGGCCCAACCTGTGTTTTATTGCTCAAAAATGTCTTTGTGCCTTGGCTGCGGGGTCTTGAAGTCTTTTTTTCTGTATACTTGCAGCTGTAACTTGACCAAGTGCCTCAGTTTTTCTACCTGTGTCACTGAGTACAATCCTGGCCCGTAATTAGGAGCTTTAGAATTTTCTGGATATATGCGTTATATAAGGGCTTGTCCTAAACAGTGATTTGCGAAGATTGTCCTCTCTCTGCCTGGTCCCCAACAAATTGTGATTTCATCTGCTTCTATCTCTGGAATTGACCGCTTTCCATGTTAAATAACTAATTAGCATTGAAGAGACGCCCTTCCATGAACTGGAACAACTTCCAGCAGGTTTGCTCCTGCAGGGAACTCACCTCACATTTGTATATATGCACCTGAGTGCACCCCATGCCCTTGGGGCGAGTTGGGTTTGCTGTGTGAACCCACCCGTGGGGTGAAACAGTTTTCAGTGACAGTTTTTTGCATTTGCACTTGAATCTCGTGAACATCTTGAGGTGCCTGGGCTCTCCACAAACCCAAAAGATGCAAAGAGCAGCACGTGCCGGTCAGCTGGAAGGTCCCTGGAGGATTTGGCAGCTGGCAGTGGAATTCCCATCGGCTCTTTGGGACAGTCACACTCTTTTTCTTGGCTATAGCCTGGTCTTGAAGGTTTGCCCAAAAAGATCGTTGCTTACAGTTTGTTTCATTTGGAAAACTTCTGATACGTGTCGTGGAAACTAGGAGAACTGCACAGGAATAAGTGCTTGAAGCACTTTGCTTGTATGGGATTTGTTTTTCGTTGTTTCTCCTTAAAAAAAAATAATTAAAGAATCAGCTAATCAGTGAAAAGAAACAATCACCTGTGATTTAGGAGAGGGATCTCTCATTGTAAATAATAAATTAGTGTCAGGAGACCAGGCAGACAGAATGGTTGATGAATATGCTGCAGGCTGAAAGTTGTTTATCAAGCCTGCTTGAAGACTTATGACTAACAAGCTCATTTACAGAGTTTGGAGTCTGTTCTTGAACCGTTCTCCAGCTGGGAGGATGTGGGAATCATCAGAAAATGCATTCACAAGTTACTCGATCATTTAAAAAAATGATCAAACAAACAAAGACTGGTTTTTGGAAGGGAACTGTAAATTCCTCTTCCCCCCCACTGGGTTTTCTGAGGCATTCCCCGTTAGGAAAATGCAGGGCCCAGAGAAGAATGAAGAACCCTACAGTCGCTTGCTAATGACCTATTTTGGTACTAACCCTTCAGCTCAATGCCCTGCCACCAGCCAAGCCCTCCAGCTGTGGCAGAGCTGGTCCCTCACGGGACATGCTCTGTGAGGATCAGGGGGGCCTGATGGGCTGGATCTGTCTCGTCTCCACTAGTGATTCCCGGTGGGGAAATGTGGCTTGCTGGGGGAAGGGGCTGCTCTCACTCCTCTGATGAGATGACGGAGATTTCCCCTGTGCCAGTGCATTGTGTTTCTGCACGGTGCCCTGTAAAGGAGGGCAGCATGGGTTCTGCTGGTGTCAAGTGCCAAGGGGGATGAATTCCCAGCAAGGGAGCCTATGTTGGAGTGCTGTGGCTCCATGCCTTCTGCAAATCTGCTTGCCTGGCCTTGGACCAAGTCTCCTGCTCAGTGCAAAACACGGCGTCTTTATGAGGAGAGGCAGATGTTTTTGACCCTCAGCATCTCCTGCAGTTTTGCTTTGTTTGTGGGGTGTCCTCTTGTTGTGCACAGCAGTAGAGGAGGCTCCAGGTGGGCTCCATTTGGGTAAGCTGTGCCAAGGAAGATGCAAATTAAGTCAAAAAGTCCAGAGAAGAAAAGCAGTAAGGAGAGCTCCAGCATCCTGTTTAGCAGGAAGGAAAAGGTGCTAATAGGTGCTCAGGCTCAAGTATAAACTAATCTCCAAGCCCACCTCCTGCTGTTGCAGCAAGGGAGATGTGAGTGAGGCAGAAAGGAAACCCTCCCAAGGCCTAGAGAGGATAGGGAAACCTTGGAGGAGGTGGTGTGAGAATTTGTGGAAACCCCAAGCACAGACCTGATGGAGACAGGTGTGAAGGAATAAGCAGTGTAGAGCTTATCCTCCCTTGGGAAGGGAGTTCTTCCCCCAAGTTGCAGTGGTGGCACGACCTTAGTGGGCATGTGCTTGCGCATTTAACTCTGCATTTCAATTGTCCTGGGCAGCAAAATCGTGCTGCCTCCAGTTTTCCCTCATTTTCCAAGCAAGTTGTTGTTCTGTGTTCAGTTTTGAGTGTTTGTGGGGCAAGAGGGACCTGTCCAGCTGAGGGGAAATTGTGTGGATGGGGAAGGGACACAGTCACTGACTGGAAGTATGGAAATAGCAAACTAGCATGTAATTAGGAGGAAAAACACCTGGAAAACTGCCCTTCATCAGTCAGGGTGGGTTCATATCTGCCTTTGCATATGCTGTGTGCTTCCCTGGCCAGGGACAGTCTACGTCTGGAGTAGGTTACAGCACGTGAAGGGGATGACGCCTTGTTCTCAGAGGGTCAGAGCACTCTGTGTGGGCTGGGTGCTGAATCCTTGGTTATTTACTGGCAGTGGTGCCAGACTCCCTGTTCCCCCAGTCTCTCTTTCTACACCCATGGCACTGCTCTCCAGGAATCCTCAGAAGGTCTTTGCTCTCTGCTGTGTTTCCTTGGTCTCCATTCTAAGTGGGAGCACTTTTGATTGTGTGACATAGCACTGTCACTTTTGGGCCACGCAATGGCAGGAGGTGTTCGAGGCATTTGTCATTATGTATTTGAATCCCTATTTCTGTGATGGATAAGTCTTTTTCTCCCCCACTTTTAATCCATCAGAGAAACATAAATGAGAGCCAGTGGCCTGGAGCTAAAGCCAGACACACGTTTAAAGGAGGTAGAAAACATGCATTTTTAAAATGTGAGCTGCTGTGTAATCACTAGAAATAATCCTGAAGGAGAGTGTTGGCTTCTCTATCCATGAATATCTGGAAGCCCTTTTGGAAGGGCTGGGTCTCGCACAGAAACCTGAAGAGCTCAGTTCCAGGCCTGGGATGGATGGATGGATGGATGTGCTGCAGCATTCCTGCACAGTCCAATGTCAGGGATATTCCTGCCAGGAAGTTGGATCACAGGACCAGATGGAGAACACAGATCCACTTGGTGCGAGTCTGTTTACAGGTCTGAACCAAAACATAGCGAGAAACGCAAAAGGAAAGAAATGTCTTCATCTCTGGTCATAACAGGTCCTTATGTGAGCCAGCTGCCACACATTTTTAGGACAACCCCCTCTTCAAAATCCTGCTATGCATTAGGAATGAATAGCAGAGATAGGAAAGCCTCTGCAAAGGGCACATATCGGACATGGAAATAGCCCAACCTTCTCTTACATTTCAGGATCTCTTCTGAGTTTGCTGAGGCTCTGAAGGGAACAGGCTGTCGCATGTGGGTTTCGGTATTTCTGGCCAGGTTAGGAGTCTGTTTAAACGGTGTCTCCTGTTGTTGCAGCCCTGTCAGCTGTAGGTAAAATGAAGAAAACAGGGAGAGCTGCAAATGTAATCAGTGCTGGGGAGGGGGATAAACATGCTCAGCATATTCATGGGACAGAATCTCTGAATCAGTAAGGTGAGCTCCCTGGGAAGGTCAGAGGTGGCTGCGCAGGGCTGGCACCAAGGGAAGGGAGCAAAAAGTTTTGCAGAGTTGGGATGATAAGAGCCATCATTCATTGTCTGCATCCGCACTCCACTGCACATTCAGTTGTTGCCAGCCGGGGAAGAGCCTGCTAAACCAGGAATGTCCAGAGAGCCAGAGAAGGACATCTCACCCGGGAATGTTCATAGCATGAACCCCCTGTGGCTGGTCCTCTGCTCTGCCACTGAGCCTGTGGGTGCGGAAGCCTTCCTCCAGCCCACCAGCCACCAGTGTGGTCATTTTCCAGCACCGATGCTCAGCATTTGTGCATGTGTGATCATGGATGCCGTCCAAGGAGTATGGGGTTGTGGAGGTTTCCAAATGTGCTTCATTCCTAGAAGGGATGTTGAGTAAAAAATGTGCTGAGAAATGGTTTGGCAAATGGTTTGGTTTGGAGGAATTAGGCTTTCCTTCAGAATGATTAATAATAAGGGTGTAGAGAAAAGATCAAAATAATCAAACTCCTAAAACTTTGCTGGGCTGAGCCACGTTCAAAACTCAGTCCAGGTGTGAAAAGTCAGAAGGTTTCTGAATTTGTCCCAGATTGACTCCAGGCAGGATTCAAGCTTCTGAAAAAATCGTGATGCCTCCATGAGCATGTTAAACCTCCCTCAGGCAGAGCCGTGGCCCTGGGGAGTTTGGCAACATCTTGTTACGCTTCACAGCTGAGATGGCTCTGAGGCAGTCCTGTCTGTGCTGCAGAGAACACCCCTGGAGACCCCTGGGTCCTGCTGAAAACGTGACTATCCACTGTTGTGATGAGGATGTATCACAAGGCCTGGATGGGAATAGGATCATCCTAAATGGTGTGGATTTTGCTGCAGGCTGTGCACTGGCTGTTAGTCTTGTTTTAGGGCAGCTTTTCTGTCAAGAGACAGATTCTTACACACCCAGTGTGCAAGAGAGGTAGGTACCTCCTAGGGGAAATGCCCACCCTGACTTGAGCTGCTCCTGTCTTTGGTTTCGAGTTGAGACCATGTTTGGCCCACGGAGGTCACTGATGTAGTTGTCATTAGCTAACAGCAGAAGCTGCTGGGGAAGAAGCACTGGCCTTCCCTTCAACAGCGTTGGCAGTCACAGGAGCCAAAGACAAGGGAACCTTCCTACCTAATAATGTAGCCAGGCACTTCTCAAGTGAATTGCTTCTACTATATCAAGAAGTGAAGATTCTGTTCAAATGCAACAGGCAGGAAACTTCTGTCTGTTCCAGATGGACAAGGGAAACCTCCTCCAAATTAAAACAATTAATGGGGAAAGCAGATGCTTTGGGTAAATACTTTGATTCTGTTTTTAATTTAAAAGCCGTTTGTGATTTAAACAGCAGTTCTGTTGGGGGGGGGGGCAGGGAGTGATTTTATAAGCCTCAAAAAGGAAAGAAATCGCTTAGTTTGATTTTTTTTTTTTTAATCTGCTGATTTTTTTTTGGTAAAACTTGCAAAAGTCCTCGTAGAGGTCAGCTCCAAACCGGCTTTTAAAGTCGAGAGACAAAAGCCATCGGTCGCCGCCAGTGCCCCGTGCCCAGTCGCGCTCGGGAGTGATGCCGCAGGGAGATTTGGGGAGGTACGGAGGGGCTTTTCTGTTATTCTGGTGCCATCTACTGGTCCGAGCCCACGGGAAGGTCTGTGGCAGCGGGAGCCGGGAGCGAAACACGGGTGTTGTGGCCGGGGGTCCCGCAGGAGCGTGGGCTGTGCGCCCTCCCCGCGCAGGGCACACGGATGCGCTCGGTGCTGCGCTCTCCCTCATCTCCATCCTTGCTTTCTCCAGGTTGAATAGTTAAAATGACCAACATCTGAGGTTTGGTCTGCTCAGTCAGAGCTCTTCCAGCTCTGGTCTCGCCGAGGAAGGTGAGGGGGTGAGGTGTGAAGGTGGCAGGTGTTGGCGATGATGGTCCTGCTGCTGTGCATCTCCGGGGATGTTGTGGAGCCACCTGGGCTGAGCTCTGCAGGGATTTTCCTTCCAGCAGTGTGGTGCTCTGGTTCCTCGGGTGTTCTGAAAAGCTTGGTCTTGCCCAGCTGCTTGGTCTTTTGCTGCTGTCATTAATAATCCTCTATCCTTTTACTGATCCACCAGGTTTCAAGAAAATTTTAGAAGCTGAATTAACTTCACAGTTCCTGTTCAAATTGTCAAAATGTGGTTGAAAATGACCAGCTCCTCAGAAACTGCCAAGAGATCAGAGGCAAAGACGTGTTGAATTGTAAGCTTTTTCTCTGGAAAGCCAGTTGAAACCAGCTGGGAAAGCTGGGCTGCCCTTCTCAAGGCACCTGGAAGGGATTTGGTGCCCAGAGCAGCGCATTTGAGGACACAATCTCCTCTCTGGATGCCCCGCTCCCACTGGAAGCTGGTGTGAGCTCTGTCCCACAGGTTCTCCTGCGTTGCTGCCTCTCTCCTGCCGAGCATTCCGTGTGGGCTTTGCTCTCCTCGTGGCTGGGCCAGCCCTGTGTGGCACATCCCTGAGGAGAGCACGTCCTCTCTGTTGTGGCTGCTTCAAAGGGCCGGGTCTTGTCTTCAGCTTGCTTTGCTCCAATGTGGCAAGGAGGAGTAAAAACCAGGAGAGGGGAAGAGATCTTTGATGGGGTTTTCCGACAACACTTCCGACTTTTTTTGTTTTACAGTTTAAAGGTAAACCCTCCACAGGAGGTCTAATGGGGTGGGAGCAGTGTCTGTACTCTGCTCTGGTGAACACAGGAGGTGTTACCCCTCCTGGAAACATTTGGTTGCTCTCAGCAGTAACTTTTAAAGTGTTTGGATTTCAAGCCTTGGCAATTCCCAGGATTGTTTCCTTTAATGATTTGAGAGAAGTCAAACCCTTCCTATGTGAAAACTGGAAGCATGGGGAGTATTTCAACACAGGCTGTAGGTAAAAGTTGGACAGGTTTTATGCTGAGGTACCAGGGACTGACAGGTGGGACAGGATACCCCAGAGCCCCCCAGGGAGTTGCAGGGATCTGGTGCTGTTTTGGGGCAGTTTCAGCCAGTGCTGGTGGAGCTGCTGGTAGAGTTACGGGACAGATGTGATTAGGGGGGACATGGCTCTGGATGCACTGGACACAGCTCTGGATGAGTGCAGCAGGAGCAGCAGCTCCCAAAGCAGGCAGTGAGGATGGGACTCTTGACTTTGCCCACACTCTGGCAGGTAACCAGCACAGGACACAACCTGTGCCTAGGACTGAGAGTTTTAGCATTTTGTCAACTTTGTGCCCAGGTAATAGATCGAATAAAATTGCCAGAGCAACTGCAAAACAAATGCCTGAGCAACAGAAGATGTTTATTGGAGAAACCTGAATGTCTTATCACAGCCTGGGCTCAGCAAGCAAGAGGGCTTGAAGTCATCTGTGTGTAAGTGATAATCCTTGGGAGCACTTTTGCTCCCCTGTTTATATAAGGCAGGACCAGAGTCCTGTTAGCCAGAAACTCATCCATCCTGCATCAGGGATGAGTCCTCCAGCTTCGAAAGGGGTTTTCATCTCCTGCAGTCCTTCCAATGCCGGAAACTGATTTGGTCAAGATATCACTTGTGTTTAATTTATGTGTAGGCTTGGGTTTTTCTTCCTATTGCTTTTGATTCAGGAAAGTCTCTATTCATCAGGGACACTTAAAGTATCTGCTGAGTAAAAGCTGTGTCTAAGCAGGGAGTGGTCCCTGCATCCGCTGTGAATTCGGCTCAGGAATGAGGCCATGGCAGCAGATGACATGTGGTTTGATACACTTCTTCCCGTCAGATGTTGGGAAATAAACATGATTCCGGTACAATCATTTGATGATGTTGGCTTGGTCTCCCTGTGAGTCTCTGTGTAAGGAGAGTAAATTTAAAGGGCCTTTTTTTCCCTGACAGAAAGCTAGGAGAGGACTCCAGGGTCTGCCTTCCAGGCTGTATCCTGTAGAAATTGCCATCTGACGTCTAGAGTGGGAAATGGCTGAAATTTTCCTGTGCGGTTGCCTCAAGTTGGGCATTTCAGCCTGTAGTGAGTTACCTGACTGCAAGTGGCTTGAACATCAAAGCACTCTGCGGGTGGGTTTAGCTGTCACACTTCAGCTTTAAAAGCAGAACGATTGACTAATGATAGACCATTACTACCAGGACTCCAGCTTTTGCCTGGCTCCCTAACGAGAGTGACCAGAGCCTGGTACTTACTTTCTGCATGTGCTGTGCCAGTACAGCAGGACCTAAAGTCCAGTCTCACCATTGCTGTGACTCCTTGAAGGACTGTGGCTCTTAATTCTTTTCCTGATTTTTGTTTTAGGCTCCAGATTGTGTTGTGTTTGGTTAAAAAATGTACACCTCTGGCAGTGTGTGTATGGCAGAGGGATGAGCCTCAGTGAGCTTTTAGGTTTAAAAAGAGGCAGAGGGTGCACTGAGAGAAGGCACAGTCTGTCTGGAGCCTGTCTCAGTGCTGTCCTCCTGCAGAGACACTTGTGTGATTCTTGGGCGTTCCAGCTTAGGGTCCGTGACTGTTTAGGCTGCTCCTGCTGTGCGTGAACAGCCCTGGGTGGCACAGCCACGGCAAAGCTATGCCCCCTCCTTCCCCAGCTCAGTAAAGACTCACAGACACTTAATTTCAAGCCAGGTGACAATTCCTGGGCTTGCTGGAGCAGGGTTTAACTGCAAGGCTGCAGACACCATGCAGAGGTGTCTGGGGTTTATAAGGGCTGGAGCAGTGTGTGCTCACGCGGGCGGGATGCAGCTTGCTGCAAAAACATCTCATTTTCCCCCCATCTGCTTTTTGTTGCTGCACAGGTCCTCTGAATGGTTAAATATCCTGCCAGGGCAAGATAAACAAAGGGTCTCTGCCCAGTAAACCCCCTGTCTGTCGGTCTGCTGCGGCTGCGTGCCCCTAACTCGGGCTGAGGAAGGAAATAGTAAAGTTCTTGCTGAGCGGAGGGACGGGAGCGTTTTACAACTCACCGAGCGGGCTCTGTGTTTGCAGCAGGAAAACATAGCTCAGGCTGACCTCTCTGGAGCCCCCTCCGAGAGCCGAGGCGGAGATTGTTTCTGGACCAAGAATCGCTGTCACTTTTTCCAGGTTAACTAAAGATAGCGCTGGCCGGTGCAGGCGGCCAAGTGATGGCCCTTCCCTTCCCGTGTGCTCTCCGCAGAGCGCTCCCCTGTGCGCTCCTGTGTGGACACGGCGCCCGTCCTGAGCAAACACCAGCAAGGATTCCCGACTCTGAGGTTTCCTTTTCTGGAGCACTCTGCAAGCCAAAGTGGAAAAATATTTAAGGGCCTGGGGCGTTTGGTGTCGGAGCTCTTTCCAGAGCTCCCCACTTGGGAAGGTGGGAATAATCCTGCAGGACCTGGACAGTGATGCTGTCTTTTGTGCTGGCATGCAGCTGAGCTGTGCAGGATCAGGAGGTGATGGAGCTCCCAAACCTCCACGTTAGAAGCAGAGCCAGGTGACCCACTCTTTACACTGTTGAGTTCAGCCTGTCCCAGATGACTATCCAGCCTGGAGGAATAGGATGCTTTTCTTACATCCCTCCTTAGCACTCATGAGCTGCGGGGTTAATTGAGCTTAGGGAGCCTTTCTAACATGGAGTAAGGTGCTGCTGCGTGGCTTGAGGGTTCTGTGTGGCCTGGTTAGAGCCAGCATAAGCCTGGCTCTGCTGGCTGCCTGTTGGCTCAGCAAGGCCCTTGCTGAAGTCAGCTTGCTGTGTCCCAGGCACTGTGGCTGAACTTGGCAGGCACGTGAGCTGGGGAGAGGGATGCCACCAGTCCTAAGGCAGGTAGTAGCCTCCTGAGAAGAGGCAGGAATTGCCGAATTCCCAATCCCCCTGCTGAACAAGCAACTTGTGCCGAGCATTGTAGCTGAGCGTGTTTGCAGCATTTTATGGGGCATAATCTGTTGTCATCGAAGCCCATGGCAAATTCCGTACTTTCTGCAGCTGACGCTAAATAGGTCTTTTGAAGGTTGTAATTTCTCGCTTAACCGATGCCAGTTGCAAATACTTTGTGCTGAGGAATAACCCCTTAGTGCCAAATAAAATACAGTGGAAGTCTGTGGCATGTTTTTCAGCGTATTGTTAGTTACAGCCCTCCTGACAGAGCACATTCTATGCTGAAGATAAATGCTTGGGAGTCTCTTGCCAATTTATGTCCAAAAGGGCTTTTCTTGGATGTCCTTCTCTCTATGGAAAATGCTTTTCTGTTTTTCCAGCAAACATTTAATGAGCTGTGCTAAAAGAAAAAGAGGGCCTATTTCAGGACCAGACCGTTCTCCTTTAGTTCTCTCTGAGCTGATTTGGGGTTCTTTGGGTGCTCTGATCTTTGTTACACCACATTGCATGGCAGTGGTGGTTATACAGCAATTTGCATGATCCAGGACCTGCATAGGGGATGTTTCAGTCCACTCAGCACCACTCTGTAGTGTCCCTTGGGGTGGAAGTGTGTTTGCAGCTGACCCATCCCAGAAAACCCAGCTTCTGTCCAGACTGCAGGTATCGTTGTTGTCTTGTTAGGACACTGGAATCTCAGTATTTGCATTTAAACTGAATTTCTGTGACTGCAGGGGAGCCTACAGAACTGGCGTGAGTGGGCTGAGATGTGGGGCCACTTGGGGGATGTGTTTTCAGGAATGCAGGTGGCCCATGGCCAGGAGCTCCATGTGTGACTCCTCACAGCTGCTCACCAGTCCCAGTTCAGCGTGTCCAGCACCTGACTGGGACATGGGACTGGCAGGAGAGGGTGTTCAGCCTAAGCTACGCTGTCCATCCCTAGTACCCCTTTCTGGGAGATGTATGGAGAGCTGCATGAGGAGGAGGAAGAGGAGGGATGAAGCCACCTCTGACAGGGAGTCACCTGCACACTCACTCCTGTGACCACAGAGATTGGTGGAGATCTCTTAAGTGAAGTTAAAGGCTCTCCAGATTTCTGTGAGCGGCCAGGAGCAGCTGGGCTCTCTTGTCTAGGGAAGAGGCAATTTCAGAATCCTCCCTTGAGGGTTGCTGTTGGTGAAGCAGAAAGAGAGCCCATCCCATGGCTGGTTCTGCATAAATCAACTCGGACATCCAGGCCCTGGGATGCTGGTTAAGTAGCTCAGTGAGGCTGAGGGAAGTGGGGTGATGTGGGGACCTCTGCAGTCGATGCCCAGTGCCCTGCAGTACTGACAGTGGGTATGAAGTGGGATCTGCAGTGCTCACAAATACACCACCTACCATTTGTGTGTGCAACTGAAATGAAACAGCTACTTTGTACCTTTAAACCACTGAAATGGTTTTAATTACTTGCTGTTACTTTATTTTCTGTGCTGTGGAAGTCAACAGGACAAAAAACATGACTGTACTGCAAATGCATCACACTTTTGATTTATTTTAAAGTGATTAGCTTTTTGCCTTAACCCCTCTAAGTATGGGACTGCTAGATGTGTTATGAACAGAGTGGCACAGGACATCCTCTGACAGTGGGATGTCTGAACAGGTGGGTGAGGCAACACAGGGAAGCAAACATAGGTGCAGGCTGTCTTGCCCACGGTCCTTCAGCAAGCTGGAGCCAGAGACTTTCCCAGGCTGCCAGATCCCACCCTGCTCCTCTGTCTGCTGTCCCCACCGTTGATTTTTTGCTGGGTTTGTTGCCATCTCCCAGAGCTCTTCTCCCAAACAACAGCTTTAGCGAGAACATGATTGACAATAGTCAAATAATCAAGATAGGAAAGAGGTGCAGGCCCCAGGGATGTGAGTCTGGCTGAGATCTGCTGACGTTGTGTCGTCAGTCCACCTTTACCCCAGGGCCAGATGGAATTTGCACATGGTGTTTGATCTACACTAGCTCTGACACACTCATGTTCCTCTAGCTTGTTTTAAAGACCTCTGATAATGGAGAAGTCTGTATAACACGCACTAATCACTCCTGCAATCTTGAGTCCTGGTGGAAGGTCATTTTTACTTATTTCAGGAGGGCTTTGATCTGAATGGTTTTAAATCCACGCATACACACTCTGCTGAATGCGACCCTGAGTCTTGGCATGCTCTCTTTAAATATTTTCAAACATTGTTTTTCTAGTGAAAAACATCACCTAACTCCCACAGGTTTTGTTGAGTAGTCTTTTTATTGTTTGGAGAACATTTTTTTCCGCATTTCCATTGCAATTAATTTTCGTGTATCAGTGTTTCTTGGATTAAAAACTTTTTGTACTTTATAATCAACTTGCTTTATTTTTACTTTAATTTCTAGTAAAAACACACATAATGAAATAACCAGTAAATCATTTCGCCAGAGGATTGATCAAAATAAAATTGTAAGATGTTTTCCTGGGGGGGGGGGGGGAATAATCTGTTAAAAAGTCTCTCATTAAACATAATTGGTGTTTCTGGACATGAGTGACAGTAGGAAGTTTGAAAAAATGACCGTGCTAACAGGCTGGGGGACAGGAATTTGCTGTATTTGACAGGCTGTGTATGAGAAGGATGCAGCCCTGCAGATTCGGCAGCATGGCCTTGCCAATGTGTCTAGACAGCCCATCTCTGTGGGGGAGAGGGAAGTTTATTTCTTGGAGCCGCTCCATCTGTTGCTGCTCCAATGAGACCAGACCACTTATGGTCTCCTTTATCCATGGAGACTCTCCATCCAAGCTTTGGGTTTGTGCTGAGTTCGCTCAGCCCTCGTTGCCTGATGATCTGTGTGAGCTGATTTGGGTGAGACATCTAATCTTCTGCCGGTTTTGAGATACTCCTGTGTTAGGTGAGGATGTGGCTGGTCTGGCAGTGGATGTGATTCATTAGCCAGAGCATTTAAAAAGGCTACAATTCTGTTAAATTGTTCTACAAAAGTGGCATTTGTTTGCTAGCCCTGCACCAAGCCAAAAGCAGTGTTTTGTGGCCAAGATATTTCTGTACAGGTCTCGTAAATTGTTTGATCCTCTGACTTAGAGTATCTGACATTTCGGACAGATTAAGAGCAGGAATAAGCAGAAATTCTGTAATATATTCATCACCTGGAGGCAAAAAGTTATTACTCCACATTAAGGTTTGTCCTTTCCAGCATATCCCTCATTTGCCTCAATTTGCAGGAGCTCTGATAATCATTATTCTGCCTCCTCTGCTGGGAGTTGTCCTTTTCAAACTGTGGTGAACTCTGTGGAAACACAGAGGTTTCCATTTTTCAGCCTTTTGATTTAAAATTTCTAGATGATTGTTCAACTCTGGCAAGGTACCATTCAAAATACATTCCAAAATATTCATCATTCCAGCAGGCTAAGGAACATAAGATGTAGCAATTTATTAGCTAATGTGAAATGCATTTGCCATCCAGAAGAGGCAAAGGATGGAGGTGGGTCCGAGCCTGACTTCCCTTTGCATCCCGCAGAGCTGGGCTGTGGTGCAAGCTGGAGCCCAGGCTCTGTCCCATCTGCCTTCCTGTTTTGGTGAACATCCCTGCATCCAGCAAAAATCCCTCTGAGACCTGGAGGAGCCTTGTCCCACCTCCAGGTCCCCCTGGCCTTAGAGGAGCAGCTTCTTCCCTATGGACCTTGGAAAGAGAAATTTGTTTTGAAATACTCCTACATGCTCTGCTCCCTTTGCCTCCCATAGCAATGCGGGATGTCACGGTCCTTTATCCCCCACCCTGTTGGGATGCTCAGCCCTTGGAAAAGGCAGGTGGGCTGGATGCTGAGAGCTGGGCTCAAGTTCTGTTATTTCTGGATCTTGGAAGCCATCGTTTTTCCAGTTGTGATCAAGAGGGAGCCATAAAGCGCATTAACAGTCAAAATCTGTATTTCTGAGCAGAGCTTTGCAGCAGCTCCAGTCCAGTTTGCTTAGCTGGGGCGATGATGGTGGTGGTGGTGGTCCAATTTCACTGAAGCACATTTGTTCTTGGATGCTCATGAAAGGGCAGCTTAGCCTTTGGAGAGCTGGTTTCCATGTTCTCGCCACCGTTTGCGCTTCCCCTTCCCCTGGCCAGAGGTGCCCTGTGGTCCCAGCACGGTCGTTCTGTGCCAGGCAGTTTCCAGTGCTGGATATTCCAACAGTAAGCAGAAGAAATATCCACTGAGAACAGTGTTCCTGCCTACCAGTGGGGCCAACTGGCAGATGCATCCCACTGGTCATTGTCAGTCTCTTTGTGCAGGTCCCATGTACCAAAAAGCACGTCCGAGTGAATTCCCAGATCCAGCTGGGAAGGCTGTTCCATAATGGCATTTCTCAGCAGCACGGTGGGCCTCCACAGGGACCTGGACAAGTGGAAACATTCATGAAGCCAGTCAGCTTGAGTCAGTCTTTCCTGAGATGGGCAGGAGATTGCTGGGCAATGTTTGCAGACTCTTGTGGTTGCCACAGCACTTGGAAATGAGCCTGTTGAAAGGCCAGAATTGCCACGTGGGTCTTCTGTAATGTATATATGGACTGAAAAAATGTCCTTCTCTGTCTTGGAAAATACCCCTTTTTCTTTTTTTTTTTTTTTCTTGGTACTTGCCAGCTTTTTGCAAAAATATCTAATTTTCCTTGTTAGAAAGTTTTTCTAGCTCAAGTTCCTGAGGATTTTTTGCTATTTTTTCTAAACACAGGATTAAAACGTAGTAAAAGCACCATTGCCCAGAGTTCATGTGGGTGAGCAGTGGCACTGCCAGGTCCCCACTTTGTGGCTTGTGGCTAGTGCATCCTTCAACGTGAGTGCTAACAAGGAGCTTTAACATCCTGACTCTGTATCCATCGGATGAAGGTAGAACTGTTGATCCCAGGGACCATTCTGGGGGCTGGATAAAACTGGAGCACCCCTAGCAGTGTTTGTGTTGTGCTTCTGGCTCAAAGAGCATATTGGACCCCAGACTTGGGGCATAGGTGACACCACTTTGTGATTCATGTCCATCTGCATGTCTGTGGGTCACCTGTGTACTTAAAGAAAGAGGGACACCAGGAAAATCCAATAGGGAAGCAGGTGGAAATAATACTGTGTGCCTTTGGGATAACGTGCATCCTCTGGTGCTCACTGCAGGGGGATATGAGTTTGGAAAATAGATTAGTAACCTGTCCTTGCTAATTGCAGTGATGATTTGTTGCCACTGTCTTTGAGGCAGCTGGTGGTGTGTATCCAGGTGGACATGGATGCTGGCCTTCCTGTTGCATTAGTCTGCTCCTAAATGGGAAGTTTTAATACCGGGTCAAGCTTAAGAGCAATAGTGACTCTGAGGAGCACTCTGGGCTGCTGTGCTGGTTTGGATATACCACGTGTGCTTTGAAGTTAAAGGGTCCCATGTACCATACAGGGTACATAGCTCAGCTTTTTGTGGCTTTGCAGAAAGGAATGGAAAGGGTGCTGAAAAGGAAACAAAAAAGTTGTTTTCTGGAATGAACTAGGGCAGGGAGGGGACCAAGAGCGCTTTGGAAATGAGAAGATACCGATGGAGTAGGGCGGAGGTTAGGAAGTTTGATCTGGGCTGCATGAATGCCATTCCTAAGATGAAAGATCAGGACACATGGCACAGGAAGGGGAGCTGATGGGAAGGGGAACGTGGGTGTTAGAAGTCATACCCCTGACCTTGCAAAGCTGTGAGTTCACACATGTTCCACCCCGCCAAACACACTGATCTCGGCTCTTGGAACCAAGAGCGAGGAAGGGGCTGTGAAGGCTGAGGGGCTCCAGCTCTCCAGGGAAGGTCTGGCAGTCCTACTGACACCATTGCAACCAGTTTGGGATACGATACCTTGGAGTCTGGTGGTGGGGTTTGGCTGGCACAGCCGTGTGATTGCATTTCTGCTCCTCTGTCATGGGTCCAGTGCTTTTGTGGCATTGGGCTGATCTAACGAGGGACTTGGGGGGCAATGCAGCCCCCTTGGATCCTGTCCCCTCCTGAGCCTGGTAAATCCACGCCGCTGGATCGCCGCCACGGTCTGGTGGTTTGGTCTCTTTGTCAGTTACAAAGTGCAGTCTCACAGAACATGATTTGCCGCTGGCAGAGTTTTAAAATATGTGTTTGCTTTTGATTATGTTTTTTTTTTTTAAATTAATTTTCCAAGGATCAATGTGGTAATGCATATAAAAATTACAATATGTAAAACAAAGTATAAAAGCATACAAGGAATTCCAAACACATAACATACTGTGCCTTGGAGCTTATAAGATCCATACAGTGCTTATTGTATTATGGGAACACTCTGACCCCAAGACCTGGAGGAAAGGCTTGTTAGAAGAGCAGGACTAAGCCATGTGCCTTATGAGCTGTAGGATGCCCAGAAGGAAAACCCTGGTGAATATAAACGCAGAGTTGTTGCAACAGAACTCAGACCAATCTGTGGGATCGAGGGGGACTTCCAATGGCTTTGTACCAATTTCTGGAGGAGGATGTATACTTTTGCCCCTGGAAATGTTGTTCTCCCAATAATTAACACTTAACATCATGTCTTTCCAGGGACACTCTCTGGATTTCCATTGGATCGCGATAATTTTTTTTCCCCCCAAACATCATTTCTGCAGCAAGTGGGAACGTTGACGTGGTTAGGGAGGACACAAATCTCAGCTGCTGTAACTGCCCATGTGCTCTACAGGTTGCCACCAGATGAGAGGCAGAGCACCAGAGCTGAAATCACCTTGAGAAGTTTGCTTTAGTATAGGGCTCTTGGCTGCTCGTGCTGCCCTGTCTGTGGGTCAGGAGCAGGAAAGGTTGGGATTACAGTGGCATCTGATCCCTGCCGACCCACAAAGTTCAGAGCAGGTCCCTGCAGTGCTCAGTAAAGTCCAGGTGAAGGCTGTTTGCATGCGGGAAACAAGTTTTCGGGAGATCAGAGGTATCTACAGACTTTCCACCAGGAAGGTGGCAACCCCAAGGCCTCATTCTTTGGGGGCAATAGTCACCGGCTGGAGCTGTGCCTTGAATCCCACTTGGAAATGTCCCTTTTGGCCACGGTGCAGGCAGGAGGTGCCTCTGCTTGAGCGCTTTTCCTGACGGAGGACGCAGGTTTCACTGTCAGTGCTGGTTGTGCAGGACCTCAGCGAGTTCCCCTGGGCTGGCAGGCAGAGCCGAGTGCAACAGGAGGCCATAAGCGTGTTATCCATGGTATCCATGCAAAAGCCATTCACAGCTCTCTAATGATACGTAATTGTTTGTATGTGGTCAGCTAAAAATTACCCTGATAGGTTCCACATTGCAGACACTTCGGAGAGGAGCTGCCCAAGTCCCACGGGTAATGCTGAAAACACACTTTTCCAGTTAATATTACGGATAACGCAGGATTTGTATGAAAAATTCAGTATTGCCTTTCTGAAGCTTCGTGCTCATGCACAAACCAACTTGTTATTTATGTGCAAGAATTGAACCTGATTACGGGATAATCACAAGCAAAGGCTTTTAAATAGAACATCTGTTTCTTTGGGGTTTTTTTTCTATGTTCTGGTGATTCTAACAGGGTTGGATCTTCGGATACTACCTGAATTTGCTGTATAATTGAAATAATTCGAGCACTGAGATGGTGCAGAAAAAACAAACAAACAGCAAAGATTAGGAAAAAAGCTCAGCTGATGTTGCGTAACGAGAGAAAAATGATAGTTCAAAGATCTCCTTGGTCTGACCTGTAATCACAAATACGAATCAGTTATCGCCGTTGTACCGCTGAACTTGGTATTGCTGCTCATCAGAGCCAGCTTCAATATGAGATTTAATAGGCGTCTCCTACCTTAACATATTTAGTTTTCTTCTAATTGTCATCTTCATTCCATTTTGCCTACATTTGTGGGGGCTGCTGGAGGCACTTGCAACCTCTCCGTGTGGCTTTTGCGTATCCTGAGGTTAAACCTTATTTCCATTTGAAAATACGTTGCATGCATGGAAACACATATAAGCTGGAGTTCATTCTGTCCTGAGTGGTTTTAGAAAGATACTTCTGGCAGCTCTGAGCACAAAATCTTACCCATTTATGTCTCCTTGCCCTTCTTGTGTCCATTCTCGCATCTGGCAAAGACAAGGGACCTGTCTCGGACTGGCCAGGTATTGTCCCTTTTCCCTTCTTTCTCCACCACTATGAATAAGATTTTCTCTTTTTTTTTTCCTTGCACTATTTTATTTTATTTTTAAAGGGGTTTTAGTTGCTACCTTTTTATTTTATAGATTACTAATTTTTTTCACTGTGAAGTACATAATTTTGTTTTGCTTTTCTTAAATCTGTGCTCAAACTGTAATGGTAACTTCTTATTTTGAAGGCTGTGATTAAAGTGTGATTCCTTATTTTGTTCCTGGAATCCTTTCTCAGTTTATATAACTGATGTGACAAATCTTTCCTGCCTTACCGTAGATGACACGGTGGTTAAATGTCTCTATCCCTCACCTAATTAAATCCAATTGTTTACTTTCGGATCCAATTAATGTGCCATAATAGCTGGTTCTGGGCTTAGTAGAACTGGTCAAAACTTCTCAAAACTGCCCACACAATGTAAATCCCATCTGGAAATTAGTTTTTGTTCTGACCTGGAATGAAAGCAAGTATGCACAAACATTCCTGCAAACTGGAAATCCAAAATATGTTGCGGTTGAAAGTATTGGTGGAAAAAAATACCGATCTTGTAATTTAGACATCGGCATTTAGTTCTCAACTCTGTTTTGTTTTATAATGTCCTGTATTTTTCAATGTGGCATCCCAGCAGCAGCTGTCTGATGGTGCCCCAGGGATGGTCACAAGCAGTGGGACAGCAAGGAGCATAGACTGGAGTGTCTGCAAGGGTGGCTCTGCCTTGCTGCAGGAGGGAAAAAGATTTGGGTATTTCATACTGGATCATCTAGGAACACTTAAAAATGCTTCAGTGCGCTTGTGTATGACACCAGGATTTGCATATTATGGGTGAATGTAGAAGTAACACAGGAAAACATAAATGTGGAAACAGGAAACAAAGTCCCCCGGCCCAGCATGAAAGGTTGGGATTTTGAAATTATATTCCCAGATTTCCCAGCATTGGGTTCCTGAGAGGGGAACGTGCGTTTCAACCTCTCCGGGGAACGCATTTGCGAGCAGCTCAGCTTTTGAGAACTCTGTTTGTAATAATTTTTTTGTGATTAGAAGAATGTTGATGAAAAACTCCTGACCTATCTCGAAAGCTTTAGAGCTGTTTCCCTCTCCTCTCCATTTCTGCTGACTCCAGTCACTAGTGCTGTCAACACTGTTTAGGAATACCATTATTCAGTGTTCAGCATTGTTTCCTGATCAAGAAATAATGGCAGAAAAAAAAAACCACGACCCTGCTGACATGTTGAAGGCGGCCGGTGCTGTGAGCAAGGTGACATTTGCAGGCATCTGGGGTTTAGGTGCCTGCAGTCCCTCGTTAGCAGTTTGTAATCAGCACATGGCATGTCTGCATGGCAGGATGCAAGAAGGGACCAACCCAGCAACAATCTTGACTAATATCCTATTATAATTTTTTTTTTCCCTGCTGCCCAAGTCACTCCTGTAGACATGTGGATCTGGCTGTGCTGTGCCGTCCCAGAGGTGCAGTGAAAGGAGATCCCAAATATCCCAACCCCCCGGTCACAGGTTGTGCTTCGCTGTCAAGCCCCTCCATCCATGAATGTCCTGGAAAAAGGGAGTGACTCACATCCCTGCCCCCTGCCAGCCGATGCTGGAGGTGCGTTAGTGACCCGACCGTGAGTCACTGCAACAAGGACACTGCCTGCAACTTTCCGTCCCTCGGCCCCGTTATTTTTGGGTCCAGTAATGACGAGGTGAGCTGTGAATCACCGGTGTCTCACTTAACGCCGAGAGGAAACCAGGCAAATTGTGTTAACGTGCTTGGCAGGAGGGATTCTTGTTCTCCAGTGTTTTACAGATTTTGGCCCTTCTTCTTGCTCCCCAGAGTGATGTGCTCACCCTTCCTCATGTGTCGCTGTCGCACAGGATTGAGCAATGGCCAGACAGCTTTGGGCTCGTGTGCCCTCCAGCCAGGTGTAGTCTTCTGGCAGAAACTGATGCTTCAGAGGCCTGCAGGGGATTGCCAAGAGGTCCCAAAGGCATTGTTGATTTGTTCATACAGTCCACATAGGCAGGGTTTAAATTAGAAAATAGCATTAAATGGGTAACTGCGAAGCAGGCCAGACATACGTCAACATTGGCCTCTGTGGCAGCTGATCTTGCAATGTTTGTGCCGTTCTGAGGGATATTTGTGCCCTGAGGCCTGTTCCTTGCTGTCTCATGTGTTGTGTGGTGCTCAGCACAGCACTTTCCCACGGAGCAAGGGGGAAATGGCTGATGCTTTCCATGAAAGGCTTGATGGTGAGTCAAAAGAGGGATGGATGTGCAGGAGTTTTCTCTAAGGGATGGACCCTGTGACAGACTTAAACCCCCAGCAGGTAGAATTGTGTGCAGGGTGTTCTGCACAAGCAGTGGTTAAATCCCATCCCTCTGTTTCACTGCTTTGCTTCCCACCACCTGAGCAGGATGGATTCACCTGTAGCCTTGTTTTAATTCCCTGGCAATTCTTATGTGTGTTTGTTTTTCTTGCACATTCCTGCCTGTGTCAGTCCCTTCCCAGCTCAGATTTAGGATTCAATGCACCTGTTAGAAGCTGGTCTCCACGCACTTACACGTATACAAGGAAACCAAGGATGTATTTTTGCACACAGGAATCCCCAGGCTGGAAAGGGTCTGGTGGGGATCATCCGGCTTCTGGAGAAGGCTTGGGGATGGAGGCACAAAACCTGCAGGAATTTGAAATATATACTTTAATTTAGGAGGAATGTTCCTTTTGTTCCCAAATGGATGGGTCTTGCTCCAAAGGCATTCAGGTGCAGTAACTGGTACCAGATGGGCTGTGAAAACCAACACAAATGGGTGGTGAGGGCATCAACCACAGACTTTAATTTCCTTGTCAGCTTCTCTGTGTGCCTTACATACCCCTTGGAGGAAAAAAAGAATGAAGGGGACTGTCGTATTTGTATATGTTAAAAGGAATGACTGTCAAGGGGATGTTCTCCAACTGTACCTAGCAGGTCAAACCCTTGGACTCTTAGTTGTAAGACCTTCACCTGGGCCAAGGTGTGCAGCAATGAACTTTTAAAATATAATTCTCTAGCATGTGCATTTTTGTAAATACAGTGATCAATATATTTTAATGCATGCTGACATGAACACTGGCTCTTTACCCTGGTATAACTGTTGCTCTCCCATGTAAGAGAGTGGAGCCACGCTGACATTGCCCTGGTGTGCCTGGGCACATGGAATGCTGGGGCTGCAGGAGCATGGGAAGCTTTGATGGTTGACTGTAGGCACAGGGAGTAGTGATCAGGGTGAGTCCAGGTGTATGGATGTATTGATGTATTGCTGAGTAAATGCAAACCAGGTATTGGGTTCTTATGGGACACGCAGGATAGTTCTCAACAGCTTGCCGAGCTGGGCAAGGCAAGGATGATGCTGGAGAGGGCACAATTGTCCCTAGCTCAACAGTATCAAATGTGCTTATGCTCAGTCTCTCTCTTACTGGGTTTTTGCTTCCCAATTGCAATGCTATCCGTGTCTCTCTGACTGTATTTCCATGTCCTTGGCTTGCCAGCAAACAAGTGAAACTGGGTTTTGTTCTTGTCTCTTGTTCAGGCTGTATCAGTCACGCTTCATTTCCACTGGCTGACACCTCTGTTCACAGCTCCCCATTCCTGCCCAAATTGACGCCTCACGGTCTGGATGTGGGGAGGATTAGAGAATGCAGCCCTCATTTAAGCCAAACAGAGCTGCGGAGGACAGCGTCACCTTGGCTGTAGTCAAACCCAGAGTAAAGCCGTTCCCTTGTGCTCCTCAGGGACAGGCTCACCTTCTCACAGTCAGTAAGAGCTGATGCGTGACTCATGCTCACCCCAGAGAGACGTTTTATGTCCCACTAAGGGCAATCCTTGGAAATTTGAAGGCAAAAGAGCAGGCCTTCGTGATTTTTTGCCATCAGAAAACGTTTCTAGGATTGTCAGGAATGGGGAGATGCATTTTGGACTTCTTTTGATTCTTTTTAGAGATAAGGAAGCTGAGGCATGGGGTAACTTGAGGGAGCTGGTACAAGTCTTGCACAGCTGAGTTGGAAAATGAATACTTGGGGTTGGTGCACTTTCCACTTCCTATTTATATGGGGACTAAACCAGCATGGTTATATGTGGCATTGAAATTGTGCGAGCCCCTTTCCATCCTGACACCACTGAGATTATTCACCCCATGGCTGTGGGCTCTTAGCTTTCTCACTTTCCACATCTCCAATTGTCTCTCCTAGACGACCAGCTGAACTCAGAAGAGAAGAAGAAAAGAAAGCAGAGAAGGAACAGGACTACCTTCAACAGCAGCCAGCTCCAGGCATTAGAGAGGGTCTTTGAGAGGACACACTACCCCGATGCCTTTGTACGGGAAGACCTTGCACGCAGAGTCAACCTCACTGAAGCCAGAGTTCAGGTAATCACCTTGTTTCCAGGCACACCTCACCTGGGGGAGTCATTCAGGCAGCAGAAATGGTTTAGGTCTGTGGGACACACAAAGGTCACCCAGGTTTTGGGTCATGATGTACTGCAGCCCCAAGCATGACATACCTTGAGGAAGACTGCCAGGCCTGCTCTGCCACCACACCTGCCCAGTCAGGTGTGTTCATATGGCTCGTTCAAGGCCAAGATGTTGGATGCTCAAGGTGCTCCTGTTATCTTGAGCTGCTCAGCTCTTCATGTGCAGGCCTGCACCTTCTGAAGGTCAGAGCAGACCATGGACCATAGTGTGTTGTACAGCAGTCCCAGGCCTTGCTGCCATCAGCATAGGACAGACCTGGTCCCACAGGGACCTCGCTGAGCCAGTCCCTCATGTGAGGGTTTATCAGGGCAGGCACAAGGACTGTGTTGTCATTAGAGTTCCCAGGGACAGGCGTGCCAAAGCAGTCAGCTTTTATAGAGTCCTGCAGGGCACAGGTGGGGTGGGGAAGGGAGTGAGTGTCGCAGCAGAGCTGGTTGTGATGATTGGTGGGTTTGTGCACTTCCAATCCCAGGTGTGGTTCCAGAACCGGAGAGCCAAGTTTCGCCGGAACGAGAGGGCAATGCTGGCCAGCAAGAATGCCTCCCTGCTCAAATCCTACTCAGGGGATGTGACCGCCGTGGAGCAGCCCATAGTACCTCGCCCAGCTCCGAGACCCACCGACTATCTCTCCTGGGGGACCGCCTCACCTTACAGGTGGGTGAATAACCCCTCCGGGCTTACCAGTTTCTGGCATGGTATAGAGCAGCCTGAGAGTGGCCCTCAGACAGCTCTAACGGGCTATTTATATTCATATGGGACAACTGGAGGATGCAGCAGTTTGACCACCCCGCTGGTTTTTCTTACCTGTTCCCATCCCACCCCATCTCACTGCCAGGTTTGTAAGGTGGGCTTAGCTCAGCATCATTGTGGCTTGCAAGCAGCTTGTCTTTCGGTTGTCTCTCTCTCTGCAGTTCAGGAAGCTTCAAAAGAGGATTATGTAGAAATACATGTAAACACAAGGGTTTATGCTTGCTTCCCTCAGGCATCCAGTTTAAAGCAAGGGAAAAACGTTTCCAGGAGACACAGATCCAGGGGTGGTGAGGGCAGAGCCCTTCGGGAAGCTCATCCACTACACAGTGGCCAGAAGAGGGAGTGGCTGTCCCATGGCAGTCGCTGGTTGGGATGCCAGGAACGGCTGGGAACTCACTCCATGCGTCTTCCTCCTCCTGTTTCCCTCAGTGCTGAGCAGTTTCTTTCGAGTTGCCTGGGCGCAAGTGTGTGTGTGAATGTTGTACTGTGCCGTGGTTTGCCTGCCATAAGAACCAGGTGACAGACCTGGTCCATTCGATGTCCATCTCATGTGGTCAGTGCTGGTTGTGGCAACCCCATTCTCAAAGGATCTGGGATGTCCATGCACACCACAGGCCTCCCTGTCCCCTCTGTGCCATTCACAGCCCAGCAGGAACTGGGTGTGGATGCAAGATCCACAGGATATGTTGGTTTGTGGAGAGCCAGCTGGCTCCTATGCAGTTAAAAATTCGGTTTGTGGGTGGTTTTCAGCACAGTGGCTTTATTGTTGGTCAGGACCTTGAAGCCTTTGGCTGGATTTTTTCCTGTTCCTCTTGCCTGGTCACAGCCAGCTTCCTGCTGGCTTTCAGGAACCATGCCATGCACAGGACTTCTCTTCCTTGGTCACCTTGATCCTCTTTTTGCTCCCAAACATTGTTTGCACAGTAGGGTCTGTGAACATATGGCCTTCCTGACAATTTCCTGCCTCAGTGCCGCCGGGTCCTCCTCATCCACCCTGTAGCTCCAGAAGAACAAGTCAGGCACTGAAAGGGATGCATTTGATGACCACCAGTTTGGTCTTAGAGACAGATGGCCCTTATTCTTTAGATTTTATCCAAGGACTGCTCTCTGGCAAAACCCTCCTTTTGGGGTTAAGTCTTTCTGTGTCCTTGGTGTGTAGCAAACTTGGGGAAACATCTGGGTGATGAGATCAGGGAAGAGAAGCAAATTCCTTCCCCACCCCTGGAGCTGTGCTGATCACAGTACCAGATCCCTACTGAATGCTTGTGGCTTATTTCTGCCTCTCACATTTTTAAAAATAGATCATCCCTCCCAAGATGTTGTTTATACAGGAGGCTTCATAACGGCTTCTAGGAGAGGACCCTGCAAATGTAGTTTCTGGGAACACTGGGAAGGGCAGTCTGGGGCCACTCGGGGCAACAAGAAGTACAAGGCACCTGGGATGTGCAAACAAAGAGAGCAAGGGAGAAGGGTTGGATTTTTTCTTCCTGAGGTCCAGACCTGGCTATGCCTCTGCACAGTGAAATGACACATCCTCACTGTCTTGGTATCTTCACCTTGTCTTAAGCCAACATGTTTCAGCAAAGACATGTGCAGCTTACAGCCATCCCTGCTGGCTGCCGTGTCAAACGAGGATGGACTATCGCCTTCCAACTGCCCTGCATGGGCAGAGGAGCACAGCAGCTGGTTTCCACAATGTGGAGCTGTCAGGACCTTCAGACACTCCATGCTCCCCAGGCTTTCTAATCCCATTGATCATCTCTTAGCAATCGCGTTCATCTTAAAGGGCACCGGAGCCAAGCCGGGTTGTCACAGCCTCATTAAAGCTTTGAACTGAGGAAGGTTATTAAAATATTGGACATTTGGTGAAATAATATTGAAAAACTCCAGCCATGTGGAGTGTTTGCATGGCCCTCTGCCCCCTCCCATCTCCCCAGTGCTGCTGGACGAGCCCCTGATTTACGGCTACTCCGAGAGAGGGCTGAGAGCAGGGCCCAGAGCTGCGCGGCCGGTGCTGGTTTTACTCTTAGATCTGGGGAAAGTTTTCAATCAGTGTGTTTGTTCTCCAAATACACTCAGCCATAGGTCAACCAAAGCTATTTGCAGATCTGTGTCACACAGACAGCCAAGTAGATACTATTATTTTTTTTGAAGTTGAAATGTTTTGCTTAGACATTTTTTAGCATAGGTTCCTAAGAAAACAAGACTAGCAGTCGCGCTGTCAGCCCGCACTTCCCACTCCAACAACCTTTGACTCCACTGAAAACTGTATTTGAAATAAATATGATGTTTCTGTGTTTCATGAAAGCAGACAGCTGAGTGGAGGAAGGGAAGTCTGTCTCTGCCTGAATGGGGCAGAGAGAGGGGCCAACAGGGTGACTTCAACTCTTATTACCCTGGAGAGTCTTCGGAGCAACCCTCAAGCTTTACTGATGTTTGAAACCTTCTTGTGCATTGCTCCTGGTGGAAAAGAGAACATTTGTGGAGATTTTTGGTTTAGCAGAGATTGCACTTGGCATCGGTAATTCTCCCCACAACTCTGGGGCCTGAGGTGCCTGGGAGGTTCAGCTCAGACTTGGGCAGAAGCCTGCTTTTGAATGGGGACAGTTTACACCCAAGACTGAAAGTTCCTATTTTATCTAATCTGTACTATCCTTGAGGTTCTTCAAATTTCTTCCAGCACAAAAACATGGGAGAGATGCACATTGTGGAAGCAGCTGGGAATGGGGGCTTAGGTAGCCACCAGCTTTGCACCTTGTGAGACTTTGCACACTTCTGCAGGCAGCACTTGGCTTCTCACATTGCTGCTGACTTATGGGTGAGGAGAGTGACCAACCCAGCCACGGAGAGGGAACTGAGGGGGTGCAGCCAGCTGGAGAGGACTCCAGGCATGCCAGTCCCTCACATCCTGTGTCTTGGTGAGATGCAGCTGATGCAGCCCAGGTTCGGCAGAGTCTTATTTTATTGTCCATCCTCCGTGCCCTTCCAGGAGCTGTTAGGAGACTGAAATTCTTAAATGTTTGCTCTCCCGGGGAGAGTTTTCAGTGCTTTTCCCTGAATGGATGTTGTAAGCAGCTTTAAATCCTATGGATATTACTTGTCCTTTCCGTGTGTGTAAGTTGTGCTGTTTCCACCGGTTGTGACGCAAAGATGACAGTCCTTCACTGAAGAAGTGAGGTTTGAAAGTGAGAAATAGTTACATGACCTGGGATGGGACCTACTAATATTCCCTGGTCCAGGTCTCCTGGAAGATTCAGACAGCACTGGATATCTTTAAAACTCATGCCAGGTCAGCTCTGCCCTACAAGGTCAGAGATACCACCAGTACTTTGGGTGAGCAAGGCATGTCCCTGGCCCGGATCTGGGCAGCAAATACCCCTGTCCCTCAAGGGACACTTGTTGCAAATGCTGTTCCAGCTGTGGAGGTCAGTGCTGGAAGAATTCTTTTTAAAAAAGACAGAAGAAGTAGAAAAACCACCCCATCTTCTTTCTTGTGTTGTGGATGGAGGAGAGCATTTCCAAGAGCCTCAGCCATGAGCTGGCCGGGCAGGCAGGAGGAAAAGGTCAGCACCAGACCTGGGCTTGCCTCCAGCAGAACATTTGTGGTTTGCTCCTGAGCATGCTGTCAGTGTTAAATGGGCTTCTCTAGTTCATGTGATGTTTTTCAACCAGTTTTGATCTGTGGATCCATGTATAGGAAATGCAGCAGGTCAGACAGTTTGATGCATTTTGGGACAGGGGGATTGTCTTTTGTAGAAACCCATGGGACATGTGGGTTAACAAGGTTTCTGGTGGTTTGGAAAACAGATTCACAGATTTTTTTGTATGGGTACAGAAGGAGTCAAAGAGAATACAAAAGGAGTACAAAGAGGAACTTTGTTCCTCTATCCCTGTCAGAAGTGATATTTTTTATAAATGAAGTCATGATGAGAAGGGAGAAAAAATATTTCTGTTTCTTCTTTTTCCCCTCAGCCTTTAGGTCATGCTTGTTATGATCAGCTGAAGTTTTGAGGGGAAAAAAAAATGTGGAAACTTTAATTCCAAAAGGCTGAAACCAGAAAACATCACAATTGTTGAAATGGGTTTTTCCCAGTGTCTCTTTAATGTAACATGTGTTTCAGAAGTGACGTGATTTCACGAGCAATAAAACCAACAACTGCTCTCATCAAAAAGACATTGCTTCCAGTGGGAATACTTTTAAGGACAGTGGTCTAACTGGCAGGCTGACCTCATTGTAAACCTTTTGGGTTAGAAAATAGGAAGTGGAAATTTTCCTATTGACTTCAGTCCGCTTTGGCACTGGCTGTCCCTGGGTGAGTGAACTGCAGCGGAAAGATTTACAGGGGTGTTAAATAAAGAGGAGTGGTAACTCTCTGCTGACATCAGAAATGCATCCCACAGGTATGGAAAAGCCAGGGTTTAAAGCCATGTCTGATGTGATGTTTCTCTTTCCATCCCACAGTGCCATGGCCACCTACTCTGCCACATGTACCAACGCCAGCCCGGCACAGGGCATGAACATGGCCAACAGTATCGCCAACCTGAGACTGAAGGCAAAGGAATATAGTTTACAGAGGAATCAAGTGCCCACAGTCAATTAACAACTGGAGGCAGCTGCTTTGCAGAAGGAGAAAATACAACAGCACCTGCTTCGCCATTTGTCTGTGCTGAACTAAAAAACAAAAAAAAAAATTAAAAAGCATAAAAAAGAAAAGGAAAAAAAGAAGAAAAAAAAAGCCAACCCTCTCCCAGAACTGAACACGGGGAGCAAACTGAACCGCTTGTGAGTGACAAGGTTCCTCTTTCCTTTTGGGATAATGCCACCATTTTTTTTTCTTGTTGTTGTCAGGTTTATTGCTTCTGCTCAATATACTACGAGCTTCTTCACTAAAGGACAGTCTCACCCTTGTTGGTCTCCATTTGTGTATGGAACTGCAAAAAAAAGAAACCTCTGCCAGTCTCAGCCCATGGACAAGTCCCACCACCACCATGCTGAGATGCAAAGCTTGCTCCTCTCCCACAGCCCCAGCTCACCTTAGGAGAAGTTGTTTGCTCACTGCTTTCCATTGTATCCACCTGACCCTCATCCCTCCACCCCTTGTGCCACAGAGGCAGCACCATTACTGACAGTCTGTGAGAAGATTGTTGGTGCAATGGGATGGATTCATCCTGTCTGGGTTGCCTGGACCACTCTGAGACATGAGGAGGACCTCCTTGGGTTTCTCAGCATTCCATTGCTTCGTTGGATGTTCCTGGCGCTGCTGCCTCAAAAAGCCAAAGAAAAGAGAAAAGCCAATGTGGGTGTGTGAGCAGGGGGAGGGCAGCGGAGGGATCGCTCTGTAGTGCCAAGAATAGGACTGTTAGGACACTCCTTTCTATGCCTTACACTTTGTGCCACAGGGAAAGGCGTTGTCCAGATGCATTTGTTTTATATATACTGTATATATTTATATATATAAGATAATACATGCAAGCTTGGTTGGTGTTTTTTATTAAACGAAATAAAATCCATTGAAAATGTTTGGGATGTTTGTGCTGCATCCAGGCTCCTGGAGCAGCGCATTGACGTTCCAGCTGCGGCCTCTCTCATCCCTGTCAGAACTCTTCCCAGCAGCCTCGGGCAATGCTGGAAGTGGCAGCTCATGTCCTGCCATGAGGAACCCCACAGAAGTGGTGCTGGAGGGAGCCACACTCCTTTGCAGATTTTCCCTGTGGGCATTTGCAGATTTACAGAACACAAGGATCTCCTCTCCAGTCAGACAGGTTTATGTGGCTCTTGGGAATATCCTCATGGAAAGTCTCTGCCAGTGCCTCTGAGGACAAGGGATGTCTCAGCAGGGAGCATCCCACCAAAGACCTTCTCTTCCCCCAGTTCCCTTAACACTGCCCAGTGAGGCTTGTCCTGTAGCCTTAACCACTGTCCTTTGCTCTCTCTCCCTGCTGTCCTCCCTCTGGGCTCTGGAGAGCTAATTAGGACCTAATTTATTTCTCTCTGTGAAGACTAAAGGAGATGCAGCCCAAAGAGGGGTTTTTTCCATACAAGCATCCTGAGGAAATTAGGATCCACGTTGCTGGTGATGCCTGCCTCTTCCACATTTGTGGGAGGAGAGGGTTCATTTATGACAAACAGCACTTGTGTCTCCAAGCTGAAATGGACTTTGCCATGCAACAGTCCCACTGAAGGTAGAAGAGATACTCCATGTTCCAGGCTGGACCATAAGGGAAGGAGAGGGAAGCTCAGTCATGAGAGAGAGTTCTTGTGGTGTGGCTTAGGTTTCCATCTCAGCCTTTGCTGCAGACACACTGGGCATATATAAATGTCTGACAGTGGGCTTTGATAGTCTAAAACAGCATGTTGCAGGAAATGAGAAATAAATCTCTTTAGAGTGAAGGTGAAAATTAAACTGGCAGAGAATGAATGGAAATCCAGCCAAAATATTTGAGCTAACACTAAGAAAAAAGCCCCAGATCCAAACTGGAGTAAGTTGTGCCTGTGATTATGTGTGTTGCTGCTGGGGTTTTTTTTCTCCCTGTATGGGTATTTTGGGGGGAAGGGAGCAAGAAATCAAATTGTGATGAGGGCAAAAAGCTGAAAGTCACAGACAAACCAGCAGGGAAAGGGAGGCTGGGCAAGCACTGCATTTTAAGAAATCCATCATGTTCTGTTTGATCCCTTTTTTTTTGGCTTTCTGCAGTCTGCAGAACCTAACATCTCTAAATATTTCTATCATGAGTAGTGTGGTTCCAGCTCCTAGAGCCAAGTGATCATGTTGGAAATCTCAGCCTGCACTTAGAAACTCACTGCTGATTCCTGTGCCTACACAAACACAGAAACTATTGAACAATGTGTCCTGCATGGTCAGAAAGGACTCGGTGCCGTGTAATGTTACTCAGATGTTGAACTGGTGGTTGAGTGCCTTAAACTAGTGCTCTCCCCTCTCCTTTCCTTGCCTTGCTGCCCTTCTCTGCAATCCATCAACATCCCAGGAGCGACAGCAGCCTGGACACACTCCCTTGTGGTGGCCTGTGTCTGCCCAAGTGCCCACCCTGGAGCTTTGAACTCTTTCCTTCAGCATCTTGGTGGCCTCTGGCTTTGCCCATGTCTTTGCTTACTTTTCTGCAGTAGGAAAATCACCTTGAGCAGTTTTTTCTTGTTTCTGTGTACAGACACCCCTTTCTGAAGTTAGCAAGGAGGCAGTTCAGAGAACATGAAACTCCTGGTGGAACCATCTGTAGACTGAGATACCCATCCCCACGCTGTGATGTTCACATGAAGGGGCTCACAAGCACATGTGAGCCTTTGTTCAGCCTCCTCACTTTATCTGTGTGAGGAATGGAATCATCTGGCACAGAGCTGCTCCTGTGGGAAGGTTGTGTAAAGCTTTTGCACTTTGACTTGTGTCTTCTTGGGTCGAGCTGCTCGATCAGGGATGCTATCCCTGCTGACTGGGCTGTTGTTACTCTAGATGAGACTTTTACGTCACCTGTGAGCTGGGTGATGGGTGACCCAAAATGGCTTTGTTTACATGGATTTACTAAACAGAATCCAGCCACGTGGAGGGGCAGGTTTTGGTGTTTGTTCCTTAACTGCTGATGACCTCAGCCAATAGGCAGCGTCTTGTTGTCTGTCAAGCCAAAGTGAAATGTTATGACTGTGTATGTTTAATCTGTATTTTAATAAACCATGTAAATACATGTGCAAATCAAGGCCCTTAAAGCATGGAGTTCTCCAGGGTTTTAGAGACTTCCAGTTGCAGCTCTAGGAAGTTGCCATGGTTACCAGAGTTATCCTTAATTTTGAGCACCATTCAGGGGAGAGAGAACGTCCTGAGGCACATTCCTCTCACCAGCTCTGTACAAATGCTGTTTTCTCAGGCTCCCCCTTTCTCCATGGAGAAATAGGTGGTTGATTCCCTCTAAGTGGGATTTTGAGCATGACAGGGATGGATGATTGATGAGGCTGTTGGAGCTTGACGCGTGGAGCCGCGGGATTCCCAGATGGAAGCGTATCCTGTAAATTATCTCTTGCTTTGTGATGTAAAATGTACAGTGTTTGCACTAGAATAGAAATGATCATTTTCAATAAAAAGGGGAAAGACTCCCCAATCCTTTCTATAAGCTGCCACATCTGTGTCACATGTTGCTGCCCTGGGGTGTCCCACAGTGTTGGCTGGGGCTGGGAACAGCCAGAGCCTTGTGCAGGCAACAGGGGGGCTGGGAACAGCAGAGAAGGGCTCGGGGCTGCCTGTCTGCCTGTCCTGGGGACACCGTGCAACCCACCATGGGACTGCAGAGAGACCCCAGCAGAGATGGGGACCCCTGTGCAGCACACCCTGTGTGAGCCATCGAGTCAGGCAGGGCTGGATGCTGTACCCAGTCCCCTGCCTGAACCACAGGACCCTTCTGTCAGCGTAGGCAGCTGCCAGTTCAGCAGCATAAGGCAGGAGTCGCCCACAAAGACTTCTAAAAGAGATGGTTTTCAGAAAAAAGTGAGACACAGCCATGGATTTGACCCCAGTTCCCTGCATCCCATCGGGCTGGCGAGACAGCAGGTGGGGCTAAATACAAGACGGGAGGAATGTAGGGAGGCGGGACTGCGTTCAGGAAGGGCAGTAAGTGAGAGCTGGGTGTCCTTATGTGGGTCCTGGAGTTGGGCAACCAGCAGGGAAAAGATAGAAGGGAAAAAATGAGAGGAAAAGGACTGAGTCCCTTCACCTGTGCAGGGAACAATCAGAGATGGGTTCAGTAGGTAAGTCCCACCACTGAAGAGTAAAGGAGTCAGGCAGAAGGAGCTCAGAGGGTAATGAGGCTAATTAGTGCGGGTCATTAAAGCAGGGGCGGAGCAGGTTTTGTGTGATACTAAGCTGGGCTGGAGCTGGTTGGTGAGTTGTGCTGGAGCACTTGGGTCCCTGCTGGGGGCTGCAGTGGGTGGGGGCAGATGCTGAAGGTCTGGGTCTGTTCTATGACTTCCCTTCTTGGTCACTAAGTGATTAATTTAGATTTGAGCCAAATGTTGGGCATCAGGGGCGTGTCTGGGTTGGCCTTCTGTTTCCCTGCTGATCTGGCTTCTGACCCTCCACGGGCCGTAAAATTTCAGCAACCCAGTCCACAGAGAAGACCCCATTAAGGGGAGATGGGTATCTCTGTAAATCCCTCAGTAGTTGGCCAAGCTTGCATTCCTTGTAAAGCTGATTGTTCACTCATCTGAAGCTGAAATAATATCACCCTCTTACGTATTATTTCTTCGTTGCCAAAAGAAGTAGGCTTGCAAATAGAGTTGCTTCCAAGTTGATTTTGAGGCTGGAGTGGTTTGGATTGAGTTGAAACAAGCCTTGGATGTCCATCCAGACCTCCATCCAGCTCCTCTGAGCTCCTTTTGGGCAGCTGTCCATCTCCCCACCTGGCACTGCTGTGCTGTGACTCCTCACCCAATGGCTCCAGCTCTCCGTTTGGTTTTTCCAGCAGGATCAATACAAACCATGGCAGAAGCAGTGTGTGGCAGCCTCCCAGATCTCCTGAACACGCATTTTACACATGTAGTATTCCCACCATGGTAGTAGATCCCTAATTCACTCAGGGCTCTCCTTTATAGGAACATCTGTCTCCTGCTTGCCAATGGGTGACAAGGAAATGCCCTGGGTGTCTCTGTGTGTGCCTGAGGATTTGCTCATGGGGACTTCCCTGCTTATCCACATCGCTTCCAGTGAGATCCCAGGTGAGCAGGAGCAGCTGCCCAGCGGCTTGGTTGTGTCTCTGCACCCTGGATTTAGGGCTTGGCACTGCTCCTGGGCTCACCCTGATCCTTGCTGCTTCCCTGCCAGGTTTTTTCTAACCTTTGGCTGCCTATTGCACCTTTTCATGCCTTTCAGCACAGTGGGTCAATCTGGATATTCAGTGTGTTTGTGCCTGTTTAGCAAATATGGTGAAATCACATAAAGCAGCAAAATTCAGGAGAACAGAAGGAGTGGGGAATCCCCAGCTCCTTTCACAAGCCAAGAGCACCTGTGTTTCCTACCAGCAGGTGGTTGGCATGTGCAGTGTGCAGTCAAGGGTGTTCAGAAATGAGGTCTTACCAAAAAAAAAAGTCTCTGTGAGGGAAGGCAGGCCAGCAGTCATTTTGGGATGCTGGAGAGAACCATATGCTGTGTCCAAACCTCCTTCCATACCCCTGATGTCTCCTGTGGGGCAGGAGGGTACCTGTGGTTCTTCTGGAATCACAGGGCCCTGAGTAGAGAAACCCTGACAGGGTTATCAGATTATCCAAGACCCAGGTATTGATTTTGAAATGAAGTTGAAAGGTAAGGGACTGTCCCCTCTCAAGATGGGATTTAGGAGATGGCTGGGCTGTGCCCTGAGCTCCCCTGCAGCCTCCCAGTCCCTGTGATGGAATCCTGGGGGTGGTGATGGGATGCACTCGAGGTCTCCAGCTGTGCAGGCAAAGCTCAAATGACTTTGGTGGGGCAGAGGGATCGACATCTCCCTGTCATGGCAGGGAAAGGTGCTGTGGGAGTTAACAGCAGGCTGAAGGATGACAAATGGCAACCGGCATCTTACAATGTCTCATCCAGTTTTTTTAATAACTTTGTAAGATTAGAGTTACTCTTTCCAGCGTCTTGGCCAAATTTTGCTCTCTGTGTAACTGCAGTCCCTCAGCAGTCTCAGATATGCTGTTTTCCTTTCCCTCCTGCCTCTGCCGGTCCAAGAAATGCCAGATGTTGTCTCACAGCCGCTGTTTTCCAGCCCAGAGGTGGTTCCAGAGCAGGGCCAGGTGGAGCCCTCCTTGTGAATGGGAGGTGCATTTATAGCCTGGCTAATTTTAGCTGCTTGGCACACCACAAAGTCCCCCATTTCAGTGGCCAGGTGGTGAGGTCAGTCCCACTTGCCCAAAAAGCAGCCTTGTGTGAAGGAGATGAACATTCCTCCATGGCCAGGTGAGCATGGGATGTGGGTGTTTCCCTCTTCCCATCCCACCATGGAGCTGGGACTGCGGGTGCTCTCAGAAAAGCCTATCCCCAGGCAGGAAAAATCACACCATGCTTCTGAGGTGGGTGCACTCAAGGCTGCTGAGCCGACGTGGAGCTTTCCCTCCATCCAATGTGTGGTTTGGGACTGATGTAGTGACACATGTGGACTATGGGCAAATGAGAAGTGAAGTCAGGATTAAAGTAGCTCCAGAGTGTCCTTCATCCCTGGTTATGAGGGGGGTGGGATAGCTAAGGAACTCTTCTTCCTCTTCTCCAGAGAGCAAGTTCAGGTGGGACCTGTCCTGCCTGGGAAGCACCACTCAGTGCAGACCAGAAAGGTGCGTGTCTGACCAGGGGAATGATCCAGGTCCATCCCACCGTGGAAGGAGGTGACTCCCACAGCAGGTGCTTTGCCTATGGACCTACACCCCACAAAACTGCCTGACCTGTAGCAGTGGCTTCTGGAGGAGCTGTGCTGGGGAGCCTTCAGCAGACAAGTGGGCTGATGGGGCTGAGCTGGGGTTGATCCTTTTGTAGAGTTGAGAACAATCCTTCCAAGTCAGCCCCATCATTTCCTCCCTTGCCTCAGCAAAGAGATGTGAGTCTCATAAATATCCCTTGTTCCCTTAGAGAACAGGGATATTTAGGAAGAGATATGAGCTCTTTGCTCATGTAGGTCATGAGGGCTGGATGGGACAGGGAGCAAGGGAGTTCTGCCACATGCCCTCTCTTGCTGTTGCTTCCCATCAGCGAATCAGCATCCTGTGGGAATCTTCAGCCCATCTTCAGAGGGGTGTGACAGCAGCACCTCCCTGACCTGGCTGCAGGACAAAGACCTTCTGGACCATGTGAAGTCCTTATCCAAGAGGCAAATACATCTCTCCAGGCTGGCAGAAGATTTATCACTGTGGCTGAAGGCTGTATCTAAAGCTGGTTGAAAAATGGAGTTTCTTTTCCTGTGGCAGCTTCCAAGACTTCACATACTTGACTTCATCCCAAATCAGGCTGAGGAGTGGAAATCTCTAAAAATACTGCAAGGAAAATGCAAATATGTGCAGGCATGGCAGGAGAGCTGACACGATAGATTTTCCAGCCTCACTGACGTGGAACATGTTGAGCTTTTGGAAAACACACTCCAAGAAAACTGCTGCATTTTGGCAATGCCTGTCTTTGTGCCCTGAGTGAAATGTCCAAGCGGGACGCTCCACACCCTGAGCTTGGCAGGACACAGGCTGTTTTCTCTAACATCTCTGTCGTGGGCCAGTTCCAGGTCTCTCCTCTGACTGCACAGTGAGTCCTGTGGTCAGCCCAGGGGATGGATCTTGCCTGTCATCTCTGTGCACAGGCAAAACCGTGTTGCAGATTCAAAGGACAATCCGTGTGCCTGCTCCATCCCATTAGCCAGCTGATTTAAGGCCCTGAGTGCCATCCAGATTGAGACTCAGGGCAGGAAGACCAGAAACCCAGGACAATGGGCTGCCCAAAATCACACGGACCAGGGCTGGGAGTTAGTGATGTAGTTACTGCTTATTTTGGCAATGCATGATACTTTTTTTTTTCCCTTTGCAAGCCATTTGTCAAGGTGGGGTTTCACTGATTGAGTGCAAATGTCCAAGAAGGTTTTCAGAAGTAAATGGGGGGAATCTTTCCAATGCAACAACTTGTCTGTCGCATAAGACCAGAGGAACTGAGCATGTGCAGCAGTAATGTGTCCCCTACAACATAGGGTGACTTCTCCCTCCCCAGTCAGCATCTGCTGTGGCCAACCTCACTTTGTCAGGGAGAGCTTGCTGGCCAAGCATGCCACCTTCAAATAATAAATATTACTAATAACCTGTCTTTAATTCCCCCTCCCTTTTTTTAGTGATGAATGTCTTCCATCGCAGCGTGTGGAGGAGAAGCAGCTGTTGACGGGGGGCAGGGTGGCTTCTCTAGGGTTTATTGTTTTAATCATGGCCTGAGTGAAAGTGACAGCCTAGAGATGAAATATCTGCTGAAAGGAAATCATAACTCTGGGTGACTCCACTTAGCTCCACACCCATTAAGAATGTATTTTTGTTGGATATGGAGGAACGTGGTTTCAACCAACTATGCACTTAAACATCACTTCTGTCCACGTTAATGCTGTTGGGTTTGCAGCGTCTCTGGCGTCGTGGGTAGGAGTTCTTAGACCAACCTGGATCCCCATGTCAGAGCCTCTCCAGCCTTGGCAGGTCTGATTTTCCAGTGTATCTGTGCTGCAGTAAAGAATGGAAGACAATGAACAGGGCTTTATCATCCCAAAGGAGACAAGGTGGAAAAGACAATGGGCATGAGGTCTGCTCGCTGTTCAAGGGGAAGGGTCCTCCAGCAGGGGCAGAAGGATGCCAACAAATGGGGGGATGCATTGGGTGACACCTGGGCAACTTGCACTCACCTGGTGACCATCCTCACTGGCCGCCCCTTTCTCTTTCCAGGCTCTCATGTCCCTCTCTGGATGTCTGCAGCACTTGGCACAACCAAACCCTTCTCTCACCCTGCTGCTGGACCAGGGCCAGCACCAAAAGGTGCATTTTGGGGCATTCTGTCAGTGCATGGACTGCTGTGTCATGTCCTGTTGATGATGCTCTTGGTGCTGGGTGCTATGAAGCTGTAGATGGATGTCAGCCTACAGTGAGCATGGTCATCCTACCACCCACCCCACCCCAGACTGGGGCTCCTGCCCACTCTCTGTGGCACAGATGGAATTAAATGGTGCATCTTTTATCCAAGCACCAGAAGTACAGGGGAGAACTGTTAAAAATAGCATCTTCCATGTTCCTGAAAAAAAATGTTCTCACGTGCTCTGCTGGCTGCAGCCGCTGTTATGAAACAAAATATTTCCCATCAACAGTCACAAGCCTTCGAGTCTGGGCTACAATGCTGTTTATTACAAAGAGATCCATTACTGAGAATGGTACAGGATTAGAATAGAGAAGTCATCGAAGTTATTATTTTCCTAACTAAAAAACCCCACATTGTAGGCCACTAATGATGCCAGGAGGTTTGCACCCTGTGGTCAGTCTTCAGCCCCTCATGTCCCAGTGGAAGGGATTGATGTGGCACAGGAAGGGTGTGAGCAGGAATGGTTGTACCCCTGCACACAACCAAGGGAGATCTTCATGCAGAGGTGAGTCCCACTGAATAGCTTCCCCTTTGAGGAGGTGTCATTGCTGTATATACATAACCTCAAGTGAATTTTGTTATGTGTATTGGCTTTACTGAAACTCTCAGGGAGAAGATGTTGAACAATAGTGAATAGTGCTGCTTTCTCTCTGTGGTTTTTGTTCACCTTTCTTGGTTTAAAGAAAGAAAAAAAGACAAGTTGGAGAGAATTGTTTAGAAACGGGTGGGAAAGAAAGTTTTTCCTGGCCAAAAACCACTGAACAAACAAACCCAAAATCTTTCAAGAAAAAGCTGAACATGTGTAAACCTCCTCCAAAAGTGTTAACGTATTCAAATGTCATTATGTCAACGAGTTCTAATGCTCGGGATTTGACACTTAATGCCTCTGCCTGCGCTTGATTTTCCTCAGATATCATCAAGGTATGGGTCATAAAAAAGCAAAGCTTGACGATGTAGTTGTGCTGGCCAGGGTGGCAGTGGGGTTGTCCATGTCTTGCCATAAATGAGTAAGAAGCCTTGGTGATTAACTATTCTCATGTTAACAAGGAGCTGGGTGTCAAAGTGTGGTGCGTCACTTGTGAACCCAGGGATCACCCACTCCTGCTGCTGCCAGAGCCTGTGTGGACCAGTTGATCCCAGAACTGGGCAAGGAAGAGGGGGATTTTAAACTTTTTGGTACCCTTTCACTTTTTATTTGTTCGTTCATAAGAGGTGTCAATTACTCTACTCCACCTCTCATCATCTCAGGGTGTATCCATCCTGCTGTGGCATAGATGTGTCCAACCATACCATACAACAGGGATTTTTCCTTGCAGTGGAATGGAGGATATCTGGACAATTCTGCCACCAGTAAATGCTACTCTCAAATCAAAGGACTTCTAAATGGAGTATCCAATGCATGTCCTGGTCTCCTCGTGATGAGGCTGGATCAGCTATGGTGCTGCTTCCTTACAGGAAAATCAGTGCTGTTTGCAGAAGTAAAGACTGAACTTGTCCTGATAACTTCCAGCAGTGAAACATCTAAACCTGGTTTAATTCTCATAAAACTTGCCCTGTTTTATTCTGTCATCATCAGAGCTGGAAAACAAAGGTAATGCTGCTCCCACTACTGTGGTCTGTCAGATCAGTAGTTCCAATGTTCTGCTCTGGAGCCTTGTTTCTCCCTCCAGCACCTACTTCTTGCAAAATCAATCACTTTAATACACTTATTTTAATCATATGAATCTTGTTGATGATGTATATCTAGGCTTAGACCCAGGAGGGAACAATTTCAACCCCAAGATACTTGTCTTAGGAAGTACATTTTTGTTGGAACTGGAGGGAAAGCAATGCTCCAGACCTGTCCCAGTGGAGGGAAAGATCTCCTGAACCTGCTGGACATGAGGATTTGTTCTGTCTTGCCAGAACTTCTCTGAAAAGTCACTGCAGCGCTGAATTTAGGATTGTTTGAGATGCAGCTTGTCCTGAATTCATATGGTTTGCACTTAAGCAGAGTTGTGAAGCGACTGGGAGACATGGTCCTTCTCCATCTTCAGGAAGTGAGTGCCCTGTATCTCCTCTGCTGCCTCCTGGGTTTTATCTGTGCTCCAGGCATCCTGCTGCTGCCTCCAGGATCTCACTGCTGGCTGGCTGGGACCTTTTTGTAAGGAAGCAACACGGTCACCACTGACATCGTCACCCAGAGAGTGCACGAGGAGGGTGCTGGGGAAGGCCTCCCTCCTGGGGGCTGGGCTGTGGGTCCCAGCCGGCCCTTCCTTGCCTGTCACAGAGCTGGAAGCACACTCCAAAATGCTTTCCATCACCAGGCACCTCCCTTAGCCCTCGTGTTTAGTTTTATTAATGAAAAACATTAGCAGGGCAACATGTCAGCAGGAAAATCAGTGCCACAAGTTGGCCTCTCCGAGGGATTGTCCTTGAGCAGGAAGATCCAGTGATCTCTGTGTCCCTGATGGCACCTCCTGTAACCCTACCTCTGAAAGGCCCTATAAATCCCTCTCAGATTGCTGATGGGACATAAATCTACCCCGAACTGCAATGCTTACCAAACGTTATTGCATTGTTGAGACATAAATCCCGCATCAGTTCAGTGACATGTCTGTGGCTATCGAGTTAAACAAGTCAAGACAGCTACTTAACTATTCCCAAGCATCAGCTCATTAAATTACAGGCAAGGAGCATATGAGGAGCAGCACAGAGACGTCTGAGCAGCCTTTTATTGCATTTGTACAAGTCATAAACAGCTCTGTGTCTTCTGGCTGTGCCTTTAATTTTCAGGAATGAAAACACGGCCAGGAGGAGCAGATTACAGGAGTGTGTCTGTTCAGGTGCAGGGCGAGGAGTTGGGGCATCAGCCTAATTGCTGCGAGAAAGGACCGTTTTTCTGTTGCAGCCAGATGGTGCTGTGACATTGCAGCTTCCACTTCTCACTGAAGAGAGGGGAGCTTTCCAGGAGGGGCGTAGAGATACACGGATATGCTTGGAGCAGGGGTGGGATTGGGAGAAGCAGGCACCTCTGAAAACCCAGTGAGGTGCAAGATGAAAAACCATGTACTCTTATGGTGAAATAACAAATAATGGAGCTTTCTGAGAGCTTGGGTAGGAAAGAAAGAAAGAAAGAAAAGTCTTTCTGTGTCATATTTTAGCATCCCAGGCTGTAAATGAATCCCTGTCTTCAGCTGGAAAAGTCATGAATCTTCCTATAGAGCCTAGGGTAAGGATTTACATCATCTCCTTCCTGTTACCCCCTCATTCAGCCGTTGCAGCCTTTCTCCCTCATCTTGGGAGTGTCCTTTACTGCTTTGCTCTTTTTTGACTGGAGAATGTCTTTCCCTCCCGGAAAGTGCAGGTGAGACTGTTCTTCTGCCTCAGCCTTTTGACCCCCTGTCACTCGTGACAGTGTCCTGGTGGGTGCTCACAGGCCATGGTTGGGGCTTCCAGGAGCTGATCCTTCTGCAGGTACTGGAAGCTGAGCCAGGACTGCAGATCTTCTCTGTGACCATCCGGAGAGATCTCCTTTCAGGAAAGTGAATCAAACCCGTCACCAACTGGCATAACCCAATTACATTGTGTTTGCTTGAGGTCAGGGGCTGGGGAGGGGAAGATTTACATCCCCTTCTCCTCAGGATATGAAGCTCCATGGTTTGGCCGCTCCAGCAGCTGTAACAGCCTGTGACAGTGTGAAATGTCAGCACAGCTGCTCTCTGTGCTCCATGTGATCCGGTGACGTGGGAGCATCCCATGGGCGGGTGCCTGAGTCAGCACCCAGAGCTGGGACCGTGCCCAGCGTTTATGTAAACTCTGAACTGCGTTTGGCTGCCCAGCTGAGCTATAAATCTTCCCAAATAGCTCTCACAAGGATGCTGATCTTTCCAGAGAAAGATGGAGCTGGAATTACCACAGTATCATAGTATCACAGTATAGATAAGGCTGGAAAGGACCTTGAAGATCATCTAGTCCAACCTATAATCCAACTAACCTATCCTCTACATCTAGATCATATCACTCAGCACCTCGTCCAGCCTCCCTTTGAACACGTCCAAGGTTGGCAACTCAATCACCTCTGCGGGCAACCCATTCCACATCTGGATCACTCTTTCAGTAAAAAGTAGAGGGAGAATAGATTCCCCTATCCATTGGTGCCACATGGACCTGGGTGAAATGACCTCTGGGGAGATGTACAAGGAGTTGCTGTCTTTGGAGAGTCTCCAGGGCTGGTCCAAATACCTGCTCAGGATGTCTCAGGGCGAAAAGCAGCATCCTATTAGGAGTCAATCTATCCCATTTCCAACAGGCCGTGATTTCAAAGTGAGCACTCACACGTGTGAGCCATCAAAACCAATAAATTCTTCCCTTTCATCTCCAGTGATGCTGTGCTCCTCGCAAAAAAATATTTGCAATGTTATTGGAAGATCTCAAGAGGTCAACCCATCAGTTAACCTGCTCAGTAGCGTGTTCAAAATATGCAGAACCACGTAATCAAAACATTTTGTGAGCTCAGTTGGTGCATGCAGCCACTCTCAATTCTTGAAAGTGAAACAGGGCTTTTTTTTCCACAGAAGAAAAAATAAACACAAGGACTGCTGATAACTTAATTTGCTCCTGGGGTCCTGTCCATTGCCTCACATCCTTCTTTAAAGGCTCTTTAAAGATTGTGGTGTAAAAGGGAAACATCTTGCAAGTGCCCCAAGGGCTCTAGGAGACTTCTCAAAAGGAAGTTTCTCTTGGGAGACAAAGTCCCTTTGAGACAACATGCTCAAAAATCCATTACTTTTGAGAGTGGAAGCTGGGCATCTGCAAAAGGCTGTCAAATAGCAGTTAGAAAACCACTCCACAATCCCAAAAATATGTGTTGAAAGGAGATTGACATCATACTGCCATTTGCTCAGGACAGACCCACACCCCCATCCTCCTGGGCTGCACCATGACATTAATGCCCATCCTGCTCTCATCCTATGGGAGAGCAGCTCTTGTGCCCTGTTTAGTAAAACCACCTGACAGTGGTGCCAGCTGGATGGCCCATCCCCAGGACCTAAGCAGCACACCCAGGCATGAGCTGCTCCTTGGGGCTGGCAGGAGAGGCACCGCTGTTCCCACTGAGCAGGATCCAGCACAAGGTCCAGACCTGTTATCCCAAGTGGAGGATGAAGGGAAAACCCAGCCTGATGAATATCATCAAATTAACAAACTAAGCAGTTCTTCCTCCAGAAAACTCTGCTGGCTTCCTCTCATCCAGCTGGGCTTTACCCTGTGGGCTTGACCCCTTTCCTCAGGGCTGGGGTTCAAGTGACCTATGTCTAATTTCTCACCGCCTTCTGATGAGTGTTTTCATAACACTTTTCTCCTTCCCAGATTTGGGGACCTGCCAGAGCTGAGCCAGAGCTGAAATCCTTCTGCTCTTTGACATCTAATTTTGCTCTCCACGGGATATTTCCTGGAGGGTTTACAGGAGTCTTGAGAGAGGCTGCCTGACCCTGCAGCGGGAGGAATTGGTGCTGGCAGGGCCCGTGGTGATGCTTTGTGGTCCTGTAACTGGTTGGCAAGCACCAGAACTTGCTCAGACCATGCCAGGGATGATGTAGAGCGCATCCATTGGCTGATTGATGCCTCAAAGTGGTGCAGAGGGGCCAGAGAAGCTGTGTCCTCCCCTCCTCTGCCAGTAATCAATGCCCTGGCATTTGATGCAGGATCATGGGCTAATGCCTGGACTTGGGATGCTTCTTGAGGCTGGTTCTGCAGCCCCATCTCTACCTCACCCCAAAAGGGATGGCACAATGTTGGACAGGAGCAGTGGGAATGGCTGGAGATGCCCAGGAGGGCTGGCAGGAGAAAGGTCAAATGACAGCTCTTCGGAGAGGGGATGACTACATTGAAGATGGAGCTGGGGATAAGAGATAGGGATTGGATTTTGTAGGGACTGGAATAGTGTATGTGGAAAGGAGGCATTTCTCATCCTTCTGCCTATGCTGCTCTTTTTAACTACCTATTTGCTTTCCCCACCTGTGCAAACAAACACCCTCCTACTTCTGCCCTCCTCTCACTGCTGTCTGGCTTCTGAGTGACACTATTTTTGCAGGTCTCTGTACCTTGGCTTTCGCCCTGAGCTCACAGCAGAAGATGCATTTCCTGGTCCCTGTTTCCCCAGACTTTGTGTCTTCCTCCCAGGTGCTTTTAGCCCAAGAGCCACCCAAGAGCTGCTAACAGTGTGGAATCTCTGTTTATCTGGGCTTATTTAACCCAGTCTGGATTGGTGTGCTCTTTTCTCACTTCCACGAGTTCTTGCAGTGGGTTTGGAGGCTTTGTGGACAAGATGGAGCTCTCTGAACCTCCTGTGCTGCTGGAAGGCTGCAGCTCTGGAGATGTGAAGCAGTCCCATTTATCCCTTTGGGTTATTTAGCTGCATTGGCATTGCAGGGAGCTCACTCTTTAGAACCTTTTCATTGCCAATCAGTTGGGGTTTTTTGTGACAGTGAATCTGTCATGTGTGCTCTGGACCCAGTATTTGGAAATGCCTCTGGAGAGGAGCCATCTTTCGGTGCCTCTGCTCCTTAGACATCCCTGCAGCCTGTTGACGCTCCTCTCGCATACAAGAGTCTGAGCTGGTGCCAAGCAGCCCTGCACTCTGACATGGAAGCGGCCAAACTCCCTTTTTGGTGTCCTTGGCTCTCTTTGATGTGTTGCCTCGCTGCCCCAAGCCTACGCACCCCAACCCATGCTATTCCCTGAGGTGGACCCCTCTTTCCCAACAGCCATGAGAAACATCCTCCTTGCGGCGTTTCCAAAAGGAAAAATATGTCCTTGGTTGCTGTAAATAGCGCAGAGGAATGATTTCTCATGATCCTGCTAGGACCAGTGTTTCTGTTGCTTGAGCCTCATAAGCTCCCTGGGCAAATGTCAGCAGAGAGCCCTTCTCCCCACTCTGTAGCCAGGCCCTTCCCATGCTGGTGACTTTGCACGGGCTCTCAGGAGCCCCTGGGGAGCCAGGGGCCTGACTGTCTCAGGTGCTGTGAGAAACAGCCCTTTCCTCTGGGAAGGCAAATCTTGCAGAGGGAACATGCCCACTTTACACATGCCAAACGAAGTTTGGACGCCTTCACTGAACTCCAGCTGCCGGATAATTAGGTGTTGAACCTGCAGGTATGGCTCTGGCTTCATTTCGTATGGAGTAACCAGCTCCTCCTGATTGTCTGTCCTTTAACTGGTGTCTCAGCACGTGTTCAACAGATGCTGGCACTGACGTGTGGTGGGTGAGGTGGTCCTTGTCCTACCTGAGAACATGGCAGCACTTAGAGAGTGACTGCCTCTCTCTCCAGCTCCACATGGCCATGGGTTTCAAACACCTCAGGCATGTGTCCTGTCCACACATTGCGAAAAGACGGGAGGGAAAGCAGAGCAAACCTATCTTGCCCTTCCTGGCCTCTTTTCTAGCCTTGTGCAGAGCTCTGCACCTGCACTCAGACAAGGGCCCCCAGCAAGGGTCGCAGATGCTGCTCCACTCCTGTGATTAGCTCCAGTTTCCTCCCCTTTCTGAAGGTACAGCCTGAGCCAGGACAGGCGGAGATGCACTACTCTTTGTGACAGTGACAGCATCTTCCAGGCCACCTGTGTGGCCGCTGGCAGAACAGACCCTCTCGAATTTACACTCATGAGCTCATGCTGTGCAGAGATACAGCAGCAAATCATAAGGGCCACAGGTACAGCCATCGTGGCCAAGGAAAGCCCATGGACCCATGGAGCCATCACTCCCTCTGTGGGAGGACATTCCTGGCCAAAGACAGTGGCAAAGACAGAACACCCCAAGTGCAGTCTGGGAGTTAAACAAGTTCTTTGCAGCATTCCCTCACTTCTGAGGCTGCCCTGTGCATCACTGCCAGGCTGGTACCGAGACAAAACTGACATTGGGAAAAGGAGGCTCTTTCCCATGTGGAAATAGAGCTGTGCATAAGGGACCTTTGCTCCCAGCTCCCATGCCACTGTGAATCACCCTCTTTCCAGCCCTTGGGGAAAGTGCTGCCAGAGGCAGACCTGGCACATGGAAATTTCAGCCCTAAAGTCAAATATTATTTCAAAGCTAATGACAAACAAAATCTATTTTTGCAGTGGACTTGTTTAAAATATTTCCCCTTCATCCTCTTGAAATAGCAGTAATTGAAAACGGTTCTCTGCGATGCCAGTGCATACTTTTTTAATTATGTCTTGCACTGCCTGTTTCCAATGAAAAGGCCCTCCCTCTCTATCTGTTTGCAGTTACCAGCCTTATGAAAACCAGGCTTGGGCCCAAGTAGGCGGGAACCCCAAATAAGAAACATTTCCCTTCAGAGGCATCATTTGAGCTAATTAACTTTAATCAGCCCAGAAACATCTCTTTGAGATTTCTTCCCCCCACCTTGCAGCGGGGGCTCTTCCAAGCAGCGCAGAGGGTGACGGTGATGAGCCTTGACTTCCCAGAGATGGTGGGATCAGGGTGACGCTGTCACTCAGGGGGACATGGGGTTGTCCCACAGTTTATGGGGTGATGGGTTCAGGTGTTCAGCCAGCATCAGGGTGGGGCATCCCTCTCCTCCCACCGTGGCACATGTCCAGGGATGGCAGCTCCGTGCTGGATAACAGGCAGTTCATAAAAAACCTCAGCCCCAGGCAGTCCTAGAGCAAGGGGCAGGGGATGAAGAGCAAGTTTGGGTAAGTTAGATGCCATCAAATCTCCCCAGGTGGGTTGTGGGGGTGCTGAGGTACCAATGTGGGTCTGATTGTAGGTACTGGTTGAGAAGCTGGAACCCAGAGAGTGTGTGGTGCTTGGTACCTGTGTGTGTGAAGGAAGGAGGGCGAGGTAGGTGTCTGCTCATGTCCTTTCCACTCACCCGTGTTTGGTGCCTGGGCTGTGAGATTTGGGGTACAGAGGCTAGGTTTCCCCATAGTTCAGACTCCACAGGTCTGGGCTCACTTCATGCCATGGCCGTGGGCGCTGAGAAGCCTGGACATGCTCTGGACCACTGTGCTCTGTGAGCCTGGAACTTGCTGCATCCACGCTGAAATGAGTCTGGAGCTGTTCACCCTGCCTACCATATGCATCCCTTGCTGCATCTGGGCCGTTTTGGACAGGAGCTGGATTATTTCACCGAAATGCTTTTCACCTGTCCTTTAACCTGCACCATGATCAAGTCTAAGGGAGGAACTGATCTCCTCAGCCTCAGTATTGAGGCCCTGAGGGCACTGATGGGTTTGAATTGCCCCAAGCAGATGCACCTAGAACCCTCCCACCCACATTCACTGCTGAATGGCCCCAGAGCTCCATTTAAGATGAGGCTCAGACATTTGTCTCTTTTCTGAGTATCTTTTCAAGTAAAAATTCAGTTCTGCACTTAATTTTGGGGAGAAGGGTCTGTTTTGACACTCCTTCTACTGAATTCAAGGTTTTTTCTTCACAAGGACAGGACGTTTCCCCAAGCTAGGGTAAGTGAGCTGGGGTTTTGAGTAAATTTCAGCTGGATGGCACCTCAGAGTCTCCTGCTGGAGTGGACTGTGTGCTCCAGGGCTGTCCTGAGCAAGTCTCAATGCCTGCACACCCAGCAGCAGCAGTGCTAATCTGGAAAGCCACCAGCCAACCCCACTGCCCCATTATATATCCCTGGACTGACCTATGCTTAGATGGTGTGACAAGAGCAACCCATGAAGGACAACTTCTACACCACTCAGGGAGAGTTCCAGGCTCTTTTGGGATCCAGAAGCAGATTTGAAAATTCACTAGGTAAGTTAATTGACATCTCAATGCAAATTAAGTCAAACCTCAAGGCGACATCTTCCACCACTCCTTAAAACCCCCGGAGAGGACAAACCCATCACTGTGTGGGAGCAAGTAGTGGTGCCAAGTTGCCTGGTGCTGCCTGCAGGGCTGGGAGTTCCACAGAATATATTCACAGATTCACAGAATATTCTGAGTTGGAAGGGACCCACAAGGATCATCAAGTCCAACTCTTAAACAGCACCACTGCCTCCCTGGTGGGAATTGAACGCCAGGTCTCCCGCAGGGGAGACAGGGGCACTCACTACTGTACTAAAGTGGATTTTCAGGTTCCCTGGGAGAGCCGAGTCCTCAGAACAAGCAAAGTGAATAAACTTCTGTAAAGCCATGAGAGGCTTCAGAAAAGGGGGTTAAATTTTGGGAGGATTTTGGATGGCTGTGGAGCAGCCAGAGATATATAGGACCCGCTGGGAAGGGAGCAGCCTCACTAGCACACAATGCTGCAGCAGCCTTGTGAGTCCGAGCAAAAATAGGGTCCCAGGCATGGTGTTATACATGCCCAGAAGGCAGGGGCTGAGTCAGAAGTGTCTCAGTGTGACACTGGGGACTTTTCTGCCATAAATACCCAAATGTTTTAGTGCTGCATTTGCCAAGGCTCCTAAAGTGCCCGGCTCTTAGTCCCCCAGGCTGGTGATCCAGGGAAATCCAACAGCAGGCGATACTGGCTGGGAAGAGAAACTGCTGGTACAGAAAAGTGGGTAAAATATTCAAGCAAGCTTGTCGGCAGGGCATTCAAAAGTAGTTACAGGAGCAGAAATGAGTGATTGCTCACTTTGCTGTCTGCTCCTTGTGTGCTCAGAGAGATTTATTGAGTGGTAGCAGAAGATCAGATCCCCCTATTCCAGACTGTGTGTGCAACTGAGCACTAATTATGGTTAATGGCTGTACTGAAGTGGATCATTTTTTTTCTAGCATGACAGCGAGAATAATATGATTTAGCAATATCCCTACAGCAAAAAGGCCAGGAACTGTTCTGAGGTTATTTCTGCAAGTTTTGCACCACAGGCAGAGCAATGGCAAGAATACAATGGGAAAATCCATTGCTATGGAAGGAATCAGTCCCACTGATCTGGGGCTTGGGATGGGCTCAGCCAACAGAATTGCTCATCCATCTGGGAACAGGGAAGCACTTGGAGCAACAAACTAGTGGGGACCAGCCCCAGTGGTGGTTTACCACGCAGAGATGTTTTTGTCCAGCTTCCTGCTTGTGAGTTCATGGAGCAGAGGTCTGCTTGTGGGGAGGCACAGAGGGAGAAATGACAGTCCCAAGTCCTCTCCACCCAAAAGCTGACAGTTCTTCTCAGTAGATATGCAGTGAAAGAAAAAAGAGCAGAAGTATGTAGGTATGCTGAAGCGCAGGTCCCAAGAACAAGGGGGCTGTGTTGCACCCATTGCTGATCAAAGTGTTTGGCTTTGTACCATGAGGAATTTGCTGCTTTTGCTCCAAAATCCATCTGATCATGGGTTGGGAACGCGAAGGAGTGGGAATTCTAGACTGGCTGTGGCTGTAGAGATGGGCAGAATAAATAATTTCAGCATAAAGACATCCCAAGAGTAGGGATATTACTTTTGAATAGGTGATATGAAGATAGAAAATATATAAATACATCAACTGTCTTGCACGTTTATGGGGTCCATGACCAAGTAGAACCTGGAGAAAGCAATGTACAGGACAAATAAAATGTAGGCTAATGGGGAAGTTCCTTCAGGCTGACTTCCCCAGGGCAGCAGTGATTTAGCAACCTGAAAGAGCAGAGCCAGCTGGAATGAGAGTGTGAATATGAAAACCCGAATTCGAGGTGTACTTCTGTGTGATAAGATCTGGGCTTTGAATGGAAATGGCAGTAGTAATTCACCTTTAGATTCAGAGTTTCTCCCGGGTTTCCTGGCACAGAAACAAGACAAACTGGATTGTGTGTGTGATGCCAATGCCCGTTTAAGCATCTGGACATATTTTGTTTTATATGTGTGTTAAGTAATTCTAATATGTGACTGGGAGCTATAAATTTCTCGTAGTGACAGTAGAATACCACTTAGTAAAGCTTCATCCAAACCAGGCTTAGAGCAGCCTGGATACACAAGAGGGAGCTCAAGATGAACTTTTCTTTAAGTTCGATTTTTTTCAATTTCTTGCCTTCACAATAGACTTTAAGGACAGAAATCTCTACTGCAAAGCAAGTTGATGCTCCTTTTTAACAGCTTTCCCCCTTGAGCAGCCCCTGCTTGAGGCAGCAGGACAATCTCTCCTCAGAGCCGTTTTCCATGGTTTGAAGCTTTTTCCTCTCTCCTAATTAAAAAATCATCCACAAATAAAGTTCCGAGTATGTACCTGGCAGGGATTAAGACTTACAGGTTGTTTTTTTAAGGGATCCTGCTTTCCCTGGCTCCTGCTCCCAAGCAGATCTCGTGGCAGCAAAGATGTCTCATCAGCCTGGTCAGGAGCTCTAGGGGTGGGGAGCACCTCTCTAGCCTTCCCAAGAGGGAGTAAGATGAGACCTTGGCAGTCAGTCTGTGCCCAGGCTGGGGGTAACTGGGGAATGATCCCACCCACATCCCTGTGCCTCCTCTTCCCCTCTGTGGATGGCTGCTGCAAGCTGGATGCTTCTAGAAGCGTTTATGTGACCTCTCCTTTGGTGTAGCTCATAAATGACCGTGTCCGTGACCAATATGTGCTCAGGGAGGAGGAATCGTTAGAAATCCCCAGCCTGCAGCTTGGGTGGGTGCTGGGGAGTCAGGCTGCTGCACCCAGAGACCATCCGCTGAGCAGGTCCTGGAGCTGGAGCCGCCTTTGAGAGAGTAGAAGGGACATTGTCTTCTTTAGATGGATTTCTTGTTAATTAACAATTAGCAGCCCTAAAACCATAATGAGGCAACTTGACTCCCTGCTGCTGGGGAGTGGTGGCATGGGAAGAGAAAAGGGAGCTTGTGTTGTGCCCTGGGAAGGCCAAGCAGGAGGGCCTGACCGGGATATTCTGCTCCTGCTCTGCCTTGGAGGAAGCAGTCAGGCAAGCATTGAAGGTGTCCAGCTTGCTAGAGTCCAAATCCTCTGGCTCCTGAGCACCACCTTGCCAGGCCTGGTTAATCGTGGTGTCTTGGGGAGGGCTTGGAAATTCTGCATTTGCACCAACCTGCACTCCTCCACTGGAGGAGATGGTACAAGAGCTGCCCTCATGGAAATACAGCACTAGAGGTGCTGGGCTTGATCTGCCTTCCTTCTTTTGCAGCCTTCATCCCACTGGACATCCTAAGCCTCTGGAAAATTCCTCTGCTGAAGCAAGGAAGGGATCCTTGCCTTTCCATGAGGCACATGAGCAAAATGCAGTAGCTCAACCCATGAATGGCAACTTGAAAGTCGTTCGTGCCACCAGGGCTGGAAGGCAGGAGGTGAGGATGAATGTATGAATGTGGAGGTTTGCTCTGGGGTTAGTCACTGCCCTCTTAACCAGGGGGACTGAGCCAGATGCCTTCTGCCTCTCTTTTGAGGACAAAAGAGAAAGCACAGTTAATTTGCAGCAATTATGTGGTTGTTAAATCCACAAAACCTGTTCCAGGCAGGTGCGGTTACAAAGCACCCTGGAGCAGTTTTTTGCTAAAACTTGAGCTGCTGGTATCTTGTTGCTGAACAAAGGCTGTGATTGCTCCTTCCGCAGAAAAACGGCTCAAACCTGGAAATCCCAGTCTGGGACCTCACCAAGGCATGGGGCTCCAAGCAAGGCTTGCGTGTTGGTGACAGAGGACAGCCCTTTCCCTAGGGAGGTCCCTGACAACATCCTGGCATGGCACAGGTATGAGAAGCAGTTGAGGGGGAAAGAGGTTTTCTTCAGGGAAGAGTAACTCTTGGGAAAATTTCCTGCATTTGTGAGCAGATCCCATGGGTTCTCCGTGTCTGTAACCCATCTGGCCCCAGAAGAGTTGCAGCAATAGCTGCAGGCACAGCAACAGCCGTGTGCATGGCATGTGTGTTGCTGACCAGAGCCATGTTTAACTAGGGTAGCAGTGAAGGCTTTTCACCCTTGTGGTCCTTGTGGTCTGGCTCCTCACTGCTCAGCTGTTTAAGGCTTGTAGCAGAATAGAAATCAGGTGAATGTTGGGTGACTTTCTGCCTGGTGAGTTGTGAACAAAAGGAGCGATAAACCAAAGACAGAATTAAGGTGGGAACAGAGGGAGTGATAAACCAAAAATTGCCAAGAGGAGGTTGGAGATGTGCTGGTATCAACCATGACCCAGATGGGGACTAGGATTCATATGTAACGCACCTGTTGAATATTGCATGACTCACCTATTGAATATTGTATAACTCTGTAGCATATAAGGCACTGTCAAAACAACAGCAAGAAAATTTGGGAAGGACTAATCCCCCTTGCTTCCAGTGCTGTTAATAAACATACCTATCTCATAACTCTTTTTCCACAATTCAGTTTGGCTGCAGGGCCGGGGGATCTCCTGAAATGCGTATGCTGTGATTTCTCAGAGAAGCTCCCCTGGCCCACTGACCTCTTACGGGGACAGACAAGAATCTCTTCCAGTGGACAAGGTATGTTGTTTTAAAATTTTTGGGGTGCATCAAAAGGGGTTTTTCCAGTAATTTGTGCAGGGATGCCTGGTGTATGGAAAGCGGGCTTGAGGCCCGGCCCCGGGGGTTGTATCGATACATGGGGCATGATCAAGGGAAACCTGGTTGTGTGAAGGCAACTGTATGAGAGAGGTGGTGTATTTTTCTCTCTGTAGCACATGGTCAGGGCAACTTGGTTGTGTGAGAGAACCTACTGCCGGAGGTGCTGTTAACCCCAGATTGGTGGGGAGATGGCGTAATACCCTCCCTGCATGGTTGGGCCCTGGTACGAAGCATCAAGTTGTGACTTAACACAACATCTCTTGAAAATTCTAGTGCACTGAGCTTTAAAGCAACAGAAGGATTTTTATTAAGACCCCGAGAAAAAGGTATTGTAAAAGGCCTTATATTAATAAGACTATGTTGAACTGTATTTGTTTTCAAGAAATCGTATTGATTGAACGTTTGGGGAAACAAAACCTTGAAGGGTTGGGTTGTTTGTTGTCTTATATTCATGTTTTAAATTGCTGGTTATTGTTTTAAAACTGTACGCCGTGTTGTTTAATTGGGATCCCATGTCTTTTTTTGTCGTTATAATTATGCTGTCTTAAAGCATATGTATTTTGTTGAGAGTGTTTGAGTACTTGGATATTCAGTGTGTGTATGGGGTGCTTCCCGCCTCAGGGATGCTCTGTCTGGTTACCACGGGGCAAGGAGGCTCTGGAAGTTGGCGGGGCTGATTGTTGTTTCTTTTCTGCCTGTGACAGCGGGTCCCCTTGCTTGCCATTGTTGCCACAGGCCGGCGAATGGCTCCAAAGCTAGTGTTTGTGCACAGCAGCCTGGAGCTGCTGGGGGCCAGAGTGAGACCACAGGCTTGGCTGAACCCAGTGGTGTTTGGGGGTTTGGCTCAGGCTTGGATGAGGCGGCAGCTGCTGGTCCTTGGGTCTTGGGGTTTTGTCTGGGTCACCCTGGGCATGTCAGGGCTTATTTCGGACTTTGCTGGGGAAGGTACAAGCTTGTATTTTGTCATAAGAATTTTATGTAAGTAAAGTTTTAGATACATGATACAAGGAATCTTGTAGAAATAAAGCTTGAAGCAAATGTAGTATTTAGAAAGCTTGTCAGCAATTAAGAGTGTAAGGTGACAAGGAAGCAGACAAGGACTGCTTCAAAGATTTTAAGGTAACAACTTGCTTCTTGATATTTGGTTCCTGTAAGATGTGGAGAAGTCCTCACGACACTTTGTAATTTATTACTCAGAACATAGGGTTCCTGGTTTAGAATCTGGCTTTGATTAGTGATTTTGCCTTTGGTTACTGTGTTGTCGATTATCGGTTTCAAGTTTATGTGGTATTGATTTCAAGTTTGTGATGTTCGGTTTAGGACTCCCAGCTTTGATTTTTATTGTGACACNTTGCTGGTTATTGTTTTAAAACTGTACGCCGTGTTGTTTAATTGGGATCCCATGTCTTTTTTTGTCGTTATAATTATGCTGTCTTAAAGCATATGTATTTTGTTGAGAGTGTTTGAGTACTTGGATATTCAGTGTGTGTATGGGGTGCTTCCCGCCTCAGGGATGCTCTGTCTGGTTACCACGGGGCAAGGAGGCTCTGGAAGTTGGCGGGGCTGATTGTTGTTTCTTTTCTGCCTGTGACAGCGGGTCCCCTTGCTTGCCATTGTTGCCACAGGCCGGCGAATGGCTCCAAAGCTAGTGTTTGTGCACAGCAGCCTGGAGCTGCTGGGGGCCAGAGTGAGACCACAGGCTTGGCTGAACCCAGTGGTGTTTGGGGGTTTGGCTCAGGCTTGGATGAGGCGGCAGCTGCTGGTCCTTGGGTCTTGGGGTTTTGTCTGGGTCACCCTGGGCATGTCAGGGCTTATTTCGGACTTTGCTGGGGAAGGTACAAGCTTGTATTTTGTCATAAGAATTTTATGTAAGTAAAGTTTTAGATACATGATACAAGGAATCTTGTAGAAATAAAGCTTGAAGCAAATGTAGTATTTAGAAAGCTTGTCAGCAATTAAGAGTGTAAGGTGACAAGGAAGCAGACAAGGACTGCTTCAAAGATTTTAAGGTAACAACTTGCTTCTTGATATTTGGTTCCTGTAAGATGTGGAGAAGTCCTCACGACACTTTGTAATTTATTACTCAGAACATAGGGTTCCTGGTTTAGAATCTGGCTTTGATTAGTGATTTTGCCTTTGGTTACTGTGTTGTCGATTATCGGTTTCAAGTTTATGTGGTATTGATTTCAAGTTTGTGATGTTCGGTTTAGGACTCCCAGCTTTGATTTTTATTGTGACACTGTGTGTGTATCAGAGAGCAGCTGCTGCATTCTCTAACAATAGATGCTGATGCATTTGTTGCTGATATTGTTGAAATAATTTCTTTATCTTAGAGGAAGCAGTTTGATTAACTCTGCTTATAGTAGAAGAGATTTTGTTTATTTTAGAAACGTTTTTGTTAATACTAAGAGTCTTGGTGTGAGCAGGCAGGGTGTGGGTGGCTGCTGTCAGCAGTCGTGCTGTGGGGTCTGGCCTGGCGCAGCCCCAGTGCCAGCAGAGTGACCAAACCTTGGTGGGGCAGGAATCACTGGTGCTGCTCCCACCTCTCCAGGTTGCCTGGTGTTACCATGGCTCGGGAAGGGTCCAGCCCCTCCCTGTGCTCTCTTAGCAAATAAACAACATAGTCGAGAGTAAATCATCTAAAATATTCTCCAGTAAGGTACTTGGAGGAAGGAGGACAAAGATTATTTTCTAAAGGAATTAAAGGGAAAATTCCTGCAAAGCCCATTCCTAAGGTCTTTGAAATGTTCTGTTGAGGTAATGCTATTTGTGCCAGCAAACTGTCATGTTTAAAACTTGACAAGAATATAAATCACTAACTAATTTTGAGTGAATGGACAGAGTTTTAATGTCTCCGAACATGGTGCTTGTGGAAGAGAGGCACTGCAAAATTTTGGTTTAGTCAAAAGCTAATATCCAAGGGTTCTTTTCAAATGTCCCAGTTCCATCATATAGAGGAGGTGTCTGGATCTATTACCTCTTTAAAAGGGCAAAAATCAAAACAAAGAAGAACTCTTACTGAGGCACAACCTGTAAGTGATAATGCAGAAGGAACNACTAAGAGTCTTGGTGTGAGCAGGCAGGGTGTGGGTGGCTGCTGTCAGCAGTCGTGCTGTGGGGTCTGGCCTGGCGCAGCCCCAGTGCCAGCAGAGTGACCAAACCTTGGTGGGGCAGGAATCACTGGTGCTGCTCCCACCTCTCCAGGTTGCCTGGTGTTACCATGGCTCGGGAAGGGTCCAGCCCCTCCCTGTGCTCTCTTAGCAAATAAACAACATAGTCGAGAGTAAATCATCTAAAATATTCTCCAGTAAGGTACTTGGAGGAAGGAGGACAAAGATTATTTTCTAAAGGAATTAAAGGGAAAATTCCTGCAAAGCCCATTCCTAAGGTCTTTGAAATGTTCTGTTGAGGTAATGCTATTTGTGCCAGCAAACTGTCATGTTTAAAACTTGACAAGAATATAAATCACTAACTAATTTTGAGTGAATGGACAGAGTTTTAATGTCTCCGAACATGGTGCTTGTGGAAGAGAGGCACTGCAAAATTTTGGTTTAGTCAAAAGCTAATATCCAAGGGTTCTTTTCAAATGTCCAAGTTCCATCATATAGAGGAGGTGTCTGGATCTATTACCTCTTTAAAAGGGCAAAAATCAAAACAAAGAAGAACTCTTACTGAGGCACAACCTGTAAGTGATAATGCAGAAGGAACTCAGGAAAGACCAGTCCTAAGTGCCACTAGCACTCTTGTCCATAAAATCCAACAACAACAATCTGTCTGAGAATGTGTCATTTTGGAAACAGTTGGTCAAGCAGTTACTTCATTTACTACATCAGTAATGAACTTTAGTATCAAAAGAAGTCAGTATAGGTCTCTGGGGTCCAATGCATTAGTAAGTATTTAAAGTTCACGGATTGCTCCAGATCACCTTGTCCTTACCTTTAAGAGAAATAACTTGTATCCCTCTCCTTCCCACAGTAGGGAGAAGCTGTTGTGTGCACAGGCTGATTTTAATAAATGGTTTTGTGCTACACACCTAACACAAGGACGGTAGAAAGCCATGCTTTGTGTCTCGTGTAGCACATGCAGTGAAGTGTGTGGAATGTCTGTTCTCCACTTCTGAATATTAGACTGAAAGGTTTTCCTCCTCTATCTGAGATTGTGAGGCGACGATGTTATTTCCAGGCTGTTTTTACTGCTATCTGTATATGCTGCACTAATAACATTTTCCAATCTTTCACTATGGACTGCCAGGAGAATAATACATATTGCATTGGACATTGTTTTGCATGCCAGTGTATTTTTATAACTTTGATTTCAGTGGGATTTTTAATTAAAATTCCTAATACTATGGTTCATATTTTCAACTTTAAACCATCCTTTCTCTTTTCTGCAGCAGTACTATTGGCTGGCCTTTGGCCAAGCAGTAATCAAATATGTTCCAGTGTCAACTGGCATGTGCTCTTCTTCAAAAGGGAACTA
>WEKX01018398.1:17655-75975 GCA_013390025.1 Pitta sordida | reverse complement strand
TATCATCAATAAAGATATTAAACAATACAGTTGATCTGTTATTTTCCAAGTCATTAAATGGGACAGAGATACTGAACCATGTTAGAAAGCAACAACCGTACAGCTGGTCCTTTATGAATGTTACAGGCACTGGGAAAGGAGAGGGGAAGTTATTTTACCAGCCAGGGTATTTAGAAGTAAAAGAAGACCCATGGGAAGTGGGGGCCAGAGCTGCATCTGAAGAAAAAGAGCAGCAATGCAAAAAGGACAAGCACTGTACCTGAGAACTGTTTTGAAAATTCAGTCAAGCTCAGGGTGAATGAAAAGCTACAAGCCCTTGGGAATGAAGCGTTCACAGATTTAAACAAATTGGTGTAATAGCAGAATAGAGCACTTCGCAGATGTTGCCAGTACAGTCACAGCAATGACACAACTGCTGAATGCAAAGCTGACTACATGAGACAATGAATATCCCTTGCACTGCACCGAAACCAAAAAAACATCTTCACAGAGGAAATGAATTTCCATCTGCATATGCTGGGACAAAGCACAGCACAAGAATTACCTGATTTTGGCACAGAATCCATAACCTTGCAGAGTGTTCAGTGACAATCTTGTAATTAATGTGGTAGTTAATGCTGGAGGAGAAACCTTTTTAATTCCTCTGAAGATTTTTAAGACTCCTACTGGGCTGAGCCAAATGATTTAAGTTTTTCAAAGGAACAAAACAAAGAACAACTACTGAAAATTCAGGACACATTTTTGGTCTGAAAGAAGCAGAAAAAGGGATCAAAGTTGGAATTTGATCACCTCCAAGTTGAGTACCTCAGTGATGGACCTTGTGGCTATTTGTCTTGGCTGAGAACAGAAACTTAGTCCTGTGAATTTGAGAAACCCTTCCTGCAGAATAATGGCACTGGAAACACCCTGGTTTCAAATAGCCTTATCATACTAATCTCTCATGCACAAAGTTCCCAGGGGTATCTACTGACCAAAGCATATTATGCCTTTGAAAACACAAGTCACTGCAGTAAAAAAATGTGTCTCTACAAATAAGTTGCTGAAACCTGCAGCAGTAAATTACTTAAATACATGCAAAGACACACGGGTATTAGAAACAGCAGAATACNCCCTTCCAACTCAGAATAACCTGTAAAGCTGCGAACTTTATACTGTATGTAAAAGCTAAGACCTATCTTTCAAAAACCATCCTTGTATTCTACTGCTTTAGTTGCAAAAAGCCTGCTTATGTTCATATACAGTCAACCCTCTTCCACTTTGCGCCCCCCATATTGCGGCTTCAAATCTTAGCGGTGTGATTTTTCAGCGATTAAGGAGGCCCATTTGGGGACCACGCATGCACAATCTGACACACATGAATATTCACATTAGACAGTCATGAATATTCAAATCAACCCCCACACCGTGCTGCACAGACCACGAGTGCACTGCTCTGCTGGCCCCACTCTGCCCCTCCGCGCCGGGCCATGCCGGCCCCTCTCCCCTTGGGCAGCACCACCCCCACCTCCCATCCACCTCTGCTCCAGGCCCCCTCGGTCCCCCCACTCCCCTCAGCTCTGCTCCGGGCTGCCCCAGCCCCCTCCCTTCCCTTCGAGGCCGCGCAGTCTCCCCCTCCTCGCTCCTCTCAGGGCTGCTGGGACAGCGATGTGGGCACTCCCTGCATCTGTGTCCCTGGCTGAGCAGAAAAGGGTTTTTTCCCAGCATGGGGTGGCTGCAGGCACTGGGAAGCACTGACACAAACAGTGACACACAGCACGGCAGTGCTGAAATAGTGCCGGAGTGAGCTGTGTGAGGGTGCGTGGCAAATTTGCATATTAATGAGCTGCCAATCAACACAGTGAGTCAAGAACTGCGGTACCATGGTATAGGAGACCCGACTGTACTTGAGAAGCCCATAAAAAGGGTCCAATCAGTTTTGGGTCTTTTACTTCACTTTCTGCAGTGAACATCCACCACTGTAGCAGTTCACTACATGAGAAAGACCCCTGCTTTGCCTGTTACCATAACAAGTCATCCTTGTTTCTGTCTCGGACAGAAAAAAAAAAATCGAACTATGCTATACACATCAGACAGGACACAACTCTTCTTGCCTCACCTGAAACTCAGTCAGTGACACTTTTAAGCAATAAAATTTTCTATTTGAAACTAAAGACACATTACATTCAGTGAATGGAGCTCATGAATGATCAGAAAGAAAAAATGCACTTGTCATAAATAGAAAGAAATGTTACACAGAGGCCTCCCTTCCCTAAGTGTTTCAAAAAACAGGAAATATCATTACACCTGGAACACATAGCTAACACAAACTCTGTTTCCAGTTTGTATGACAGGCAAAGCTGCAGTGAGTAGTACCTTACTTTAGTGAATTCACATAAAGTCAAAAGCCATGAAGGGAAAGAAAATAAAGTAGAGATCACACTCCACATTGATTTTTTTAAGCCTTCAACTGAGCTGTGTTGGACATCCCTTCCATTCCACTGCATTCACACAAAGCTTTTAAGGTGTGCTTAAAGATGGATTTTTTTTGTGGAGGTTTTTTGTTTGGTGTCCTTTTTTGCTGTGTTTTTTATGTTCCACCACCCTCAAAAAATGTATCCAACAGGCAACAGCTGAAAGCCTTTCTGATAAATCCTTTCATTACTGGCACACACCACAACTCATTTCAAGAAAATCCTATTTAATTTCATCCAGTATATTGAGTTTCTAATGAAATTCTTCAGAAACATGCTTTCTCTATCGACCCCCTACACTTCTTGTTATACCTGCATATTTTCACTTGATTAAATTGTCCTTTACAGTTTGCAATAGGTTTGCACAAGGTTTTCACAGGCAAGGGCTCACCCCACAGCACATGTCCATCCCAAAACTGTTTCTGGTTTCCTAGACTATTAGCTAATGTTTTGACTAGAAACGGGAAAAATAAAAAAACAACCAAACGATCATCAGAGGTTTGGACACTCCTTGATGTTTTCACATCAAGTCCCTGTATTTGATTTGTGAAAGGTGCTGTTCTGAGCAAGGCTTATGAAGCCAAACATGCTTTACCTGGTGCTTTACCATCCTTCCTTCCCTCAACAAGACTGAGGGAGCAGATCTTACAAATCAAACCAAAATCTATTGAATTGTTTTGCTTGCTATGCTGTTCTTCAGTACTCATACAGAAGTTGGTTCTTGTTACTTTCCAAAGACAAATACTAGAGTGTACACTCTGATCTTCCTGATTGAAAATGCTCCAGACAGCCAGGGGAGATGGCCATTTCTTGTGACACATTTCTAAAGTGCATGTACAACTAGGTTTTCACTCTCCACACAGAAATGTTATACATTTTCTTTTAACTTATAAAAAACCATAATGCTTAATCTTTAATCATGTCCAATACGAATACTGAAAGATTTTCCCTACTGACATGCTAAATTTCAAATTATGTAATTATCATAATAATTTCTATTTACAATCATTAGAAACTTTATCTTAATTTAAAAATGCAACTGTAATTTGTCAAGATTCCTACTCATGCTGTTAAATGGATTGATCTGTCAATTAAATGTTTATACAAATTGCATTAAATGGGAAGCACTGAACCTGGCAAGGGATGCAGAGAGAAGAATAACAAAGAACAATTCTACAGGTACGTTAACCAGAAAAGGAAAGTCAACAAAGGTGTACCCATCCCAATAAACATAGCTGCTAAACAGGTAACAAATAGAAGCCTGGGGTACTCAACAACTTTTTTTCCTCAGTCTTCAGTGGCAACCTGTGTTCCCACACCTCTCAAGTGGATGCAGAGCAGGATGGGGATGGGGGGCACAAAGTGTTTCCTCCCACTGTGAGTAAAGAGCCAGTTCATGACCACCCAAGGAACCTGGATGTACATAATTCTGTGGGTCCTGATGTGATGCATCTCAGAGTTCCTGATGGAATTGGCCCAAGTAGCTCCCAAGCTACTCTACACGTACATTATTTGATAAGTCATGGCAGCCAGGTGAAGTCCTAGGTGACTGGAAAACGGGAAAGATTGTACCCAGCCTGTCTTTCCCTTACAAAATACAACATGTACTTAAGATTGCAGCTGCCATTTACTTTCAGTCAAAGACCAATTCAAACGTCACCCTCAAGACTCACACTTTTCCAATTCAATCTAAGACACTATGTGCTGCCAAATGCTGTTCACCACTACCTTAGCTAAGCAGTTAAGAGTTTAGTAAGATCTTGAGGATAAAAACTGCACACCAAAATGTTCAGGATGGGATATATTGAAATAGCAGATCATTGCTCTCATACACTGTGTTTCCTTAAGGCTAGTTCATACCTTTTCTAGATGTCTCTACACACCTCAAATTCAAGTCCATAAACCAGCCTGAGTCACAACAACATTAAATAGGTGTGTAAACCTAAAATGCTGTTTAGACTGGATGACCTTGCCCATTGTTTTAATTTACAACCTAATACCAATGATGTTCCAGCAGTGCCGGGTACCAAGCTTTTCACACTTCCTCAGTAACAGTGGGAGAGTGAGACAGCAAAACTGTAACAAGGAGACGGTGATTCAAACATCCCTTCTGCTGCTCATGAAACCACTGAAAAAGCATGCTGTCTCACTGAGAAGGCACTGACTTCTTCCTCCCATCTTCAGTAAAGACCACATCAACCCCAACACAGCTGGAGAAGTCAAGCATAGGAGAGAAGAAAGCAAAAAATGCATTTTCATGGTCTGCATTTAAACAACAGCTGTATTGTAGAACAGGGAATGCTTAATACTGTTTTTTTTCAGCTGCCCACATTTCAAGCTTGGATAGCTGACCTTCAGATCTGGCAGAATACTAGCTTTCCAAAGCATAAAACAGTGAAAAAAGAATTAAGAAAGCAAAATTCAGTATCACTTCCAAGAAGCGAAGATAACACAGAATTATCAAAAATCAGATTTTATTCCTTCACATGGCTTGCTCAGTTGTTTGGGGTGTTTTGTTGTCTTCTGGAATTAATTACATTATTGCTATCCATACCCACATCTTCAGTAAACAGAAATGCTATGTTTGCCAGATCCTTAGAGATATTTCAAGGGTATCAGAGGAAAAGATAGATACTATTCTTTCGGAAAAAACAATACTAGAGAAAGATTCTTGTGTTTGATGATAATAAAGAATCAATGACAATTCTCTGACCTTGACTATAAGCCTAACAGCCGTGTAGTGGTTTTTTCTTCCGTTGTTCTTCACCAGCTCTGTGTGCCTGTAGGCACAGGTTGGCAGAGACAATTCCCCACACTCACACTGATACTTAATGACTTTTAAACTTAATATTCTTGACTCCAAGGAGATGTACACATACTGACTGAGGCATATGTGGTAGCTCTCTATTACAAGCAGGAAATGAGCATGCTTCAGGAATTCCAAGGCATTCACTGATGGTTTGGACACAAAATGTTCCCTTTTCTCTTTATTCCCATTATACAGAGTCACTTGGAGAATAGTCTGTCAGATTATAATATTTTTCTGAAATTTGGTTCCATTCACATCTCCAGCACTTTAGAAAATGGAACCATCATGGCACAATTTCTGCTACAGACTTAACAGAGCCCAAGCACATGGGCTGAATTTGTACCAGAAACTGAATTCTGCTTTTCTCTAATTCACATTAAGGCTGTGAACATAAGCTCACTGGCTTGCATTGTTCTCTCCTGTTACAGTTCTTCCACCTTCTACAAATATATATACAGTCGGCCCTCTTCCACTTCACGCCCCCCATATTGCGGCTTCACATCTTAGCGGGATGATTTTTGAGCGATGAAGGAGGCCCTTTTCCGCAACTGGGCATGCGCAACCTGGCACGCATGAATATTCAATCAGGCAGCATGAATATGCAAATCAACCCACACAGCTGCCTCCACAGCTCTGCTTCGAGTGGAGCCAGCACAGCAGCGGCTCTGTGGCTCCCAGCCCAGGCTGTGGCGGTGGCTCCCTCGCTCCCAGCCCAGGCAGGGTGGGCGCAGCAGCAGCGGCAGCTCCGCTCCGGGCACAGCCAGGTGCCTGCCCTACTCCAAGAGAGGAGGCTTCGTACAGTTATGAAAGATTTAAACACTCAGGCATTTTTCCCAGCTTGGGGTGGCCATGGGCACTGGGAAACACCAACACAAACACCAACACACAGTAGGGCAGTGCCAAAACAGGACCGAGAGGTGTGTAAGGGTGCAGGGGAAATTTGCATACTAATGAGCTGCCAATCAACGCAGAAGGCACAATTCGTGGGACCCAAATAAGCCCTCGTGGCTGTGATATAGGAGTAATGAGTAAACACCACTCTCTGCTTCCATCCAAACACAAACAACCAGTAAGTAAAATAAAAACAATCCAATTTGGAACAAAACATCATTAACTTTCTTCCATTATACATATTATTGTCTAAACGAATTAACGTACAATTGTACATTGTACAGTCCAGTAGTGAAGAAATAGGTATTTATCCTGTATAAAGATCGAATATTACATGGCAAATGTAACAAAATACCCCTTGCCATTTCCTAATGATATCCCTATGCACTGAAAATTCATGGTATCAGTGGTCGTTGCTTTAGCTCTGCACAGCAAGAACAACAAGGTTTCCGGAAGGTCATAGTGATTTTCTTGTCAAAGTTAATGCAGCAAACCCTTCAATGTAATGGGAAAAAAACATTCCTGTATATGACATTAAACCTGGGACATATTTCAGGAACTGACACTTGCACGGTTTGCTTTGGAAATATTCCAAAAGATGCACTAAGGTGAGATACTGACTGATCTTAATTTGGACAGGCCCCATATATTTTCGAAACCTATTGGCATATTTTAAGTTACACTTCTCTCACCCCACTTTGTATCTCTATGCGTCTTTATGAACTTACTTGAGACCTCAGTGGAAAATTCAAATAAACTTTTATGTACTTAATCAGCTGCTACCTAACCTATCACAGGCATCAGAAGACCAGAATTACTACCTTTGTTTCACAAAAGGGAAGTAGCAAAGTCAATAGGAGCTTCTTAAGTCATCCCACAGATGGACAAGATAATAATTTGGGCTCCATAGTGATTTCATTCCATGCAATAGAGCATTGTACAGTCAAGAAATAAAAGGTCAGGAAGTCTCTGCATGCAAGCATATGTCATATCAAGTGCTAGAAAGTAAAATTATATTCTGGAAACCAAATATCTGGCCTGCAAACATTTTTACTTTAATGGCTGCTTTATATATTCTTGATTAATAAAATATATACAGTGAAAGATAGCTAGTAATTCCTGAGAAATACATTTCATATTCAAAGTAGTCATCCTAACATAAAACCTGTAAACATACAGTGTGTTTGTTTTACCTGTACTATCTGAGATTACTTTAAGTGAAAACAGTTACCAAGCCTGTGAAATAGGCTCTTAGAAATTAACTTGTACTTTGCAAACAATTACCTCAATGCTGAATATTTTTCTTAACATGTGCACCATAAGACAAGCTGTAAAACTTAACCAGTGTCATGACCAGTCCCATACAGGAAACTAGATTAGATGGGGGTTTTGTCTTTGAGAACTCCCTGTGAAATTCCACATTAGGTATATCATCAGAAATTTAGTAGCCATAAAAAATATGAGTGTGGCTATTATATTTTAATTTCTGCACAGAAGTAACTCACAGATGTCAGAGCTTCTTCTAAAGTCACAAGCATCATTGAAACTATTAATACGTAAGACAATCATACTCCTGTCAGTGCTAACACACGATATTTCTTAACTTACAATCACAGGGTCTCAGGCCCGGCCCAAGAGGCATCCACTACTCACTCTGCTCATATGGCACTCTAGAGATAGGCAGCCCTAAAGCTAAAGTGGGCTGGTGGAAAAGCTAAATAAATAGGAAAATAGATGAGGGGTAAGAAGCAATAAATCACCACAACAGAACCATCCAGCAGACAGCAATCTGTTCCATATTAGAGTGGCAATGTATTCAGACTACAGTCTTATGGGATTTCCTATTTGGGAAGAAGTAAAGCAGGGATACTCCGCATTGTAAGCGGCAAGAAAAAAACCAAAACAGTACCTTTTCAAATACAGTTTATTCATCTACCACCATCAAGTCCATCTGACTGACTTTTGCTACTTGAACTTTATGTATACTTCACTTCCTTTAAAACGCTGAAATAAGAAAATCTGACTGGGAAAAGAGTTCTACAAACAAGTCTGACAGGGAAGCCACACCAACTGCCAAGGCCTAACTCAGTGTTGTGTTCACTGTAATCAAAATCCCAAATATGAGACAGTGACAGAGATGGAGAAGTTCAGTTCTTTAAACACCAGACAATTCTGCTTGTATTAACTTTTCTTCCTCCCTCACCTCCCATCCTCTCTCCTCCCTTCACTTACCAAGGGCTTGGTTTCATCTTCATCCTTGAAATAGTAAAGCTGGTCCCCCTTGAGAACAAACCACCGTGTGTGCCAGGTCTTGACAAAGCCTCCTTGCTTCCGCAGCCACCCACACTTAATGGCACTGTGCCGCCCTTGGCTCAGTGAGGGAGCCTCTGAAGAGCCATTGTGTTCTTCCATACTGGGAATGGGTAACTCTCCTGTTGAGTGAACAAGAGGAAAAGGTAAAATCATTAGAGTATTATCTGGGCAGTAACTCGCTCCTTCGAACACAGCTGGAAAAGAAACACACCTCAACTACCAAAGTGTGAAAAGCATTTACCATCTGCCTGCTTATTCACATACTAGCACCCCATCAGCTGAGAGAACTATTACCCACCTATAAAATACATTAATAATAATGAACTGCTAAAAAGCAGGCAAGAGTTTTGTTCAAGTGCTGTGTAGACATTTTGACCTGAACTAAAGACATCACCTGTTTCTTGAGGTGAGTTCTGCTGGATTACAGGCAGTAAAAAACAAATGAATTTACAGTACATCTTCAGACTAAGGAAAGTAGCATGCTTCCCACTACTTTTAATATTCCTTGACAGGGAATATTAAAGAACCCTCTGCTTTGCCAAGGCTTAGTATACCCCACCAGACAAGCAGGAGGGTATTTTTTTTAGTTTTACTGATGTCTATTTAATGGAATGGTGATAGTTAATGCAAGAATAATTGCATATCATCTTATACAAGCAACCTCCTGACTGAAAGTGTGTGTCCAGCCACTTATTACAGACATTTTGCAAACCATGCAGAACTTTGCCCCATCAACTTAAGGCACAAGAACTGTGTTAAAACTAGACTTGAATTGTGGAATTAAACTTGAAAAGGTTTCTCTACTTTTTAACCACTTCTGGGCAGTCCCGACTCTTCCTGATGCATTTTGTACACATAATCCTGTAGTAATCTGCTTAACCTTCATGGATTTTGAGTTGCATGTTCTGTTCTTTCCAGCATAAAGACAAATCAAGCTGAGACCTATGTGTGCCAAATAGTGTATACCTAAACAGAATAAAATGTGACTATGACCACAAACACAGCAGTGTGAAAAATCAATGGTGAAATTTCACTGTCTGCAAGTTCTTGAAGAACAACATGTTTCTTTCCTTTCCAGACTACCGCTGGCAGTCTTTCTTGCCTAACCCGGAGCTTGCACAGCTGTCAGGGCCTGGGACAGCTGGCTGCATAGGTAGTGTATTTCTTGTTTCTAAACATCAAGGTGGGAAAAGAATAAAATATTCTAGACATTGCAAGCAACAGACATCTCTGACTAAGAATATCTAGACTGAAGCTTCATGTTCTATGACAATGTAGATTGGTGGGTCCAGGCCTGGCACTCCAACTCTAATCCCCTATTCATCAACAATACTGTTACTGAACATAGTAAATAGACATCAGCATTGCAAAGGTAACCATCTTCTAAAGCAAAGTAGAAATGGAGATATACATTCCTTTGACAGATGAGACCCTAACATCCCTCTGACAATTAATACAAGTACTTTGTCTGGATTTTACATAATATTTTACATATTTTACATCATTGTAAAATAAATTGCAATACAACCAGGCAGGAGGAAATAAATAGATCAACAGATTCTAGTCAGGAGTGGGTTTTAGTCCATTTTTTTGTTTTGGCTCCTCTCTTCCTACTGCTCACATATCCTACTTTGGAACAACTTCTCCAGCTGCCATCTCTGCTGTATGTTTACAGCTTTTGCTTTAATACCCACACACAGTCTGTTGTCACATTCCTACTTCGGGTCAGATCCTGGAATCTGATTCCCGTGATTAAGACTCTTCACTGCCCTGTGCCACTGAGGTTAATGAACCTCAAAACAAGCAGAATCACAGAGGTTTCATTGCAAAGTACAAACTGCAGGATCAAAACTCAGATCATTTGGTATTCTTCTCAGGAAAGGGAAATCTTTCTCCTGCCTCTCTAGGGCTTACCTAGAGTCACCCAGAACACTTGTACTGTTAAGATTTATTTGACCCAAATGCCTCTGCAAAACATACAAACGTGTCTGGCCCTCTGCAGAGCAGATGAAGATTTTTTCTTTTGTGCCTGTGGTTACAATCCCATCCTAATAAGAACAAACCAACTGATGAGCCCTCGGATCACACTGGCCAAGTGTTTCTGTCAGCGTGTGTATCATCAGTGTACATGCTCTGCTGACTGCAGCTCTGGGGATGCAGCGTTATTAGATGTTGCAGTGAGTTTCTGCACTGAACATTGCCTCCTTCCAATCAGGAGATGCAAATGGAGATCCTAGCTACCACTTGAAAAATTAATAGCTCACTTTCTCATTGCCATGCTAATAAATGTGTGCTCACACACATTTGGTCTGGGCTCTTGTAATATTTTTCATTCTCTTTGCTGGGAGGGGCAGGCTTTGTTAAACTGACTTGTGCCCTAACTGCATACCACCATGTGTACTGAAAACTACTCAGGACAGACTTATCTGTGCTATATGAGATCAGTCTCTACAAAAGGAAATGCACACAACTCATAACTGGTATTTTTTCAATACAAGGAGAAATCTCTTGGATGCTGCTGGGTTTTAGCCAGACCAAAGCAGATGCCCAGAAGCAAGCCTCCAACTGATATCCTTCGGAAATGAATTATCAAATATTTTAAGGAAAGCACTGTAAACAGCAGGGTAAATTACTGCACCAGAAAAAAGTAAGGAACAAAATCATTACCCATAGGCCCATAGGTCGTGTGCTCAGTGTACAACTGCTAACCTGATCAGTTCATCTCTGCTGCCTGGGCCAACTGAGGCAAGAACAAAGGAGGAGTTTGAATACTGTAATTACATGTATCACTGCAGTGCTAAGGACATGAGGTCCCTACTACACTTGGACCACAAACAAGAATCTGAATCAAAAATCAAAAACAATTAACTGCTTAGATGAAAGGCTTTTTTTTTAATTTTGTTTCACAAAGTCACATCTCACTGGTGTTGACATCAGGGTACAAACTAAGTATATAAATATTATCTAGTCAGGGAAAATGTTGACATCTACATCTCATTTTCTGTAAAATTTTTATCTATTTCTGAAATACTAGAACAAATGAGGTGTAGGAGAGATGACAATTTTACTGCTCCCAAGTCCTCATAGATCTCCTTTAAAGAAAGAGTATATGACTGGACATGTTCTGCACAAAAAAAAAAAAGTTGTATTATTTCATTTATTACCGATTTAGTTCTCTTCAGCAGTTAAAAATTCAACAACCTGGTATTTTTTTAAAGGAATTGTATTTAGTTGTGAAATTAAGTTTACTTTTTTTTTCTCATCTCTCCTTCCCTTTCAGTATCTGCCTACTACAAACCAGACTTGGAATCAGAAATTCCAGCAGCTGGCTCACTTTCACTAGTTGTTTTTACAGCTGTTTCAACACTAAGATCATAAAAATAAATTGCAGAAATATCAGGGTGCTGGCACTAATGTAGAGAACAGTGAGGTGCAAACAGTATGTAAACAACACATGACAAAGTGTGGAATTACATCAACATACTCCAAGTCCTCTTGGTCTCATAAGATGCGGCACAAAGCCATGATCTTTCAAGCACTAAATGAGCATATTCCTCAAGCCCATCTTCTGAAGAGGAAACACAATTTGCACTTGCTGCCAGAATCAACTCTACTGACTTGGCTAATGTCCAGTTTAGGTAATGACCAGAACTGAACAAATGCTACATGATCTAATCATTTGGGGCTGCCTGTGGGCTCACTCTCCTGGGCTTGTCTGGACACCAGGAGCGCAAAGTAAAAAAAACCAGAGAAATGTTCCCTGACACATTGGCTCTGCATCAACATCTCCTGGTCCATGGAGATCATCACCACCTACCACTGCTGGCCTCAATCCAGCCTTTTTCTGCTCTCTTAAAGGCATTTACCTCACTCACTAGTCTGTTTAGAAGGCAAATAACTGCATTTATGTCCTCCTTGCCAATGAGGAAGGTCTGTGCCAGTGGCAGGCACGGAAAGCAGGGAAGTGTTTCTCCTCAGCTACCACTGACTCGATACTTGAATTATGGAATTGGGCAGCTCCCCTATATCCCAGTATATTGCCAGGAAATAGTCAGAGAAAGTCATTAAAGCACATCAAATCCAGTTACAAGAATAGCCACAGGACTGCAAGAAGATTATCGGTTAGGCAAGAAACCCTGGTGGTTTGCAGATAATGTTTTTCTTCTCACTGAAGCTTCTCACGGCCAAGATAGTGCATTTCAAGCATGCAAAACACCATCTGCATTCACTTCCAGTAACTCTTCACCTTCTCCACTGCTCAAATGCTGTAGAGGTTCTTTGCAACCCAATGTCAACCCAGCACACAATGGATAAATGTAATCCACATTACATGGCCACCACAATGCCTGGACCAGAACATCGAATTGAATTTTCTTACTCTCCCAAAAGGGCAGGCAATGCAACACTGAACAGAGATGAGATCTCCACATCAGATACATCAACAGACAGCTAGTAAGAGGCTGCTATTTTGCAGCAATAGTTGGCTTGGTCATTGATGAACATACGTGCCAAATACAAATACACACACAAAATTCGTAAAAGTCTTGGTGACACAAGAGTTCCTTATAAAATTAGAGCAATACTTGAACACTTACATGAAGAGATAGAAATCACTTTCCAAGTGATGTCTAATTTGGGGTTTCTTTCCACTAATTTCTCAAGAGCTATACCTAGGTAAGCATTTGAGCTTGAGGTTATCAGTACAAAGTGCTGCCTCTGACCAGTAAGTTTCCTTTTTATATTTTTTTTTTTTTAGTTTAGTCTTGCTGAGCAACAACTTTGTAAAACCATTTAGCATTTGAAAATACTGACAGCATTCATCTTGCTCATAAGATGCCTCAAGACACCTGAATCTCTGCTACTACACAGGCATGCTTTTTAGAGTGACTGCTGCAGGAAGCAAAAGACAACTATTTTTCACCATCAGGGTGCTTCAAATCAATTGCTACTCATCTCTTGTGTCAACAGGATATTGCACATGGAAGGAGAAAACATGTCAGAGAGGTAGAAAATACTTAATAAGAGAGCAGACTTTCTGCTAGTGCTTAGCAACCACATTTACAAGATGCACATTCCAAGGAGCATGTTTCAAGTTCTGTCACTGCAAGAACATATTTTACAACATTCCCATCTTGCCCTTTTTCAAGAGCTGCAGCAGCGCACTTACCAGGAGCTTTCCTCTACAGACTTTTAGAAAAAACATTATAGTTTTATTCAAAAGGCTTTCCAAGACATCTGAGAAGCCTCTTGTACTACCAGCAGTAACAGATCATCTGGCTGTTCTACATTCCCCATTTTTATCCTACCAGGGATAGCCTCAATATATTTTGCTTGAAAGATTTTCAATTCCACAGATTAAATAATTATTACAGGCCCGATCCACTGCCCGGTGAAGCCAAGGACTTCCACTACTTTTCAAGGCATTTTGGGATGTGTGAAAACCAAGACCAAATAATTTTTCCAGAAAATTGAGGTCTTGGTCGAATACTCTTTAGCACCTGATTTTCATTTCCATGCCAGAACCATCCTATAGATCTTCCTAGACAAGCCAAACCTTTACAAGTCTACTGTTTCCTTACAGAAATTCAAGAGCAACTATAAATAGCTCAAATAAAATGGGACTAGAGGATTTATAAAGAAAATAAGGTATTCAACTTCTTGTGAATTATAATGGAAATTTGTTGTTAAATTCTGTCAGGCACTTTTGAAAACATTCATTTTTTGAGTGTATATTTATTTTCTGTGACCACTGTCAGTACACATGTGCACAACTTCGCAAAAGCAAAGCAACTGGAGCAGCTCTGTTACTACAGCATCATGCTGGCAGACCAGCATTTTGAGTAATTGTCACAGGTTCAACTTTTGCTGCTTTGCCATTTGATCCCATACTGTTTAAATCCATGCAGAAGCACTCAGGCAAATCCTTTCTTGTCTTCCCACTACTGCCATGGCAGCAGGAGGCACAATGGAACTGCACCTCTAAGAGTACTTTGCTCACTACAGACTCTCTTCTGACACAGAGAAAGGACAGTTTGTTCTCTCCATCGCTTCCTATTCTTGCTATCTTTTTTCAGTGGGGATGGAATCCACCTGTACAAGACTTGTGTAACTGGCAGACATTTGCACACAATCTGTCTGGCTTACTTTTCTCAAGTACAGATACATCATCTCTGGGTTAGCAGTGACAATAAGATGTCACAGCATAAAAAAGGGTTTTGAAGACTTAAAGAGCAACCTCCAAGGACAACTATGGATATACACCCTCAGCTTTTTCCTCACATGGCAGTACACAGTTGCAAGACAAGTTTGCTGCGATCAATGTGATTGGAAAAGTGAAGGTGTCCCTGTTTGCACGGGGGTTGGGTTAGATGACCTGCAAAAGGTCCCTTCCAACTCAAACTATTCTGTGAGTGGTCCTTCATCTTCCAAGTTTCTGCCCAGACTTCCACTTCAAATGTCTTATTCCCTAAAATTGGCAATGTTAGAGACAAACTGCATACAGCAGAAAATCAACTGTAACTATGCGGAAAAGTACACAGACAAGGCAATAAAGAGCCTCTGGTAGCTGAAGGGTCAAGTGATGCAAGATGGACAAAGAAATGCACAACAGCTGACAAGTCTCAGAAGCTGAAATACCGAGCAGTGGAAAAGGTCAGGGAGCAAGTCAAAAGCACCATCTGAAACAGTAAAAAGATATTCCAACTCCCAGATATCTCTCTCAACTAAGGGGTAACACTGCCTCTGAATATCTAAAGATATAAAGCCTGTTTACAAGCTTCATACTTTACATGAAGAAAAGTGATTGTTAGGACAGCTTAAAAGCAACTTAATTCCCACATGTGAGTGGTGAATACTTCAGCACATACTGGCTTCACTTACAAAATTGATTAGGAGTTGTGTCCAAGTATGATCTCAACAGATGATATCTCAAAGTATAAAAATAATCTCTAGCACTACTCTTGGTTCTCAAAGGCTGTTGGCAAAAGACATCCAAGTACAGATGTCAGCAGCTCTCTGACAGTGAATCACTGAGAATGGAACAAGGCTGCATACTTTTTTAGGAAGTCTAACACAACAGGACTGTTCAAAATAGTTCAGGCCTTCCACATTCCTTGTAAAACTGACCACGAGAATTAAGATGCTCCAAGTTACATTCACTGAGTATGACAGCAAGCATCAAAAATATATTTCAGTTTGCCTTCAGCATCAAAAGCCTCCTCCCATATCTTCTGCAATACTACTTAAAAATCAAAGCAGCACACAGCTCCTGCAAAAAGGGTTTGTGGTGCCTGGAGAGTGGGAGGAAGAAATAGGAATATTTGGTGCCTGCACTACACTTCGAACTCCTCCCTTGCTCAGAGCAAATGCAGTCCCAGCGAAGTCCCAACTCTGGCAACAAGAGCACACAGCAAGTACTGGCAGACAACATCTCTCCTTATACTCAGATGTCCAGAGCAGGAAGAACCTTATCTCTGGTGCCCCTATAGAAGCCACTGGGGAAACAAAAGATGGTTCAACCCACCCCATGATTATCTTTTAAGTTTACATAGTTCACTTGTAATAAACATAAATCTGTGGACTTATTTTAATTGACTTAATATAATATCTGCTACTAACATTTCATGTAAAATTACTTCCCTCTGCCTTGTTACATACCATATGATGTTTATCCTTTTCCGTTCAAAGAAATTCAATTAACAGCAGCGCTTGGTATTCTGCTGAGAGATTCCTCTGAAGTACATACATGTGTTCACCAAGGCCATGGCATCTCTGACTGTGCCTGTGGGAGCATCCTGCCCCAGTGTTTCAGAGGAAGTGACACCATCACAGCACACGTCCGCACTGACATTCAGAACTACCACGTCCCTTTCCCACCTGTACTGTATGCACCACCCAAAAGAGTACAGGGGTAGTAAGCAGGTAGGCACGTATGTACACGTGTAAGCAAGCACCCACCCAGCTTCACAAAGTACCTTGGCACTCTCCCAACTGAAATAAACATGGGCAAGTCAGAACCAAAGGCCCAAACTTGGCATACTTAAGGATGCATCTGCTTCCATTCCTACTAAACTTAGTACCAGAGCCAAGATTTGTGTCCTCCCTGCGTGCCAACCTCAGCAGGACCTAAACTTTAAATAGTTTGACTTTTAAACAGAAATCAGTATAGGCTTAATGCTCTTCAGAAATGTTTTATGTAAATGGTAATTGCCTGTGTCATTTAAAAGCATTAACCATACTGACATAAATTTCCATGCTACAATACTGGAGACAATATAGTCAATTTTTTAAAACCAGATGTGTGTCTTTCCACTGAAAAAGCCAACTCAAAATAAGCACCATTACTTCGTAGTTAAAACTTCCATCTTCTGCCTAGGAAAAGCACTAATTCATACTTAGGGTACTTAACATTTCTCTTTTTTAAAACTAAGTTTGCATCAGAAAAATAGGATACACAATCCATCCCATATATTTCAGAAAGTAGCAGTGAGTATATTATGCCATCAAAATTGTTTCAGTAAATGAAAAATTATGCTGTAGTACACTAATAACACCACTGTGGCACTCCCCTTTCCAGTAAAGCTCTACACGAAAAATCTACTTTAGTACAGTGGTAAGTGTCCCCACCTGGCGTGTGGGAGACACGGGTTTGATTCCCGCCAGGGAGACAGTGTTAAGAGTTGGACTCGATGATCCTTGTGGGTCCCTTCCAACTCGAATATTCTGTGAAGAATATCATTCCTGAATTCCTAAGCCAGCACCAATACCAACACACTACCCTTTGTCTCTGAAATTAATTCATTTGGAGAATGATATAAATTCATGTACTTCTTATTCTGCAAAAGGTCAAGCTGTGCACAGATGCTACACCTATTTTTCTAGCTTGTAGTCAAGGAACCATTAAAAGCAAAGACAATTGTACTGTGTTGCATCCATAGTCATTAGGCTCTGCCACCATAACCCTCAGGTAAAACATGAACACACCTTTAAAAGCATTTTGTGGTCATGTCTTTCTGCTCATTACATAAAACAGACCTGAAATCTGTACAACAAAGCATAACTGTATGCTGCCAGAGTGGGTGTTAGGGAAACTTCCCTGTCTGTCCATCCAGAAGTCACTCTGGCAGTCCCACTCCCACAACCCCAGGCTGCCATTGCTGGGACCAAAACCCCTTCGCACTAAGCGTTTCCAGTGACCTGATGGGTGCCTCATTTGACTATCTCCACACCCCACACTCAAGCAATCACAAAGGTTTCCCTCACTAGCTGGGTCACAGGTTTCCCATAGTAAAGTCCCACAGGTCTGGATCCTTTAGATTACATCCCAAATTTAATTATACTGCAGCAACACTGTAGCAGCTCAAGTCCCTGTCCTTAGGGAATGTTCTGGTTTGAATGGTTTTTTTTCCTCTGGCAGCGAGGGCGGGCAGATGGCTGCTGCCTGAGCCTCCACTGCTACCAAGAACTCAAGGTCAGAAGCAGATAACAGCACCTCTGTGAACAACATATGAGAGAAAGGAAAAAAAAAAAAAATAGTAGCAAGATGTAGATTGCCAGAGCAGGGCCTGTGTGGAGAAGCTGAAAGCTATGGAGGGCCCGCCAGGCTGACCAGAGAAGGGGTAGGAATATTCTTCCAGGCGTCTCGCTGCTGCTCGTGGAATGGACCATGGTGCAAACCGATGGAATAGAGAGAGAGGAACCAGTGATGCAGAATCCACCTGAGGCCACGACTGAAGATGGAGAATCATGCTGCAACAGCTGCAGATGTTTTGGGAGCCCAGAAACACGAAGCTGGAGCTGAGCTTGGCAGAGATCCTTTGGACAGACGTTTTGTGACAGAATTGCATTATGGTATGATCTGAACTATGTACTTTGGGAAGGGCTCATTATGACGCAGCAATAGCCAGTGCTTAAAAAACTGCATCCTGTGTTGTGACTCTCAGGCAACAGAGAATGGAAGAGCTGTCGTCCCTGGATCGGGATCTCACTTGGGAAAGGGTCATGAGACTTTTCCTCTTGTGAGAGAGAGAAAGAGAACTTTATGGAAGGGCAGAGAGATGGTTCCTACTCTAAATCTGGTCAGAAATACCAGCAAGCTTGGTTTTACCCCTATCCCTGTTTCCCCTTTGTCTCCTGGTCAAAAACGGGAATATTAGATCTGTTGTAAGAGAAGGAGGGGTGGGGGGAAAAGGTTGCCTTTAAAATGATGCTTCTCACATTAAGCTCTGATCCTGTTAGTTAATAAATAAATCCTTTATATTCCTCACTTGTAGTTTGCCTTGTTTTGCCTGTGATAAGGGTTTTTTTCCAGTTTTTTTCTCCGGGAGAGGTTGTGGGTGAACCTCTGGCATCTAGCCAGGATCAAACCACAACAGGGAGGGATCCCCAGATGGGCTTTTATACCCTCACAGTCTGTGCCGCCCTTCCAATTGTGATATTTAGCTTGAGGTCTTCCTGCTGTTCATTAGCTCCTGCTAAGTCTCTGGGCGATCAGCCACCCCTATGGCCAGTGCCATAGGTCCCTGTGCCCTTTGAGGTCATGGCCCCTTTCCTGGAGCTGCAGCCATACCCCCCACGCAGGGCACAACCTACAGCTCCCACTGCACCTGCACACTGAGAGACTGGCACCGTGTGTATTCCTCAACAGTGACTAACATTCCACCTCACAATTGTCTGCTGTGTTGTATTGGGTCTGTCTGAGCCCACAGCAGTCCTCGCAATGCTGTGCCTTGAAAGGGTGTTGATAACACACAAGTGTTTTGACTACAGCTGGGCACACTGCCCCTTCCCCCTAACTGAGGATGAGATTCTGGGACAGCACACGACAGGCCAGCTGACCCAGACTGACCAAAGGGATATTCCATACCATATGACGTCAGTTCAGATATAAAAGCTGAGGAAGGGAGCAACGACAGGGGGCATTCACTGTTCTGGATGACTGCTTCCTGAGACGCGTAAGGGCCCTACTTCCCTGGATGTGGATACTTCTGCAGATGGGGAAGTAGAGATTAGTTCTTTTGCTTTGCTTCTGCGCGGGCTATTGCTTTGCTTCATTTGTGCTATATTAAACTGCCTTATTCCAAACCCCCCTTTGTATATCATCTTATTATCAGGACTGAGCGACCATTCGGGCCCCTGGCATCTAGCCAGGATAAAACCCGTTACATGTGTGAACTGAGGGAGACGCAGAACTGAAGTCAAGAACTCCTTAGCAGGTAACTAGTTATCTTCAGTCACTGGAAAGCTAGCTAAAACAACGTAAACATCCTTTTAGGACATTGCTTCTCCAAAAATAAAGAAAGGGAAAACCAAGTTAAATTTCTCGCCAGGTAAAGGATTCAGAAATAAGAGATGCACAAATTATTTACTGACATAAAACATAAAAACCCCGTCCCATTTTTTTTTTTTTTAAAAGCACCAGCTAGTAGCAAAGCAACACCAGACACTCTCCATGTTTTAGGTAGGGTACAAAGAGAAGCAGTTGCATTAACTAGGACTGACACTTCAGAGAAACAGATGCAAAAGCAGAAGAAAAATACAACCCAAAACCAGCGACTTCTGGATCTGTAGCCGCTCTGAAACTGTGCTAAGCATGTCCATGTTTACAGAGTTCAATTTATTCAGCATCTAATTTAAGAGAGGCAAGGTATCCTGATAATATAAATTCCTCCTGCTATGAAAGACAGAGCTCATTAACAGCATAAAGTAATGTTCAGAACTAACCAGCAAAATCCACCTTCTCCTATGAACTCCCTTTACAGTAAGGGAGTCTGTGCTTTATCTTAGTCACTATCTGCAGAGCAGAATATTAGTATGCCCAAGGCAAAGGAGGTTATCACCAACAGTCAGACAGCCTAAGTATTTCACATTACTGTAGTCAAAACAGCAGAGAAGCCTTCCCACCCTCCCCCCGGAAATACTCCATCTCACTCTAGGAACATCACTGCTCTGCACTGTTGCTTTCTTGATTTTTTGTTTTTCCCCATTTAAATGGCTGTGATCCCACAAGCCTGCAGGCCACTTCTTGGACAAATACACCTTGAAACATGAATCCCACAAACAGATTTCTCAAATTTGTCTATGAAAGGGGAGAAAATTCATATCGTTGGGGCTTCTCTTTTTACAAACCTGAACGTGCAAAATTTACTTCAGTGTTACTTATTTCCATTCATTTTATCTGAGCTCATGCTCATGAAGTCACAAGGAAGATACATGAACCTGGATCAATGTCACCTCTGTAGCACTACCAGAAAGATACAGCAGTTAATTTGCTCTGAATAGCTGAAATGCCCTGATACAGCTCTGAAAACAATGCCAGGTTATCTCCAAGACAGATCATCATAAAAAGGAAATATGTGTCATGGGTTAGTGTTAGAGGTTTTGTTTTACATGTTTACAAAGTAAAAAGTTTTATTCGTTTTTTCTTTCTCTGCCCCCCCTCTCTTCCCCCCGGATGGGAGAGGATTTAGCCGCTGCGGGAGGGAGGGGGTAGGGGCGTGCAGCTCGGTCCCCAGAGGGGACGGGGGTCACCTCAATGATGACGAAAAACACCAGTTCTTCCGGAGAGAGAGACAAGACTGACAGCTTGAAGCTTCACCCCCATTGGATAGGGGGGAGCTACAGGGCAGGAACTAACAAGACATTTAAAAAGAAAACGTGGAAGGGATGAACTCTCTCTCTTCTCCCGCTCCCGCTGGGATCGCCGCTTCTTCCCCGCCGCTCCAGCATCACGCATCTTCCTGCATCTTCCAACCCCCGGGCCAATCCCTGCATTCCTGCGGACCCCCTCCTCCCAGCTGGAGCCCTCCCTAATGAAAGCTGGACATTGCTCTCATTTTTTTTCCATCCGAGTTTTGCTGTAGCAACAAGGACTTCCCCTGTTTGTGAGGGTGGNTTTGGGTACTGTTACCTCAGTGAGGGATACTCTGTTTGTGTGGGTGGTTTTGAGGGTGATTGGGGTATTTCCCTGCTGTTTGCCAGTGTTGGTTTGACTCATATATATATCTTTTTTTTTTCATATATTACAATCAATATATATATATATATATATAAAAACATATGTATATATACATTACATATATATATTCATATATATATACCCCTCATTAAGGTTGGTGTTTTCTCTTAACGATCTCTTATCCATTTCTTTTTGAAAGCAACCCCTAACAGTGTCCAAACCAGGACAGTAAGTTACTCGTTACACTTCAGCCTTTTTTTTTAACTCTTAAAGAAATGTGCTGACTGTAATAAATCAACAGGAAACAAATACATTAAGACAACTCTTGAACAATATTAGTTTCCTAAGGAGTTGCCAAAGGCCACCACTCACCACACATCAAGATTGTTGGAGAGCAAGTTACATAATATTGAACTCTTAATGTCAAAATACTCTGTAAATTACCTACTAATTTTCTCAGCTAGTTAATACAGTGAATCCTCTCTGTATCGCGACTTCTCCTTCACGACCTTGCCCATTTGCGAAGCAATATTTTGGCAAATATGATTCAGCCGTCCGTGAGCCCAGCTGCCTGACGCATGCGCAGTTTGACTGCTCTGCCGAGAGGCGGTGCCTGTGGGGCAGGACTCACCCCGCCCTGCGGTGAGGGGGCTCGCAATGGCAGCACCGTGCCCCAGGTCCCTGAATGGGAAAACTTGACCCACGAAAGTGAGGCAAGCTATGTGCTGGGAGGGCGGCAGTCCCGCAGTGGCGGGTGGCTCTGGCGCGCGCCAGCAGCGGGTTCCCCCGGCACGCATGATTTACTGCAGCTCGCAGTGGTGTTTAGAGCCCTGACTCAATCCTTGCCGCGGTCCTGTGTGCTCCGCTGACACCCAGCGCAGCACCACCACAAGACATGCCAATCCTTGTTACTCAAAGCCCAGTCAAAGCCCAGGCAGTGCTGCCTCTGCTGGGACTGGTGGATGTTAAAGGGAAAGAAATTCTCATATCAACGCCTCCCACCCACCGAGACAGACTACGGGAAAGAGCAAAGAATTGCCCGCAGAGCTCCGGAGTTCCAGGGGGTGGAGCAATGGGCGTGGCCTGCATGCATATTAACGACCTGCAGTTCTTTGTGAGTTTAATGTTTCGCGATGCCTTTGGCCTGTCCCTTTCCTCAGGATGGAGGGAGTTTAACTGTAACACCATTTCATCCCCATCCCAGCTCCTTGCCTCTGTGGTAGCACAGGATTAGCTTCTTCCTGACTGGCATGTGAGCACATTCTCAGTCTCAATGCAGAAAGCTCTTCTTTTAGTACCTCAAACGGAAAAGCAGTTTCAAGAAACATGAAAAAGAGGCACTCCTCTCCCAGTTACTCTCCTTTTGACTTTTTAAGCTTCACCCCTTTACTGACATCCGTCCTTTAAAAATTGTTATTGTGAGATAAAAAAACTGCAACAGCTCTGTGCCCCGCTTTATACTCATGTTCCTGCAATTTTGCTCTTCCAGGAGTTACAGTAGCCCTGAGTAACGTAAATGTAAGCTTTCATATCTTTCCCTTATTTTTCATAGATATTTATTGAGGAAAACAGGAAAACAACCTAATTCCTTTCACAGAATAATTTTTTCCCCTCTCTAATCTACAGCAGGTGTCAAAACAGTACTTTAAAAATTGTTGGGTGGGGGTTTTTTTTTAGAAATTAGGACACCTTTTTTATTTCACTTGTAACCTTCAAGTTATCTATAACCTGTACCAACACAATCTTGCATCTTAAACACAGTATGTTTTATCAGTACAGGAAACTAAATAAAGTTTAAATCAGTGCCTCACAAACTCAGGCAGCTCCTTACATGCTGAAGCCTAGGTATTTTAAGATTTCTTTTTGCAGAATAAGGTGCATTCTGGAAAGTATGAATTACATGAGATGACTGCTAAGAGAAATACACTGATCAGCACCACAATTTATTCCATGTGCAAGTCTGCTCAGTAAAGCTGTGACTTCAATTATTTTACAACTGTCAGTTATGTACAATTTTTCCCAAGGAATCATACTTACAATCAACTTTTGGAACAGACATTTCAGAAAAGCCAAGGAAAGGGAATTACATTAATCTAGTCTTCTAGTAACTCCTTACTTGACCTTCCTTTTTCTCTGCATCTGCAACCCTAACTACACTCTTTCTCTTTCATCTACTCTTCATAATGATTTGAAAGTTAACTGCTCTTCTAAAGTGGAAGGTAAAATTTCTAACTGTCAACCCCATTGGAAATAACTTTGCTCAAAGTTGTCCATTTTATCAGCTTGATCCATCACTTACCTAAATTGAGAAACCAAATTTAATTAGAACAGATGCAGATGGAGTAAGACTTTTCAACTTATCTTCCCATGGACACAATGGGTCTCAAGACAATATTTCAACCTTTATGAATGGCAAAATATGATTAACCTTTTACCAAACCACACCAGCTGGTAATAATAGATGACAGTGCAGCAATAACTGGGTTTTGTTGAAAACACAAAGAACCTTCTACATAGGGAGTTTGCAGAACAGATGCCCTGATTATTGTCCTGTGAACCAAGTTCTTTTTTTACATTAATTCTGGCAAAGCTTCTCTAATTCTTCTATTTCTTGTTCCCAATTATTCCTAAGGCCTTTGTCTTTTAGAAGACAAAGACTGCTGGTGCGACTTCAGAACTCTTAAGAGTAAACACCAATAGTACTCTTCAAAAATATTTATTTGACCTTGTATTTCCTAACAAAGCAGTCAAATGCCCCGAAAGTCTCAAATAAATAAAAAATAGCATTATACATAGAATTTTCAAATTGATAGAGAAAAACAATCCAGCACAGCTAACAGATGTCAGACATACTTTCTTTGTGGAAGGCATTCAGCTGCCCCAGCAATAATCTGGTAAAGGAACCTGGACAAAGCACACATAAAACATACCACTGCTTACAGGCACTGACTCACTTTACCTATCAGGATGATAAAATTTAACAAGTGCTTCAGCAAAACACAGGAAAATTGTTAGTCCAGTTGCTGTTTGTGACTAGGCATTATAAAACAGCAGTATAATCTACCCACCTTGTGCATGAAGGTCTCCTGAAGACTCTAAGTACAAGATAGTAAGATTCCAAACATCACCAAGTGCTTTTTGTTGCGATCTGTAAGAATCCTCTAGGAGCAGCCGGCCCATTCAGGCCTTTAGATCGTCACACAAATACCTACAGCAGGAGCTGAGCAGGAGCAGGACTCCTCTACACTACACCAAGAGCTAAATGGAACCACAGCTGACCTGATGACCTTGTCCTTGACTCATTGCAGCCCTCCATGCTCAGGCCACATCAAAGAGATATAGACCATAACCTATAAATTAATAAAAGCAGCTACAACCTTCCTCTATTTACACAAAGAGAGGAACTATTCCAATGTGATGCTTTCATTCACAAAGTACTTGCAGTAATATTTCATCAGGAACAAAAATGCTTCCGGCATTCCAGCTCTCTGCTGAATTAAATGCAGATGATGATGGGGTTTTTCCAAACATATGGGAGACAATACAGCTGAAATGTCAGCTAGGCCTTGAGAGATGCTGAACATAAGGAATTAAGCTTTCTACAACACACAAGGAGTCCAGACAGTAAGTACTATAATTTCGTTTCAGAGTGTGATTTAGGGTGATATTATGAGACAGAAATGTTAAAAGAAGGCAATAAAAGCCTTTCATGTACCCTCAGATCAAGTCAGATGTTCATATGTTGTGTATCTGGACAGTCTCTGCTTTCAATGGATGCCCGATCTCCACTTCAAAGGGAGGAAATTAGACAAAAGGGAAAAGAATGTACACCTCTCAGTACTGGCAGCCCCGGGAAACTCAAGACCAAATGAATAAATCCATCACTTTCCCAACGCCCCCAAGACAGACAGGCCTACAAGATATTTAACCAAGAGAGAAATTGAAAGCACAAGCACTTGCAGTCCTCGGTCTCAGCCACTAGTATATAAACCTTGCTCATTTTATTATTTGAATAGACACAGCATAGAAAGGACATTTCTGTACACCTACTCCTAATACGGCATCTGGTTATTGATGTGAAAAGAAGCCAATCCTTCCAACATGTGTAGGTGGCTTTGCTCTTTTAATTGTTGTTATAGGCAGAATGTATGTTTAGCTTCCTCCATGGTCAGTTTATCCTCAAGTATTAACATAACACTAACTGAATCCAAAACATCAAAAGCAGAGTTAAATCCCAGCTTCCTGTTTTCCCCCCTATTCTGAAAATACTTCTATACAATAGAAGTTATTTAATGTGAACAAATTCTTCTTCTGAAGCTCAATCGTTTGGTACATAGTTTGACAGAAGTAGCTTGATCTGTAAACTCTGCAGTGAACCGTTTCAATACCTGGAAGCAAGATGTAAATTTTTCATGGAATACCTTGCTGTAGTACATGCTGTTTAATCACAAATTTGCCTATTCATACTACGAGTTGATGTGTCAGTCGTTACACAGAATACATTTGAAATTTCTCCAAGGGAGCAGCTATTTCTGGTTTCAGTGGCACAAAAAATCTTGTGAACAGCCTGAAAGCTCAGGCATAACCACTGCATTTCCAACACATACACACTTTGGTGTTCAAATACTGTCAAATATTTCTCATCAGACACATATATCAGACACTTCACTGGGACAATCCAGATGACTAAATCACATAACATAGCTAGTATTATTCATCTAGCCATACAGACATCCTGTTCACATTGATAGAGATTCCATATAGGAGTTGCAGAAGTTTATGTCTTATACAGGAGGCTGGGAGGAGACATAGCTGGGACACACGACCCAAACTGATCAAAAGGGTATTCCATACCAGATGGCATCATGCTCAGTATATAAAGTGAGGGGAAGCAGGAGGAAGGGAGCTACACATTTGGGATGATGGCATTCGTCTTCCCCAATAACAGAAGCCCTGTTCTCCTGGAGATGACTGAACACCTGCCCGTCCAAGGGAAGAAGTGAAGCAGTGAATGCACTCCTTGTGTTTTTCTGCTTGAGTGTGCAGCTTTTGCTTTCCCTATTAAAATGTCTTTATCTCAATCCACAGGTTTTCTGGCTTTTACCTTTCCAATTCTCTCCCTGATCCAGCTGGTGGGGTAGTGAGCAAGTAGCTGTGTTGGGGGTTGGGGTCAAATCACAGCAAAGAGCAAAAATATTCTGAGAAGATGGCCCGTTTGAGAGGTATTCTTAAAAGTACAAGTTAAATTCTTTTGGGGTGGAGAGGGAGAAAGTCATTCTAAGGTGATTTTTTACACTAGGGTTTTAAGAATATGCTACATAGGAGAATGAATTTTACGATAGGTGAGATCTCCAAAAGTCAAAAAAGTTACTGCTTTAAATATCTGTTTCTGGGATACTCTGTTATTAAACAGACACATGAACTTTATAAAATTCCTTGGCCTATAAAGCTGTGCAAACCACAAGTGCATTACAAAGCAATGCTCAGTTCTACATATTTTGCAATGGATAAAATAAAATAACCAATAAAAAAACCCACCTTCTCAGAGATGATGGTAGTGTCAGATGGTGCCAGAGACTGTACTTTGAAATGCCGTATCTATCAAGTAACATCATAAGGTTGAGCAGATTAGGCACTTTCTTCAACAAATTCATTCATTAACTGGTCCAGTACAATGCTCTTATTTAATCAAGAAATACATCTCAGTTAATCAATAACTTATATAATTCATGTATTTTAGATAAATTCATTAGCATAAGGAACTTCTGAGAGTCAAAACAAGGTCAATCATTTCTCTTTCTCAGGTTTGCTGCATTCAAAGCTCAGACGAGGAATTACAAAGAAGGATTTGTAGCTAATCTAGCTTGCCATCATGCAACTGCTTTATTGCTTGGAAAGACAAAATACAGTCATACCTTGGAATGTATATCACACTGTCATATTCGCAACCTCAGTGACTGGCAGGATTTTTTTCCCAAGAATCTGCCGCAGTGACTTGTGGGCCTTCCCGGTCGACACGTGTGGTGCCTCAGGGCACACAGGGTCCCACATGTGGATTCTTCAGCACCAGCTCCCCCAGGCAGACACTGAGACCCAGGGTGGCTCCACAGAAGTCATGCCCTGCCCTGTCACTCTAAGCCTGGCCAAGGGACTTCCCCCCACATGAGCACTGGCTGAGTGCACATGGGGCCCTGCTCTGTGTTTTCTCAAGAGTCCACCCCAGCACCACAACCCTCCACCCCCGCTGGCAGCATGGCCAATGTGGGCACTCCAGAGGCACTCACAGTGGTTTGATAACATTAAACCATTGAGAAAGTCTGTACAAAAACCTTCCACAGTCAGGCTCACACACAGGGACATGGATGCCTATGTCTGGCCAGGGTCCCTCAGCTGCCCAGGACCTCACACTCATGACCACTGCCTGGCCATGGGTGCCTGTCACCTGACAGAGGTTGGGCCCTGTCACCAGTCCTGGCCAGCCACCTGCCCCTGCCAGGAGTGAGGAAGCCTAAAACTGTAACACACGGACCCATGTGGGCCCTGTTTGGCTGTTCCGGCCGTGGCAGCCGGCCTGGACTTGCCAGCGCATACCTGCATATGTACACATGCAGATATGCACAGCCTTAGACAAAGCACTCCTGCCTGTGCTAGCCGCTGCAGTTAAAGGGAAAACACTCCTACTCCTAGGGCATAAGTGGCCTCAAGATTTTGCAGGGTTACAAAGTTGCCATATTTATGGCAATAATTTACCATATTACTGTCCAACCCAAATTCGCGGGTTTAATGTTCTGTGGGAGCTTCTCAAGACCCAAGTCCCGCAAATCCAGAGGTATGACTGCATTGGAATCTGTTCCAATTAAAAATTAAAGAGAAGTAAGTTCTTGAGACACACTACCTCTTTGACCTTGTAATGCTCTACTCCCTAGTAACAAGTTAAGGAACTAATCCTTCACCCAAACTAAGCAGATTTGTTTCAGCTTCTCAGCATCTAAACTCCCGTACAGCTCATGTTTTGCAAAATTATTAATTACTGTGACTGGCTGAAGAATACAGTCATTTTTGAAGATAAGTGCAAGTCAGTGCACTAAATCACCAATAGAACTACTTCTACTTTATTTTTATCACTATTATCATATCACTGTAAATTGCACCAAAACTATCCCTAGGCTTGACATCAGCCAGTATTTTCCTTTGGCAAAATGGGACAAGATCCAGTAAATAATTTTAAATCGTAACATTTTCTTTAAAATTACATGTCACCTTTCATTTGCAAAGCAAGTAACTGAAAAATCACTTGCAACAATTCACATTGTTCTTTAAAGCTTGTTGAGCAGCCTATAAAGATGGAATAGCTTCTCCCCTCCCCCCCCTTATTTTAATAGTTTTATGGGGGGAAGGGGGATGTTGGTGGCTTATTTTTCAGTTATTCCAAAAGCATTTGAATAACCAGTATGAATGGGAAAGTGGCTTGGGTTCATTTTCTGAAATGAACCAAGAAACTGCAAATGGAAGAGAAGTGTGTACACTAAATGGTCCACACTAAATGGTTCCCTTTACCCAAGGAGGGTAATGAGCTAAGGAAGTATTTTGTGAAGGAGTTTTCACTGAAAAGCAGTGCACAGGAAAGAAGAGATCACACAAAGAAGAATGGCCATAACCTCTCCATTTCACTTAGCTTTGCAACCCTGAAACATCTACCAACTCTTTGTAGGAGGAGCCTGAAAAAAAGCACTAAAGAAAAGCACCTAGCTCTCCCAGGGACATTTTCTCTGGACTGCTAATTGTGCAAGGTACCAGCAGAATACAGAAGAAAAAAGGAACTGGGAACCACAATCTGACTGGTAACTTCAGGGTCCAGTTATAATCTTTTAAGAACAAGGACAAGACCACTTCTGAAGAGAATTATTTTTGTCAGGGGACAAACAAAGCTAGTTACCAATATATCGCTGACCCTTTATATCCAGGGCCTACAGCTATTTTGTCATCATACAGAAATTACAAGATGCAATTCAAAGTTTGAAGAAAACATTGCATCCAGTTTTTTGAATCTGAAAGATAATGAGATCTTGGTAGGGGGGAAAAAAAGGTGTCAGATGGGGACTCTTGCAGTATTACACAAGACAAATTTATAGAGAACTTTAAATGACCAACAATATTTTAAAAAAAGGAAGCAGACATTTATGATGTGATCACTGTAAGCTGATACCTAGTAACAAGTTTTTGGATGCAATTTACTGCCGAATTCAGGTACCAGCTCAAGTACACAGAGCAGCTCCTGAGAAGATGACTAGCATAATTTTATGATTGTTAAAAATACAATCATGACTGCATTCCTACTAGACACCTTAGACTTCCTTATTGTCAAGTATCTCCCTCACCTTTCTCAATATTTTCTCATCTCACATTTGAATATGAGTCTTACTTCTCATTTAAAAAGTTGCCAAGATATGTTCTAGTATCTTGAAAGTCAACACACAGTACATTATTTGTTATACGTATTAGACATTAGTTTACAACATGCTCTCAAAGTCAAGCAGTGTAGTATTTCAATTGGAAAAAAAACTAATATGGAAACTATAAGCTTCCATTACTGGTTACAACTACATGAAGGAGTTCTTTTTTGGTGGGAAAATGTTCTGGGAAGACATGGCGCAGCCCTTCTCAGTACAACATCCAACTGGAGTGTTGCACAACCCCAACAAGTAGGCATTCAACAGCATGAAAAGGTGGCATGCAGACACCATTAACAATAGCTCTTCTGTGCAGACAGAACTCGACTTCAATTCAGAGCAGATGCTGAGGAAAACCTGATCACATCCCGGTGCCACAGTTTACACGGAGGACTAAGCCACAATTTATCCTGTGAATTACTCAATTGTGAAGAACACAAAGTGAAAGAAAAAGAAGAAAACAGATGTTGTCATCACAGTTGATAGTCAAAGGAAGTGCAGACACATCTGGATATTATGAAAGCAAAATATTTTCAACATGACTTCCAGTTCTTCTCTTTGGCAAAGAGCCACTAGATGTACTGAATTCTAATCCAAAGTTAACTGAATTGCATTTTAGAAATACACTCAACCCCACAGGAGAAAAAAAAAAAACAAAACCAAAGAAGGGTGAAATCTCAGCTGGCAGAAATCCCATGATAAGCAGCCCAGCACACAATAGAATGAAAAAATCAAAAACAGTTCTAAGATTTCAACACAGCCTTCCAGAACAAATCTGGTTTTATCATCTTTATTATGGTTCACTGGAGTATTTTATTTGATTTTTCCTGTAAGGAAGGAAAGATAAGCAGCTCTTGCAGCAGTGTGCCATTTCCTGAGAGACTGCTGAGGAATCTGGGGTTTCCCAAAAGTTATCTCAAGTCTAGGACCTCAGAAACATCCTGGTACAATTCATCATCACAGTCCAGATTTTCAGAAGAATCTACCATTCAAACAGCCATTTCAAGCTTGAATCTGCAAAGCCAAATCTTAGCAAGGTGCCCTAGCATCCCTGAAAAAGGCTTGGATAGCAGTAACTTGGAAGTGATGGAAAAATTTGCAAATTGTTCTGAATTTTTCCTTTCTACCCTAAGGCAGTGAGGTGATTGCTCTTGAATAGAGATATGCTTTTAAGATTTGTAAGATGATCTGATCCCCAGGAGAACTGCAAGAATCACATTTGATGGACAGAATAAAGAAAGACGACACTGCAACTCCGGTCTATTTCTTGCAAGATTCACATTTGAAAAACATAATTTACCTTCCCTAATAAAAATAGCCTCAAAGGAATACAGAGTAAACATATACATCTCTTTCCCCATTACAGTTCCCCAACAGTGGCAATATATAACAAGCTATATGCAATTACTTGCTTTCCAATTCAATATGGAAAATAATAAACCATATCAATACATCACCTCCTTATTTACCAAGTTCAATTTTTCTCCACTGGAAACAACAAAGACAACTTGGCAGACATTCAAGGCAGAGGAATGGAGATGAGCATTTGGTTGGACTGACACCCTGACAGCCAAGAACACAAAACATTCCACAGATGTTTGAAGGGTGCAAACAGCAAGGAGAAAAAACAATTTAAAGGGGAAGAAAACACAGATCAGCTCACTATGGCAAGCAAATCAGTGGCTGGAGAAGTACATCAGCAGTACGTATCACTTGCAGCAACACAAATCATCAGTTACTTTCCCACAACATGCCTAAGTGAGTAAATAACACCTTGTTCAGAGAACAAAAACAAGCACTACCTTTCTGCTACCCAGCAAAGGCCTTTATCAATTCAGCAAGGACTACTCCTGCATCAAACCACTTCTTCAGAGCCAGAAACACATGTACACCATTCAGAACAAACTACGGTTTTCCATGCTTTTACACCTTCATCAGATTTGTACCAAAAAACTTGCTCTGAATAGCATTCAAATATTTTCATCATCCTGATGACAAGTCCATAAATGCAAAGCTGATAATAATAATTCCATAAACCCTCCCACCTAATTAATTTCATAATATGTGAAAAAATCATCCCATTTTTACATTGCTTTATATTAGGACATCATCTACTGTGTAACAGCCAAACCTAAAGATTTAGCCATATGAAAAAACTGTGGATGTGTGATACACAAAACAGCAGTAATAATAAAGCATTTTTACCTGTGAAAAATTAAATCATTTTTATTCCATGAACTGCAAGACTTTGTTTGCAGAATGTTTTCCTCAGATTGTCACAAACAACTGAAATTACCATAAAACTGTGTTCCACATTTTTCAACTCACTACTGGCTTTATACTGTACCTAGGCAACTATACTGTGTTTACCCAATACTTGTTTTATTGTTATATGTCGCATTTTCCTCAGCAATACTTTTTCTGCCCTTTTTATTGGGTTTCAGTAGATACTGAACACAATATAAATGGAAGCCTTTGCTTGGAAAAAAAATGACATGAGCTATCAAAAGCCCAGTGCAGATGTATCTTCAAGTATTGAACTAGATCCCTCACGCAAACAGAATGTCATGACATTGTCAGCAGCACTTAAGATAACAATAACAGTACTAAGTCCAGTGGAAATACAGTAGTCCCCCATTACTCGCGAGCTGTTGGGTCTGTCCCTCTTCACGCAAGTTCTGGAATCCAGAAGGACAACGAACCCACTAAGTAGTCAAGTACACCATGCCTGGAGCCACACCCCCTCCACTAATAAGGTCGGGAGGATGGTCCTGAGAGCGACGCTCCCTCTGTAGTGCCTCGTTAAAGCGGACAAAACGCCTTTTGCCACTTCCCAGCTCCCAGAAGAGAGCTGCTTTTCTAAGTACAGAAACTGGCACGGCTGGGAGCCGGGAAGGCAGCACCTGCCCCCCCCTGCAGACCCAAGTGGGCACAGAGACGCCTGCCACTGTCCTTTCCCTGCTGTGTCTGTGCTGGGTTTTACCGGGATTTCTGGTTCCTGCTGTGCGTCTCTTGTGTTCAAATATAGCGGAGGTGGCATGCCGCTCCAGAGCGGGACTCTGTGGGAGGCTCGGGGAATGGGTTTGGTGCTGGCTGGTGCAGCACCGCAGGTACCCTGGTGCTGTGCAATGGGAGCAACAGCTGAACAGGCTGGGACAGTCCCTGCTGTTCAAAGGGGCTGCTTGGTTTGCAGGCTCTTTTTCCGGGAATGTAACAGCCCCAAGCAAAGCTTTCACTTTCTGGCAGGAGTGGGTGCAAGAAGGCAGCATTGAGCCAGGGTGCAGAGCCAGGGCAGTGGCAGAGGTTCACTCCCAGTTTGCCACCTAGCAGCTCAGCCACATTCACAGATGTGAGGGCTACAGGCGCCTTCATGATGGTCATGCCCCTGGCAGTGCTGGTGGCTCTGACCTACCCTTTAACCTGTAACAGCAGAAGGGAGGGCAGAAGGCCAAATGGCTCGGCACAGGAGGGAAGCTGACCATTGCCACTTCTCCCTGGCTTGCCACTGCCTGCCCCATCCTTGGTGGGCAGCAGCTGGGGTCCACCTCCCACGGGGGTTGTCTGCAGGATCATGGGCCAGCAGCAGCTGCACAGGGCAAAAGAGCTGGTGGCTCTCTATGATCTGCTCCTGCTGCCGCTCCTGAGATGCACAGGGCAGGGCGGACGGGAGACGGCGCAGCACCAGAGGACAGATGCTTCCCATACCAGAAGCACCCACAGCCCCGCTTGTCCGTGTGCCTGCTGCCCCAGCCCACAGCTCTTCCCTTCCCTCTCCTACCCTCCCTTCGTACCTCCTCTGCTCCACACATCCTACACGGGACGCCCCAGGCTTGTCTGGTATCAACTGTTTCTGTGTTTATGACATGGCAGTAAACATCTATGTACAAAAAAACCACAGTACATGTAGATACTCTCCTGCCAACCAGAAGGAACTTTTTATTTAGGGCAGTGAGGGAGGTTCCGGTGCCAGCACAGGGATCGGACTCTGATGTCAGGAGTCCACATTGCTGGCTTTGGGACACACCAGGCTATGCCGCCCAGGTCATGCCAGTGTGGGCAGAGCTGAAGTGCCATGCCGAGTCAGTGGCTCTGCTCCCGGCCCTCTGGGGATTAAATCTCCCATCTGCTATAACCTCGAGGTCGGCATTGGCAGCAGCAAGCATCCCCCGCCATCCCCCAGTTTGCAGCGGTGCTACTCCACCGTGCCTGGAAATGCTGGCACGACCCCGGTGCCTCTGTGCCGCCCATGCAGCAGCAGTCCCAGCTTCAGAGAGATGGGACTGGTTCCCCTTTCTCCTAAATGGTGAAAATGAAGCAGGTACAGCAAGTCTGGTGGGCAGTGACAGCAGGGGGGGAACAATTATATATTCATAAACTTATTATATACTCACGAGCTGATGGGTTCGCGGTACATTCTGTGCAGGCACCGAGGTTGCACAACCCACTGAAAAATCACCCGCAACTATTCGGATCCAGCAAATTACGGATCGCGAATGTGTGAAGGATCACTGTAGCTTTCTTCAAAGGAAGACGTGTCAAAATACATATACTGGTAAAATATTATGGATTTGGAGCTGCTGGCGCTATCCTGTACAGCAGGTCAACACCTCGAACAACAGTAAATCCAAAAAAAGCAGTGAAAACACATTAGCATCCGCAACTAACTGTTCCCAACTTTCTGCACAGCAGTTGCTGGGTTTTCTAGGGTCTCTGGCAATTTTTAAATACCTACATGAAAGGAAACGTGGCAAACTTCAAAACATACTGCTGCAAAGAAAGAGCAGGAGATGCTCAGTGGCAATGACCCACAATTTTACCACACATGACAAACACACTCACCCTAAATTTGTTAACAAAATTCTCAGAACCCTCTCCTGTGTTAAACCTGTGCTCTGACTGAAGGCATACAGTAACCAAATACCATTTCTTCTTGTCCCTCATACACAGAGGCGGCAATTAGAGTCAGCTCTCAGCGAGCTTACAAACACAAAAACACTTGGAAGCTTATCCCATGTCATCTCCAGAGGACTTCTCCATTTGCCAATCCTGCACACCCAAAAAGGGGCCAGTCAAAACCTGGCCATCAAGAATAACAAAAATTAGCTCTTATGTTTGTATTCAGCTATAACACAAGCTTCCAAGAATTCACTGTCCTTTAATAGCAACTACATAAAACTTCTCATGTACAGCTTGTTCATCTCAGCTGCAAAAAAAAACCCTGCAAAATGACTATAACTATGCAAAGAAGTCCAAGTTATGCTGAAGACCCTCACTTTAAATTACTGACAAACTACTGAAACAGTTATAACATACTTGTAACTTTTTTTAAAGCTTAAGCCTATTTATGCGACTTTCAAAACTTCGCAGCATATCCTAAGTGATAACAGGAAATTATAGATAACTAACTAAAATGATAGACACTCACTTTCATCATTGTTCAAAAAACCCCAGCAGTTGTAAGTTCGCCATAACATTTAAGATAATTTTCAAGGCACTAAAATACTTGAGATAATTAGTAAACATTTTATTTAATATTTTGTTCTCCCACCCCAAATGCTCAATTTACTGCAGCATTTCTCTAAAATATCATCGTAAACCATTCAAAGTTTTCCAAGTTCAACAGCAAGACTAAATTTTGGATTTTGCTCGATTGTGCTTGATGTTTGATCAACAGTATACTATGATGTCTGCTGACGGATGGAGAGAATTTATTTTCTCACAAGGGAACACTTGCAAACTGTCCACATTTAATATGCCTTAAAATGTTTAACAGTACTGTAGAGGCACACATTCATACTACTAAATGCCATTAGGCATGACTACTAACAAGAAGCAAATACACTAAGTACCACCTTGGGTAAGGTAAAATCAAGTGATGAAAAAGCTTTCTTCCCCATGTCCCAATTTCATAGGGAAGTACTTAATTATTGTCCTCTCATCTCTAAAACACCTACCACCAGAATTTTTTCAACCCCCATTTACTGTTTCACAACATTCATTACAAACAGCCATTCTAATGTTACAATGAAGCACCAAGGTCCTAATGAGGGATACAACTTAATAGTAAAGCATTATTTAAGTCCAGATGTAATTTAAACCAGTAGAACTGACAATTTTATATATATGTACTGTGTCATATAGTATAATAAACAGGGTCAGTAAAAAAAAAAAACATAATATATTCAGACCATTCCAAGCAATTAACAATTTCCATCAGCAATTTTCCACTGTGTTCTTTTGCCCCAGGACGGCAAATGATCATATTCTGTCTCACCAACACTATCTTGGAATTCAGTGACCTTTTAATGACAACCTGGTCAAAATGAATTTTCACATAAATGTTCACATTTTCACAAAACTTATTTTCACATAAGCTTACAGCTATAACATCCAGTCTTTCTCCAGAGGTGTTTCAGCACTGCCATCACCAAAAATATGACAACTTCCAGCCTAAAAACATTCCAGCTCTGTAAAATTTACCGGTTTGTTAAAGGGGAAGAAATTACAGGATTACGTCCCAATTTCTCACTACTTTACTTTTTCCTACCTTATTAGCCTAAAAAAATCTGCACATGATGGACTACCCATGTAACAGTTTCTCTTTGTTCCGTTTTCAATGAGCCTCAGAACAAACTATTTGCTCATATCTGTTTCCAAGCAATCTGTCTGGGCATCCAAGTTTATCAACTAGAATAATCATTCAAGCCTTCTTACTTTTAAACATACCCAAACTGAAAAGCTTGTTTATCAGGCCTGCTAGGTTCCGTGATTTATTTATTGTCATTTCCAATAAATCATCTTTCTCGTTTCGTGATAAGACTTCAACTCTTCATTGCTCATAATCTATAGCAGATGCCAAAATGCTGTGGGGTTTTGTGTGCGTCTGGAAACACACACACACAAAAATCTGCTTTTTCTAGACCTCCAAGCAGCATGTACAGTTCGTGTTTTTAATTAAGTTTTAATTTTTAAGCACAGATATTAACCGCACACTAATCTAAAGACGATTTTGCTACCACCAGCTCCACACTTAATATTTTCCAAGTTGGCACCCAAGACTGCTGTACAGACAATATTCAACACATAGTGTATGAAATTCCCAGTAGTCTCCCCATAGCAATAGCTAATAAAGTTCAGTAACATGCAAAGAGAAGTTTTCTGAAGTAGAAAGGTGTGGATTTAACGGGAAGTATCACACAACGTTTTTGAGTACAAGACTACTTTGCATAAAGTGCATACAACCCATACCTCATAATGGAGCTCTGATCCCCAGCTAGGGACAAAAGGAGCATATGAATCACTAAGGAACAAGACACTGCACTGACATCAGAGCTCCCTATTTAAGGTACATGATAAAGAAAACTTGTCACCCACACAGTAGTCCATCACGTGACACCTCCAAGATTCAGAAGAAAATTCTGAACCTTTTCTCCAAGGAACGTATAGAAAATATATCAATGTTCCTGCAGCTCAAAAAAGAAAGCACTCAGTGAATAAACTTTTATCCCACCTATCATACTCTTTTTTCCCTCCAAGACCCATGTTGTGAGGAAAGCTGTTGGATATTTTATGGCATTAGAAAGTATAACCTAACTTATATTATCTTCATAACCCAGTGGTATCACAGGCCCCAGGTATTCAGTTTTGGTTTCTTTCTATGGAATCCCTCCAGTCTGACAAAGGCACCCAGCTACAAAGCAGAGGAGGGCATTCAGCTCCCTAACTATGTAGATCACAATGCCACAAAGGTGAGCACAGTTACCAGAGCTAACTTTTCCTCAGAAGTCTACGCTTATGGAACACCACAGGCTTGTTTCAGCTGCATATTTTAAGCATCACCATGTCCTACAAAACATTTGCTCCAAACTATGAATGTTTCTACACAGACCCTTCCTTTCCCTTCCAACAAGACCAGAGGCTTGGTGCACAGCCCAGCAGCACAGACGTGCCCTTGCCACAGGAGGCATAAGCAGCGCTGACGGGCCATTGGAGAAATAATGAGCTCCTCATGCCACATTTCCACATCTATCAACATATCATGATTGCTCTGCCCACAAGTAAGCAGTACTATCAGACAAGTGGTCTGCAAATTAAATTGGATCTATTCTCCACATCTCCACAGAAACACTTCAGTGATAACTTCCAATTTTTCACATCTTCAGAAAAGAAACCATGAAGGCATGTACCTCTGAAATCTCTCAGAAACACTGCCTGTACCCCATTATTTCAGGTTTTCCCCTGCCACTGTATTAGTGTGCCGTTTTCTTTGTTTCATTGTCCTGGGTTCATGGTATAACAGCATAGATGAGAAATTATTTACTGAGTATTTCCATTGGCTATTATACACTGGTTTTTCATTACTTACTGGACACCTAAGTAAGGTAGGAAATGCCATATAGTCATATATACACTAAAATAACGAGTATGTCCTTTTGCCTAATGTCATGGGGAGAGGCCTTTTGTTCTATTGTAAAACTTTTCTCCTTTTTACTGGAACAGACAATAGGTATCTCTTCTTATCTCCCTTTCCCTCCCCTGAAAAGAATGTGGCATGGAGGAGGTTTTATCTCCTCTCTACCAAGACAAACAATGGAGGATTCCTTTCTTATCTTCCCCTCCCAGCAAGGCATGTGACTAGGGGAAGGGCCTGAGTGGAGGCTGAGTGACTGCANCCTGCTTCATCTTAATTGACCCAGGATAGCTAAGATACCATTTTCTAGTAGTCCATATGAAAGTAAAAAATGGTAAAACTCACGTTTCACAGCCTTCCTGTTGGTGTTGGGAAATGAAGATCTTCGAAGCAATGTCCCAGCAGTGACACCATCAAATAGGACGCAAACATCTGCAGGGAGTCTCAGCATTTAGGATATTATTTCTAATGCTAGCAGAGGATCACACTGATCATCTTCTGAACTCATCTTCTGTGCTTTTCCAGTTGCCAAAGAAAGGTATCAGGAGCTACATGAAACTGCATTGTACAGCAGTGCAGCACAGAGGCTTAATCTCGTTACGTGATAAATAGTCCTGACCCTGCAGGTACAGTATCACATGCTGCACACCCAACTGGCTGCTTTAGCCCTTTCCTGGTATCAGCCAAGAGCACTGAGCTTTGTGAACCCAGGTTGACAGCAGGCATGTAAGAGGTACATGTGGGAATTCAGTACATATAAACACGAGAACAGCAAGATACTTTTGTGCGTCCACGAGAAACTGCCAAACTTCCCAACTTACACTACTGTCATCACAGCTGACCCTGCTCCTTTCCAGAAGCATCCCTCTCCCACACAACGACCCACAGACCACTGCAAAGGGCAGTCAACAACTACTATTTCTAAATGTGGTAAAGCCTACCAGTAACAGCTTACCAAATGAGGAGTCGAATCATCATGGCAAGTGGCCACAACTGTTTGCAGTATCAATGCTAAAATCTAGCAAATTCTTCAAAAGCTGTAAAGCTGTTAAGAAAGAAAGGAGGGCAATTGTTGTAGGTGACTCCCTATTGAGGGCTCTCATACACTGACTGTACCCATCCCACAGCAAAGTCTGCTGCCTCCCTGGGGCTTGGGCAAGAGATACTATTACCCTAAGCCCTCTGACTATCACCCACTTCTGGTTGTTCAGCTTGGCTGTGATGAGTCTGGGGAGAGAATTCCTAAGGCAAATTAAGAAGGACTTCAGGGCACTGGGAAACTGCTTGAAGGGACACGAGCACAAGCAGTGTTTTCCTAAATCCCTCTGGTATCAGGGAAGAATGCTCAAAGTAAAATGGGAACCCACCTATCAATGCATGGCTTAAAGACTGGTGCTACCAGTGGAACTTCGGATTTTTCGATCATGGGATGGTTTGCATAGCACCAGTCCTGCTGGTGACAGAAAAGATTCACCTGTGCCAAACGGGAAAAAGTATTCTACTGTAACTGTGGAGTTGGCAAGGCTGATTGAGAGGGCTTTAAACTAGGTTTAAAAGGGGAAGGAGATAAGACCAGGCTCACTAGAGATGAGCCTGGAGGCAGCATGGTAGTGTTGGGGCTGAAATCAATAGCCCAGCTGAACTGCTTCTACATTAATACATATGGCAACATACACAGTCAACAAACTAGAGGAGCTGGAAGTAACCGTGCAGCAGGAAAGCTATGACATGGTCACCATCATAGAAAAATGGTGGGATGACTTGCCTGATGAAGTCCTGCAATGGATGGCTATAAGCTCTTTAGAAGAAACAGGAGAGGAAGGAGAGGTGATGGAATGGCTCTGTACATTAGGGAGCGTTTTGACTATACAGAGCTCAAGGACACATTGAGGGCCTATGGGTGAGAATCAAGGGGCAAAGCAATCAAAACAGATATCCTAGTGGGAGTTGATTACAGACCACCTAACCAGGACGAGGAGGCAGAGAAAGTATTTTATAAGTGGCTGGCTGATGTTTCACAATCACCAGCCCTTGTTTTTGAGGGAGACTAATTTTCTGGATGTTTACCAGAAACTCAACACAGCAGATAGCAGGCAGTCTTGGATAGTCCTGGAACAGGTAGAAAATAATTTCCTGGCACAGCTGGTGAGGGATCCTAATGGGGTAGGACCTCGCTAGACCTGCTGTTTATGAACAGAAAAAGGCTGGTGAGAGATGTGGTGATTGGAGGCTGCCTTGGGCACAGCAATCAAAAAAATGGTATGAGTCTTAAATTCCTGAGGAAGTAAGAATGGGGGTCAACAAACCCTCTGCCTTGGGCTTCCAGGGAGTAGACCTCAGTCTGTTCACGGCACTGGTTCAGAGATAACTTTGAGAAACAATCCTTAAATACGAAAGGATTCAGGAAGGCTGGACACACTTAAACAAGGAAATCTTAAAGGTGCAGAAGCAGGCCATCCCTATGTGCTGAAAGATGAGTTGGCAAGAAAGAAGAGCAGCCTGGCTGAACAGTGAGATTTTCCTGGAACTCAGGGAAAAAAAAAGAGTTTATGACCTTCAGAAGAAGGGGCAGGCAACTCAGGAAGAGTACAAGGATGTCGTCAGGTCATGTAGAGAGAAAATTAGAAAAATGGAAGCTCAGCTAGAACTCAGTCTCGCTACTGCTGTGAAAGATAATAAAAAGTGTTTTTACAAATGCATAAAAACAAAAGGAGGGCAAAGGAAAATCTCCATCCTTTATAGGATGCAAAGGGGAACACAGCTACCAAGGATAAGGAAAAGGCTGAGGTACCTGATGCCTTTGTGGCCTCAGTGTTCAACAGGAGGACTGTCCGCAGGGCAGCCAAACCCCTGAGCTAGTAGACAGGAAAAGGGAGCAGAATAGAACCCCAGCAATCCAGGAGAAAGCAGTGACCAGCTGTGCCACTTATACACTCACAAGTCTATGGGACTAGATGGGATTCACCTGAGGGTACAAAGGGAGCTGGGGAAAGCGCTTGATAAGCCACTCTCCCTCATTTATCATCAGTTACCCGGCTAACTGAGGAAGTCCCAGATCACTGGGGGTTGGTCTTTATAAAAAATACTGTGGCCAGCAGTGTATCCCCCTGTACTTAGCACTGGTGAGTTCAGGGACCTCACTAAGAAAGACACTGAGGTGCCGAAGCATGTGCAGAGAACAGAAATAAGGTGGTGAAGGGTTTGGAGAGAAAGTTCTCTGAGGGGTAGCTGAGAAAGCTGGGGATGTTTAGCCTGGAAAACAGAAGGCTCAGGGGAGCCCTTATCACTCTTTGTAATTACTTGAAAGGAGGATTATGGCAAGGTGACCTCCTCCCCCAGACAACCAGCGACAGGACAACAGGACAAACTCAGTCTGCACAAGGGGCGGTTCAGGTTGGAAATCAGGAAGAATTTTTTTACTGAAAGGCTGATTAAGCATTGGAGTGGGTTGCCCAGAGATGTGGTGCAGTAATTATCCCTGGAAGCATTCCAGAAATTGGATGTGGCACTTAGTGCTATGGTTTAGCTGGCATGGTGGTGGTTCAGTCAAAGATTGGATTCAGTCTTGGAGGTCTTTTCCAACCTAAGTGATTCTATTAAATGAATTAATAGTTGGCTCATTACAGGATAGAATCATCACAGTGAATACAGTAAGGGTCTTACTATGAGCATGTTGATGTTGATTATATTTTTGCCCTGGCACATTTTACAATACATGTAAAATACAGTCGAGTCTCCTATATCGCCCGCCTGCAGTCTTAATCAGGGTTCGCGAAGCCCTACTTCCACACTGAATGGCAGCCGTGCCGCCGCCCATGCTGCTGCTGCCGCCTGCACTGCCGCTGCCACCTGCACCGTTGCCCCCGCTGCAGCCCACGGTGGCAGGTCGCGCATGCGCGGTTGCGAAAACGGGTCTCCTTCATCACTAAAAAATCATGCCGCTAAGATCTGAAGCCGCATTATGCGGGATGCGAAGTGCAAGAGGGCCGACTGTACTCCTAATGTTCAGAACAACACTACTTTTCACAGTTTGACACATATGACAAACAGGCAGGACAGGAAAGAATCTCCTCATTCATTAAGTGCAGCTTCCAAACCTCCATGGAAGCCAGTTGCTTTCAGATGGTGAAAAAACACAGTCAAAACCACTATTCTCGTATTTCCCCTCAGCCCCAACCCAGAATTCCCAAGACTAACCAGGAACTCCTTACTTTGTTAGAATTCTTGTTTTTCATCCCAGAACACTCAGGGGCAGTCTACACCCATTTACTCCAGCATTACCACCCAAAATAGTTCTGCTCTCTCCCTCATGTCTACCCACCTGACTTTCATGTGCAGAGATTAAGGCTGCTTTCTCATTTTCACAGAATGCACAAAGCCAGGTTTGATTTTCTCTTAAGGAACAAGACTGAAACATGGCTGGTTAAGTCTAGGCAGCAGACATGACACACATCCCAGGTCCCATGGAAAATTAACAATCCACAAGCACTAGGTCTCTTTTGCCTACAGGTATTATTGATTTCAGTAAGTTTGCGCTACCCAAAAACACTTCTTACAGCTTCTTCTTGCTTACTTACTTGTGTTCCCGGAGACAAACCCAACCTGAGAAAGCTGCTGGCATCAAGGCACAAATCTATATACAAATGTATGTTTTCCTAAGTATCATTTGTTATATATTCCTAGGAGATGAAGTAACTTGACTCCAGTTTGAGCCATGCATTCTTCCGAGGAGGAGGAGTTTCACTATCCTGCATCAAATGTTAATAATGTTTTACATTCCAATTAATTTGACTTCTGAAGAATTCCTACTGCCATGTAACAGAAGTGTATTTGATTTTTTTAAAACAGTGAATAAAACTGTCTACATATGAACAGTTAGTCCTCAATCCTGAAATCATATTGATTTGGGGTGGAGGGATTTTGCTATGAAGCTTTCATTCTGAAATTTCACTTTTAGCCAAAGGGCAGAGCTGTCAGAACAAGCTTTTTGACCAGTACTTTTCCTATTCACTTCTAAAGTGGGCAAATTTGACATTGAAGCTGGGTCAATTCGAGTTCCAGCAATGCTATTAAGATCCCAAATTACCACAATCAGATTCTGGTTCAGAGACCATTTGCAAAGCTCTTATTTTAGGAGCACTTCAATTCAGCTCTGCTTTGTATTTGCAAACATAAAATAAGAATTCGTGGTCCTTTTTTAAGAAGGTACTGTATATCACTATCTCCAAACTAAAAGATATTGCAAGTTCTCATTCTCCAAGCAGCCCTCTAAACATTTCTCCCTTGGTTTGCTTACTTCTTAGGAATTTTTTTTAAAAAGCCAAGAAAAAAGAAACATCTGTGGGAACAGCTGTACAAATATTGCAACTGGCAGAGAAAAGATTTTTTTTCTAGCATCCAGGATTTCTGGTTTCGTGTTTTGCAAGACCACTTAGTAGTGGATAACCACAGTGACTATCCATGCATTTGACACGCAATTTTCATCTCGATCACGAATAAGAGCTAAAAGCTCAACACAAACCCACCACAGACACACAAACACACAAAGAAAACAGCCAGAAATGCAAACCCTTGAGAGAAGTGTCTACAGGATCCACCATATAAAAGCTTATACGACAAGTAGGCTGCTTGCTCTGACTTCTGGACAACTAAGATTCCACAGTAGGTAGTTTATAATTACAAGCAAATGTACAGCACAGCTTTTTCCTTCATTGTTATCTCATCGTTAACAGTAACACTAAGACCCCAAATTACTCAGCATGCTTTCCAAGACAACACTTTGAAATTAGGCAATGATGTCATTAAATAAATAGATTTCCAGAAGTCTGTCTTCATCTCCTAGATACATGTCTGCGTTCACACACTTGTCTTTGAACGGCAACAATCTGTTATGCTCCAACAGGAAGCGTTAAGAGTATCTTTTATCATGCTCTGTGCTCCTACATTGGTAACTGCACAATTCTTATTTCCCAATCCATGCCCAAGTAGGTAAGGGGAATGCGACTAAAACTGCATTACAGTAAAAATGACCTAAATTAAAGTAGCCAGCTCTAAATACACATGGACATGGCAGCAACAAGATCTTGGAGCCACTGTACAACACACATTTCGTTTGGGATTTACTGAAACACTTTTCCCCTCAAAAAAAAACCAAACCAAAAAACACCAAGATTTATCAACAAATTTGGCTGTGGGAGGCAATTGCCACTTCCAGCCGAGCCACAAAGCAGGATTTGAAGGATGAGAAGTAAAGTTAATTGCCTGTAGCTTCTGCATCATTATTATTTCTCAAGCAACTCAAGAGGGGCCTTAAGCATACTTTAAGTCACCCTTGACTGTAGTACTCCTCCATTTGCTCAACAGTCATTTAGCACACTGGGATTGCTGGAGCACAGTAGCACTTCAGCTTCTTCATTTTCAACCTCTACAATGCTGGCTGTCAAGCTTGGTACACAGAGAGATTTCTTATTTGACTAAGGTCCAACATGCTGCAGGGGGTCTCCTCTCCACTTGAATTCACATGATGCACTCTTACTCATTTTCTAAATACTCATCCTGTAAGATTGTGCCTACACATTCTCACTGCACTACCTGGAAACAAAGTCATGATCTTTAAAAATCAAAAGCAAAGATTCATCACATCTTGCTTTGCAACACCAGCTCTTATTCTTCCTCATAAACACACATTTCTAGCTGAAGAAGGCAAGCCTTCATGTATATCAATGGTCATTCAGCTCTTTTCCATCAAGCTCCAAACAGAGTATCAGACCTCTTTTTCTCTCCTACATAAGTAACACTAAAACAAAAGAGGGTCAAAACTGAACAAACAGATGGCTACAGTGGGACAGAAAGAGCCCATCCACGCCAACATCCCACCTTCAACTATGACTGAAGTAAAATCACAGACAAACAGGATAACTCAGACAAGCACACAGAAATACTTTCAGCTAGTTAGCCTTAAAACTGGGTTTTCCCTTTACTAACCTCTACATTTTCTGGCAGGCTTCTTAATTATACCTTACCTGCATCTTGTGCACAGTACTACCTCCTTTCATTTCTTCTGAGCCTCTCACCATCACTCCTGGATATATCCTGGGATTCCTCTACTGGAAAATAAGGGAAGAACTGCTCCCTGCTTACTCTCTCCCTGTCACTTCTTAATGCAGTGTTCTCAGCCATCTTATTTCCAGGCTGAAATGTTCCTTCCCACTGCACCGTTTCTTGCACAGAAGCTGCGCTGTCCTTGACCATTTCTATAAACCCTTTTTAAGCTTAAGCTGCCAGTTACTAGAACTTTCCTCCCCTGATGTCACCTCGGTCCTTCTTCATCTTTTTCTTCTCACTGCAGATCATGTGGTAGCCGGGGGAGGTTAAAGAAACAGCCTGAAAGTCAGCTTATGGAAAATCCAGGGTGCTCTTGCTGCAGCCTAGGTCTAGTCAGCTGAGTAAAGACTCACTGGAAGGCTACTTTCTCTGCCTACTGAAGGAGCACTTTGCTTCCTTGCAAAACATGGAAACACGTAGCTTAAAACAAGGAAATAGCCAATGCATTTTGGCCTAGATCCCACTTACCCACGAAAAAGTATGTTTGGTTTTCACAGTCAGTGATATCTAGAGAGATCTTACTGCCTTCCAGATACAAGCAAATCACTGTGTTTTCGCATTTAACTACTACTTCATGATTGTTCAGTTTGATAGGCCAAGAATACCAGTCCAGTTAAAATGTAAGTTCTATGAGGTTTTTGTGGGTTTTTTTTTTAATTCTTGTTCTAAAAGCAAAGCTAGATGTGGGAAAAGGACGAGAACACACCAACTGCCTCTTGGAAGTAACATACCTGAAAAACATCTCCACTAAAAAGTTACTCATCATGATTGCCATTACAGATAATTGCACAGAATAAAAATAGGAAAATGAAAGGTGCTTCATTACATACACATTGCCAGGGAATTCAACATGTGTTGCCAAGGATTGTACCAAGCCATCAAGAAAGAAAGCCCCTCCAAACTAACAAGTACAACGTAACCCACAGAAGTTTGTTGAAGTTAACAGCAATGAGCTCGTGTGATCCTTCAAGACCTCTGGCTTGATGAAGCGTGACATTTTCATTAGGAAAGCCCAATGAAACAAGAATTGATCCAGGCATACAAAATTAATTTGAACATTTAACAGATAAGTCAAAGACCATGGCCATAAATAAAACGAAAAAAAAAAAAAAGCGCCACACTGCAGGTGGTTTCTAGTCTCAAAGCAACTATATTATTCTGCAGTGTAGGCAACAACTTGGGAGAAAAAAGAAGAAAAAAAAAAAAAGATCACGTCTGAAAAGCTGTGCAGGTGACAAATACCAAGGAAGCTGTTAATTAAAGAGTAAACGCAACTGACAGTTGTCTGTCTGCACCAGGCTGTGTCTTCTTGCCCAGCAGGTGGGAAGAATGGACAGTTTTTCTGAAGGGAAAACTGAAATCCGTGTTCAACACAACAGCTCCATCTCTAGTGGCACCACAGGATTATTTAACAAGGAAAGAGAAAGTATAGCGATCACTGTGCCACTGGATTTCACAGGACCTCACCCAGAGCATTACCTCCAGTGCTGGTTTTCAAGCTTCGGAAAACTGGAAGCTCTTTTAAAAAATATTGAAATAATTAAAGAATGGGAGAAGATAATTAAGAAATGAAGAAACTGTTTTCCACTTTCACAAAGAGAAGGTAAAGAATAAGACAGTAACTCTAGAGGAAGCAGAAATCTGGCTAGACAAGGCTATTAAACATACAAAGGGCTAATAAGAATTAGAGCTAACAAAGCTGGTGGTCAAAATCTGGTAGTAAAGCTGACTTATGACAATTATATTAAATTAATATCTTGTAGAATTAAGAGTCCATCAAGTGACTTTCTGTTACCAAAACAGGATGTTTTTCAAAACTAAACGATCTAGCTTACAATGGAAGCTAATCAAGGATCCTTATGGTTCCTTTTGAATTCATAATCAATTAAATACAAAATCAATTTACAGCTTCACCCTAGTCCTTACCATCTGCACTTTGATCACCCAAATGTAACTGGCAAGACCATGAAGCAGAAGAGAGAGGTCAGGAATTGTACAAGCTGCAAAATATGAAGAAGTTTCTCATCACACAGCTTCTCACATCATGATCAGACACCCACACACTGGCTGCCACAGCTGGTTTACAGGCACATCCCGGAGGTACGTACTGAAAGTAAAGATGACAAAATCACGAGGCTTGGGAGGAATCACTTGCTGACTGTCCTGCTGAGGCCGGAACACTACAGAGACCAAAGTGAGCTGCTTCCTAACACCATCCATCTGCTTCTGGCAGCTCACACGCAGTGCCCTGGAAAGGCAGCATCTCCTGGCTCCCACAGTACCAATGCCACTGAAGGCTGTGTGCCCTTTCCACTGCTGTAAGACTGAGTTTTCAGGATCATTTGATTACACCTCTACAACTGAAGTGTCTTTACCTGTCTCAACACAGAGCTTGTTGATGTCTGCTACGCTATACATCTATCTTTGAGTTGTCTGGTATTTTTACACTTTTTTGAGTGCTTGCTTTAAAAAAAAATACTTTCTATATAAATGCAGGCAAGAATGACAAAAAAGCCAATTCTAACTTGTAATCCTTGCTTTAGCATAGAAATAAAGTAACATAGAATCTTATCACTCACACTTTCTACAGTGTCACATGAAGGAAGAGAATCTAAGGTGGAAATTTGGCCTTTTATGGTCTTTTTAAGTTTCTTTGCCTCCCAAGACCCGCAGTGGAGTCACAAATTTCATTAAAATCTGTGTATTTCTTTTATCATCCAACACTGTCAGCCACTCACCTTTCCTGGAGTCTTCAGCATTACAAGAAGACAAGTTTCACACAAAACAGAGAAAACCTATACCAAATAAGCTCCTGCAGTGTTTGCCTTGATTTAGAATGCCAAGAAAAGACAACCTTTTCTTTTTCTTCCTTGGTGTCTGGAAGTTTACAATATACTCAACTCTCAAACCAGTTCACAAGACAAATGCCCCCCTCGCCTCCCAGCTCCCCAGTATGGTGAAAAGTTTCACCCTGTTCCAGAAGGTTATTTAAAAAAAACAAAATCATGTCAAGCATTCCCTTTGCTCAATATAGATAAAGCCAGTAAGTAATAGCTCCAGGAATAAAACATACTTCCAGAGGCCATCAAGTCACAATAAACACAAAACAACGAAAGGTAGCAGATGCAAATCACTTCAAACTATTCACTATGAATTTCAACTTCTTTTTTTTTCCATCTGGTGTGTTTAAAAGAAGTAACAGATATGAATGAAGCAACAAGAGATGCTTGTGTGCTATAGCTGCACATGGAACTCACAGGGGGGTTTGACTCTGATTGCTTCTGAAGAGATGACCTTAGAAACTACTACGTGCGAGGGATATGAATTTCTGCCTTTCTAAACTCCATCTTCAGAAAGATTTATTCCAAACTAAACCTAACTAGTTTCATTAAAGACTGAAAGTCAAAGAACAAAAGAAGAAAGCAGCAGCTGAGACAGAAGACCAAAGAAAAGGCAGACTAGCAACTTTAGATAACCAAGCTCAAAGAACATGAGTTCTATGCACATTTATTTTTAACATAAGTCACTGTATCACGTACTAGAAGATGCCTTTTGCAATAACAAAACCTGCCACATGAACATTTCATGGGACTGGAAACAAGCATTTGACTCTCAATCCTTCCTTCTCTCTACCTCTGGCTGTAACTCTGCATGCCTTCTGTAAGAGAAGCCACTTAAATCCTTTCTAGCTAAGAAAAGATGCTTTGCCCCCTATATTGGCAAGTCCTGCCCTTTTAATTCGTACCTCATGGGGAGTCCTTTTCCCCTGAACATACAGAAGTTACTGTCACCTTCTAGATACAGAACTACTGCACAACAGAAAAACTTAACCTGCCATCACCTTAATACCTGCTGATCTAATAAGACTTATCACCACCCTTTCCAGCAACCATGCTATTTAACACAGACAAACATAATTCAGATTAATATTAGATAAATTCTGTGTTATGAACTCACTGTGCTACACAGGAAATTAATTTGTTTTCTTATTTCCACCTATTCAGGACAAAGGTATTGATCCAAAAAAGATTCCTGCTGTTTATTTCCAGTCATCTGTTGAAAAAACGTTTCTAGCATCATACATGAATTATTTAATACTCTCCACCCTGATGAAAGAAGAGAACTCCCAAACTGACAACATACGTGCATATTACTGCTAAGGCAGACAGCAACAAAAACACGTTACAATTTCCTTCTCAATGAAGGAAAAAGAGAAGACAATTATTCCCTCATCTTAAAAAGAAATCCACTGAGTGGCTCTAAAAATCCATGGCAAAATCCCTCTTTTGTGATTACCAAATCCTTATTGTGCAGTCTGTCCCAGTGAGGACCTTACCTCTCAAAGCCTGCTGCAGATACTTGAGTAGAAGGAGGAAGCTTTCAAGACAACCATCACAAACCGAAGACAGCTATTAACATGCGAGTTGCAAAAAGCACAAAGGGCTTTGACTTATACTTAAGTCAACAAGTAGTCACATCGCACATACTCTACTTGCACCTCTAGAGCCAACAAAAAGGGATCCTGTTGTGAAGTACTTAACACTGTTAAGAAACACGTAACAGCAAATAACATTCAGAGATGCCTACATACACACACAGACACGGACCCCCGGCAGATAAGAACAGCTGTCACCCACATATACACACACACAGCTGCTGCCACCGCTTCCCGGTCCGCAGCAGTGATTTGTCCTGCAGGGGCCACACGCTTTTGTCACGCAGACCGAAATGGCAGCAGCGCTCCTTACCCCGGTGCTCCGGCGGGACCCCTGGCGCTGCCCCGGGGCTCCTACCGCCATACACGCGGCGGCTCCTCGGGGCTCACTCGGCAACAGCGACAGCTTATTTCAGCTCGACTGCGCTCACAAGTTTCTTTTCCTCCCCCCTCTCTCCGCCGCTCAGGCGACCTGTGCGCAGGCGGGGCTGTCACCATCACACGGGAGCCCCGCGGACGGCGCCGGGGGCAGCCCACGGCGGGGGACGGGCGGAGCGGGGGTGTGTGTGTGTGTGTGTGTGTGTGTGTGTGTGTGTGTGTGATGTGTGAGTGACGTGTAATGTGTGTGTGCGATGTGGAATGTGCACGATGCGTGCCCGAGGTGTGCCGTGTGTAAGGCGTGTGCCATGTGTGAGTGCGAGGGGGCTGGGGCGGCCTCCCAGGGCCAGCCCTCGGGTTTCGGGTTTCACAGGCAGCTGGTTGCACGGCGCTGCCTCCCTTGCCCTGCCCAGCCGCCTCTGCAAACCCCAGCGCCGCGGAGCCTGTCGCCGTGCCCCGCACCAAGGGGACACCACACACCCCGAGATCCTACGCAGAACTTTGGCCGCCTCCTTAACCCTTTTTTTTTTTCCTTCTAATTTTTGCCTGTGGTGCGTTTTCAGTCAACACAGCCGTCCCGCAGCCCGAACCTCTGCAATTAAGCACGCCGCTCTCTTAAAAGGAGGATTCGGGATTTTACTCATCCATGGGCCCGAACAAGGAGGGTCCAAAGGCCCAGCTCCGACTCAGGCGCACAGCAGAAACAAGAAACAGAATGAGGAAGGAAAACTGCAGCTGCAATTGGGTTTCTGGGGATGCCGTTCACTCCCTGGCTGGTGCGGCTGCTCCCGGGGGACTCGGGGAGTGTGAGGTTGCACATGAATGACATGTCACCCCCCTCCTCCCTCCCACGACGTCACTCCAGCACACCGCAGTACTGGTTTTAGGTGAAAACACAACCTCTCTCGGAAAATCCTAGTTAGTTTCTGCGTTGCTGGTCTCTTCTTTTGGTCCCTATCATGAGACAGAAAGCAGTTTCTAATACTCTACCACAATGAGGTCGTAAGAAAGAATTACTTGTAATATTAGTTGAAGATGGCACAACATTTGCACTTTCAAGCCCAAGCAGAGTTCTGTGTACTGTACACACTAACAACAAAACCCTGCACATTTTCAGCGACACATAGCAGGCACATGATGTTGCTCTAACGACTGGAGCTGGAAGATCCGTAGAAGATGGAAAAATGTTTTGTATTACCCAGAATCTCAGCATCTGATGAGTACAGCTTGGACAGACACATTCCCACCAGCATTCCTCCCATGACCCATTTCTTAAAATTTTGTTTTTTCTGATTCCAGCTCCACCCAATGTGAAAGCACTAAAAAACACCAATTACTACAATAATTATTCACAGCCCTTTGAAAGCAATCAATTTTCTGATTTTTCCCTCAAATTTATGTGTTTTTTTCAAGAGATGAGGTCTGAAGAACATTTACTTGCTGTTGCAGATGACGTATCATAGCTTGCAGCAGTGATAACCAAATACCACTGTACCGAAGAACAAAATTAATCAGCTACCTGGTTATCCATACTGAATCAAGTCTCTGAACTCTGCCTCTCATTAGTGCTGCAAGAAGGGTTGGGACCTGCAGCAGTCAGCACAGTGTGCGAATGAAAGGGAATATCTAAGACATTTTCCTCAGCTTCGAAGCTTTTCATGAGATACAAGCTGGAGAACTGAGCTAGGCAAACCACTCAGCATGAGGGCTGGTCCCTGCTCCTGTCCCTGGGAAAGAAATCCGCAGAGATGAAACAAGGAGGAGGCAAAGCAAAGTCATTCCTGTGATCTCCCTGCCAAATGCAGAGATTTGGCTGGCAGAGGTTCTCAGCATCAGGGACAGTATGCTGTGCCCCACCAAAATGCAGCTTCTCCCAAAAACCAAACCAGTTTGAAGAAACTGAGTCTTCCTGACTTTATGCCAGTATCATTTTTTTTTAAAGAGTAAACAGGGTATAGAATACACAGGTGCTTAGGAAGAGAAAGTAAACATGCACTAACTTCAGATGGTGAGGAGAAGAACAGAATTAAACACATGCACAGCAGGATACCTATGCTGGCCTTTGGTTTGCTTGGCTGCCAAATGCAGGCTCACAGGGAGAACAGCCAGAATGACATAGTAGAAAAAAAATTTTTTAATGGACTGGAAAGCCTTCCACCATCAAGGACCATGCCTGCTCTGATGAGGTGCCTGTACATACAGGGGCCTCACTCTATGCATCACAGTAATCAAGATCTATAACAATTTAATTCAGGCACTTCTGTAACTTTTGTCTTTGCAGTTCTGTTCCTTTGTTTGAACAACAGCCACATTAAGACACAAGACCTCTTGTTTAAATTATGGGAAATTACTTTTCTATTACTGTACTGTTCTCTTAAAAGAGAATTAACCCCAGGGAAATTTCCAGCTACTGTAGAGAAAAGAGAGCAGCACAATGTACTTCCTAAGCTCAGAGACACACAGGAAACAGGCTGCAGGGCAGACTGGGGCTGCTGGCTGCAGCAGTGGGTGCACACAGACCCTGTGGTCTTGTGCCAGACCTGCTCGTGCACAACAGACAGCTCACAGCCCTATGCCTGCAGCACGGGTGCTTTCAAAAGCTAAGCTGCAAAGCCAGTCATGTCCTTGAAAAACTGCATGTGTAAAGTCTGGCTATCAATACATTACTACAAACAAGAACACTGAGGACACCCTTTGTCGACAGATTTCCTTCCTTACTTTGCTTATGGGTGGCCACTTGCTCCTGTTCTTTCTCTCTGCAGTGATTATGGGTTGCTAGGTGATACACCTCTAAAACTGAGCCTTAGACCATAAAACAATTCATATTTGCAGCATTATGGGCTCATTTGTAAGAGGCATTGAAATCCTTAAGCCTGAGTTGTCTTTTGTACATGTACATCATTAATATTAATTACATTAGGGAAAAGCCAGTAGGAATAGGCCTGTAACTGGAAACAGTTTATTCAACTCCATGCACTACAAAATTAAGGCTAGAAAAAGCCTGAGTTGCCACTATTAGGTACACAGCTTGTTTGCCATGCTGAAATTGCTCCTATCTGACTCCTTAAATACCGAACCCAGGAAGACTGACACGCTTCAAAGACTTGATCTTTGCACAGCAGAGAACTAAGATTTTGCATCTTTCCCTCTGGAAGAAAATCACATTTTTTCCCCAAAAGATTTAGTGACATAAACTAGAAACACTTCATCAAACAGTTGAACAGGGAGGATGAAATCTGTGTTTGCACCTGACCATTTGGGCCTGGGCAAGGGTATTCCATGCTCAAGAAAGTGTGAGCAGTTCCAAAGGTAATCCTCCTCTCTAGAGGAACATACTCCTTGGGCAAACATGGTCACAGAGCACCTTAAGTCAGTCCCTCTTCCTTGCTCAGCTTATGAAGAAAGGAATCTGAAACTAATAACCGCCACTGAACTACTTACAGACCACTGTTATGCCTCTTGCCCTTAAAGCCTTTCACACTGGTGGAAGGGGCAAAATTACTTTGTTGCTCTGTGCTGAGCTCCACTGTCTCATCTGGTCACTAAAGGAAGCATAACATGTTATGCATTTGGTTTAGATATCCTACTAAAGGTAACTGTGTGTGTGAGTAACGCCCTAAGATGCATGCTGGACAGTTCTGACCCACTGGAACACAAACAGCAAAAAACCAAAATTTCACTCAGTAAGTCAGAGATATTTTACAGGTGTTTTCCAGCCTAGTAAGGATGGGCTCGCACAGCCTGTGGACTCCATATCCACAGCCTGGGGACTTCATGTCTAGGAGACAGTCTTCCTCCATGTGTTCATGTATGTGCATACACACAGTCTTTGGAACACAGCTTCTCTGCAGGCATCTAGTAAGCAAAGTGAGCAAATGTGTAAGCAAGCAGGAAAACACACCACTTTTTTTCGATGTGATAAACCCATAAGGTATCTGCTGCCCCTGCAGTTTTAGTTGTCTAATACTCACTATCTAGCTGTCTAATATTGTACTGAATTTACTGTACATTTCAGGAAATACCTTCTCATCCTATTCTCAGTGGTTATATTACTCAATAGAACAAGCTAGATAGTAATTTCCAATTTTCAGTTTCATGGAAATCAATTCAGCTTATCATTAACTCACTCAGATGAAATTTGCCGTATTCCCCCAGTCCCTAAATTATTTTCAAAGATACAGTACTTCTTTTAATTATTCAACAAAAGTTAAACCAGTACTGTTGAATATTGCCTTAATTTATCCAATATTACATCTGTCAATAAGGAAAGAAATGGAACTTCATGTAGCAAGTTTCAGCAAAATTTAAGACTACAAGGTAGAAAAGACAACCACCACTCACTGAATAAATATACTTCTCTATCATTAGTCCTCAGCAGGAAAAGGACAAGACACATGGAGTAATAATTGATGACATCTTAAGAGTGGCTTAAATCTAACCTGTTTCCATAGGGACAGATTCTGCAAGATGTCTTCCTTCCTGTGCAAGTGCTTGGAATAACCTGTTTAGGTTGGATGTCAGTATTCAGCGGAGAATTTCTCCCTCTCTTATAAGAGCCCAAACAATTTTATCTGGTCTACTTCCTTCAAGTCCAGGTTGTTGAGTCTAGAGTTGTACTAAAAACATTATGAAAAGCCAAGCAAGGTTATTCTGGACGCACAGAAGGAAGCTGATTCCAACTGTGTTCTGACTGAGGAAAAGACAGTCACTTAGTAATACATGCTTCAAACTGTACTAACTGCTAAGAATTGAAAAAGTGGTAGAAGACACAGAATAGGACTTCAATAGATATAGAATAATGCAGAAACAAGACAAACAAGATCAGGAACATCAACGCAAGGCTTTAAAACTAATGTTTTTGTTTAAGCACGCACTGACTACAAGACTTCACTCTTTCACAAGGCTGTTGCCAGGATCTCAGATCAGATCTGGTTTTACGCCACTTGGCTTTGATTTCCTAAACATCTTCCAATTTTGCTCCAAGATTACTTTGGAATTAGCCCTTACTAGCATAAACACACTGTGTTTTCCCAGCCACAAAACAGATTTCATTTGGATTCACAGGACAGGCACAAGGTAACTGACCTTTTGTTTTGGTCAGAAGCACAGAAAACAGGCATGTGTATCCTTACAAAGCATGGCAGCAGGTAGGAAGATATAAAAATAAAAATCCTCTTCCTATTGTAGCCATTCCAAGAATCAATCTTGATTTACTATTATAAGTCAAAGCTCAAACCAACAAATTCTGGATCCTGTTTGCACAGGACAGTTTAGAACAGAATGTTTTACTTCTATTCCTTTCTATACAGAGTGCAGCCTTCATATACATAGATAGCATGAGTTTTCTTCCCAGTTTGACAATGGACATTTTGAAGAGTCCTTGGTGCCATGCAAAAATAATGTTTTGGGGTTTTCAAATACATTAACAATGAAGAAATGATGGGATCTTGTAGAAGCTGAAATTCACATGGAAATCAAAGTTTTTAAGCGTGTCGCTCTTGGGAACACTGACATTGCAAAACAAGCTTTCTTCACATTAAAACCTAATACCTACATTTATATTCCTGCAAGACATCACATAAACCTCCTCAGTTGCCTAAGGCTAGGTGAAATTACTAAACCCCAAAATACTGAGTGTCAGGATTTATTTTTGGTAATACACTTCAAATGTGTGTACATGAATGCAAACAGAGCTTTAATATTATAGTTATGTTCCTACTAACTGTTGTTTAGCAGATGTTTGTCTCATCTACTCCAAGATGCAGACTCTGACCAACTCCACTTTCATAACCAACATAAAAGTTGTAGAAAAGTAGAAGGCTAAGAGCAGTAGAAAAAAACTCCAAGCTATAAGAGCTCAAAGGAGTCCACCACTGGCCAAATAATCTTGTCAAGTCACGAGGAAGTGAATGTTACTCATCAACAGTAAACAGGAGCTCTAGTTTAAATTGCTCCTCAATAGGCTTAATGGAGAAACAGAAACGTCCACCCCATAAAGCAGCAGTACATTTACAACGGAAAAAAACCCCCATCGCACAGTGAATCTGACTTCAGGAATAACTGTATCAGATGTGATGAATTTAACACAGTTGAGCCAGCAGATAACTTCATTGTTAAGGGGCGTCTGAATTTTTTATGTGCCACTGTGCCTGTATTTGGCAATTCCCATGATTTCTAACAAGCTGCCTGCACACCCTTTCCAGAGCCCACTCATTCACCCAGCTGTCAGATACAGAGAGTATCCTCCTCATGCAACCGTATACTCCTTCCTATGCTTTCTCATAACAAAAAGCTTTAACAGCAAGTAAAAGTCCAAGTACAGTTATTGCATGAGGCACAATTTGTATCCATTTGAAAATGCTCAAGTCCAAATCTATCACACCAATGACTTCTACTGACATCTGCAGGAAAACATCACCCTCTAAGTCAGTCACTGCTATGTTACATCAGTAAAGAGCAAGCATCGAGGGGTAAGAAGTCATTGTCTCCAACAACTTTCATGAGGAAATGTCTGTATTTTTTAGCTGAGAAAACACAACCATTGCACTGTAGTTTACACTGGTGACACATAAAAAGGAGGAATCTAGCAAAACTAGTGTTTAAAATGAACATAGATTCCTTGAGGTCAGTCCCAACCTGCTGGACTGCAGCTCTGAAGAGTGACAAGCCTCACTGTATGAGCCACATCCTTTAAGATGTAAAGGGTAACAGAGGTAAGAGGAACATGACCAGACCACAGCAAAAAATGAGAGCAAAAATTACAGACAATTTTTACACAATTTACCCACAAAACACTCTTCTGCACAAGACAATAGGCTTAGTCACCATGGACAAACTACAAATTCTGGTCTTGAAGACTTGAATAAGGCAGTAAAAATCTCACATAAAGCATTTTCTGGTCAGCTTTCATTAATGAGCAAAAGTAAGCTGGGGTGATGGGAAAAGATTTCTCTGTTTACCATTACCGAAGGATTCTTTCAGAAAACGCACTAAAAAGGACCTGTTCAGAAAACAGCAAGAATCACATCATATGCCTGAGAGCTTTGTCCGAGTGCTTCTTGGCCTCAGTGTTGGTGCTGTGACCACTTCCCTGGAAAGCCTATTCCAGTGCTCAGCCACCCTCTGAGTGAAAAATTTTTCGTATTAGCTAACCATCCCCTGGCTCAGTTTCATGCTGTTTCCTTGAGTCCTGTCACTGGTCATGAAAGTGAACCTGTCCCTTCTCTTCCCCTCACAAGGAAGCTGTAAATCACTATGAGGTCTCCTCTCAGTCTCATCTAGTCCAGGCTGAACAGACCGAGTGACCTCTGCCGCTCCTCATATGGCTTCTCCTCAAGGCCCTTCACCATCTTGTTGCCTTCCCCTGGACACTCACTAATAGCTTTGTATCTTTTTTACTCTGTGGTACCTAAAACACCACACAGTACTCAAGGTGAGGCTGCCACAGATTATTTCCTTGCAGGATACTGCCCACAATATACATATATGTTCTACAACAGTTTAAGTGCGATCCTGGAATAGCCAGCACCACTTTCTTCAACTTCCAACATCTTACTACTTCAACAAACGTTTCCAGGTAAGTTAACATTTCCTACCCCTCTGGATATCTTACCTTATCAGTGTGCCATTGATTAATGTATTGTCATGCATTAATACTGCTGATTTGCATCTATAGTGGCCAGTATTTGTTTATTTCCTCATTCACTGGCTTTTTGTTATTGTTATGAATGCATCCTTATTACCCTAGCACTGCTAAATTTTATTAAAGCTACTGTTGCTTTCTTTCGTTGTTTGTTGGTTGGGGTTTTTTTAAATTTTGTATTATTGGTGATATCAGTAAATACCTGGACTTCTTTCGACTTGCTAATCCTGATCAGTTTCATCACATTTTCACTGAAGGCTTGGTTACACCTTACGTACAAGGAATTTGAGCACTCAAAGCTGGAGCTGCAAGTGTTAGCCTTACTTCATCATGCAAGTCATGTGAACTGTGGGTAGGGAAAACCTAAGCAGTACTTCAGTCCAACAAATGGCACAGTAAAGCTCTCCTAATGGTTCATTGTAGTGCTCTGCCCAACACCAAGAGCAAACCTTCTTGGGACACCTCAAAAGCAGACAGTTAAAT
>WEKX01018398.1:4046-17513 GCA_013390025.1 Pitta sordida | reverse complement strand
GGGGGGAGAAATGTTGCCTTCTAAATGATGCTTCCCTTGCAGTTCTGATCTTGTTAGTTAGAAAATAAACCCTTTATGTTCTTTATTTATAGTTTTGCCTTGCTTCTTTTGCCTGTGACCAGTTTTATTTTATTTTCCAGTTTGGTTTTTTTTTAGTTTTCTCCTTCAGGAGAAGTTGGGGTGGGTCTCTGGCATCCAGCCAGGGTCAAACCACGACACTTTCAAAACTCATTATCAAAGCGTCTTTCTACAAAACTTGCTCCACTGTTTGTCCCCTCTTTTCTCCGAAAACTGCCTTCAGAAAGGTATCAAGAACAACTAGTGAAATCACATAGATTTAAAGACAGATTGCATGCAGTCCTCACTGTCACTGCAGTAAGTCAGCTATGAGCTCTCAAAGCTTGACTGAAGATTTTGGGGATAAGGGTGAACTATTTGCTCTGCTGTAGCACAGAGCTGAGAGCCAGAACAAACACAGCTACAGCTCCCTGATTCATCTGGAGAGCCAGTTGAGTTTTTAAGCCCTAACTGACAGCTGCTTAACATTTATTCTGCCACACTATTTGCTTTGGGAGCTTTCAGAATCTCCCAGTTAAGGTCTTCAAATTCCAACAAGGCATTCAAGTGACAGATAGTTCTAGGAACAGATTAAGCATTAACAGAAAACACAGAAGTCTAAAGTAATTTCTCTTCCATCCTTTTGGTTGCATCCCAAGGTATGACTGACACATAAACCTCCATCTCAAATGGCAGCACTTACTTCAAAATACTAGAGAGCTCTTGAGCCGTTTCATTTTAATACCCAAACTAAGGTTTATATCTCTAGAGTAAAAAAAGCCTCATTTGCTACGCAGCATGCTTCCTTTGAGTCAAAGGGATAGGGTCCACTTTTCGGTATTCCATATGTGAAAGCCATTCTAGCAACTGTCTATTCTTCTCTCACATACAAGCTGTTTTCAAGGCCATTCAACTGACTCAGTACTTCTGAGTGTATTTTATGCCTTCCAGGTGCTTAATAAAGACCTTTCAACAGAAAAAAACTCTCCGCTAGCTCTTGGGTTTCTCTTGCCATGTCCTTGTCATCTGTTTTTCCCTTAGAGTCATCTATGGATACTTCTGTCTTCATCAAGACCCTTTCCCCAAGAATTAACCTGTCAATAAGAATAGGATTTCTGCGTTTGAATATTTTAAAGCATCTGTGTTCTGCTTTCCAGAGAAGTCTGTCTTAAGCCCCTGTCACAGTTTCCTCAACATTACACAAAATAGATGCAGTGAGTGGAGATGATGCCATGAGCAGAGGCTATGAGATGAGATACTCAAATGAAGCAACATAATTGGATACCTAATCATAGCAGTAAAGGCCGCTGCACTCACCTCCACATGCCTCATCTAGTTTTATGAATATTTTCCAGAATCTAATGTATGTCTGATGACCTATGTACTCCGAAAGTTTTTAATTCTAGAGATTTTATCAAAGTGGCATGGCAAATGACCTCCTCCTCTAGGTGAGCAGCCACAGATATGAAAAGAGTCACTTCCTATAACATTGAGATAATTAAGGTTATTATTTCTAGAAGAAAAATGTTTTATTTCCTAAGGTACTCAGAATAATGCTTTCAAGTCACCACTGCAAAATGGTGGGGGTTTCTGCTTCATGCAGTATAATCCAGGATGGATGACATACAGACCCCTCACTTTTTGACTCCACTATTTCATCATGCAATTTAACCAGAACCAATGAATCACAGAATCATCGAATATTCTGAGTTGGAAGGGACCCACAAGGATCATCGAGTCCAGCTCTTAAACAGCACTGCTGCCTGCCTGGCAGGAATCGAGCCCCCAGTCTCCCGCATGAGAGGTAGGGACACTCACCACTGTACTAAAGTGAATTTTCGAAATTTGTATTAAATACATATATAAAGTACCTGGGTGTATTGGATTGTTGCTTTTCTTTTTAATTTAATCTCTCTTTTGCAGTACATACTGCAAGCACAGAGATCACAGAATCACAGAATACTACGAGTTGGAAGGGACCCACAAGGATCATCTAGTCCGACTGTGAGGGATCTAGGTTGGTGTTACGCTCTGGGATATGCTCTCGGTCTCTGTACGGGTGTTAGATGGTGAGTTGGACTAGATGATCCTTGTGGGTCCCTTCCAACTCATAACATTCTGTGATTCTGTGTGATTCTGTGAACTCACCATTTAACTCCCGTACAGAGACCGAACGCACACCCCAGAGTGGTGAACATAAACCTAGATCCCTCACAGGCACACAGTCCACTCCGAGTCAGGAGAGACGCTCAGGACCATCCAGCCCTACACCCCCCAGCTAGACCTTGTCACTAAGCTCCTCATCCAGTCTTCTCTTAAACACCTCCAGGGATGGCGACTCCACCACCTCCCAGGGCAGTTCATTCCAATGAGCGATCACTCTCTCTGAGAAAAACCCTTTCCTAACATTCAGTCTAAACCTCCCCTGGCGTAGCTTGAGGCCATGTCCTCTCGTTCTGGTGTCGTCAGCCGGAAGAAGAGGTCCACACCCGCCTGGCGGCAACCTCCCCGCAGGTAGTTGTAAACAGCAATGAGGTCACCTCTGAGCCTCCACTTCTCCAGGCTGAACAACCCCAGTTCCCATAGTCGCTCCCCATGGGGCTTGTCCTCCAGTCCTTTCACCATCGCCCTTCTCTGGACCCTCTCAAGCAGCTCAACATCCTTCTTAAGATAACATGTTGCAGACAAGCTACACGTAACAATCTACAGTTGCTGCTCCTCATCTTCTTCAGTGGTATGGAAGAAACCTCCTGTGACAGACATCCAGATCTAAAAATGGAGGAAGTAAGAGCAGACTTGTAATTTCCAGAATTAAGAAACTCCCAGCTGCTCCCAGAAGACATCAGTCATGCAGTTTTTCTTATTGTGAGGGAAGCTGACATATTTCACCCTTTGCAGATAGGAGAATTTCTAAGTCAGTACACAATTCCAGCATTAGACTCTACAACAAATGCTGAAAAACAAGGGAGTGATTTGACAGAGGCTACTGGTGATTCACACCTGCCTTACACAGTGCATCAGTGTCTATATCAGGTATGGAGAGAAAGAAACTAATGAATAAAAATGTATCCTAAATCCCAATAGCTAGCAAGTGAGACTCAATGCAAGACAAATATAAGACAGAAATTACAGGTCTCTCAGCATTCCATACCTTCAGGTTTCCTTCAGGGTCTCTTATGCCCCTGGCCATCTCTGCAGCCTCACACAACCTCTCTGACCCTCTGCCTTTGCTTCTGGAGATCTGATATCTCCATTTATGGAGAAGCAACTCTGAAAGACTTTAAGGCGTTACCAAATAACCAGAAATCCTCCACTTACAAGGGAACCTGCAAAGAGCATTTGCCATGCAAATGGTGGCTGACAGTGGAATAGCATCATCTGCCTCATCTCCACTTTTGCTGAAGTTGCAAGCCCCAACGAAAGTTTCTCCTCTTTTTAACTCTTGTTCATGATAGTTCATTTCTTCTCTCCCTGCCCCAGGCTAAGAAGTCTCAACCTCATGTTCCAATACATTTATTATATTTTTAATCTTTTTGTCTTTTAAAGGTTGAACTTCTTCTATCAGACAAAAAAATGACAACCTTCTCCCTATAACTGACAAATGATCTGTAACGATAATACTTACTGAGCTCTACTTCACCCAAGTTCCCTTTGCCCACCTAAACCCTCATTACCCATTTCGGTTATGTCAAATAATACAGACTGTAGAGCAGGAAGAAAATGTAACACAAGAAAAGAAGCTTTCTGTGGAACTGGGTCGCACCGTATCTACCATTAACCCACAGTGGAATTCAAATCCCTTTCAGAGAGGCTGCCAAAGATCTTGCCAGTTCTCAGCCAGAACCTAGCTGTCAAACATAGCCTGGGGCTTTATAGCAACCTGAGCCTTCCTGCTTGCCAGACCTTGGAGGCCAGATGCAACAGAAAATGCAGTACTCTTGTGACTAGCCTCCCTACCACTCCCAGTAAGTTCCTACATGGCTAACATGATAATGGAGCTGAAAAATGCAGACTAGGAAAATGCATCCCAGACTGTAAAACCATTCCTATTGACACTTACATACAAGTCATCTGCAAGTTAAGCCTGTAACTGGAAGCTAAAATATCCCTCAAACTAACCCACTAATACTTAACTCCTTGAAAAAAAAAGTAATTGTGGTGTTTGGAACTTATGGATACTGCAGTGGTAATGTCCCATTAATTTCTTTTATTCAACCTACCTGGCACGTCTCAAAAATGAGACAGACATCATGAGTGATATAAACAGAGAACAGGACCCAGCCCAAAAAAAGCAATGAGCTAGGGGCCATGAGATTTAAGTTTCAGTCCAAGTTTCTGCCAGCCAAGCGAATCTGTGCAACCCATGTTGCTATTCTCTGTCTTTCTTCTTCCTCCCCCACTTCTAACACATCTGTTTCAACTTAAGCTCTCCAGGACAATGACTCTGTTGCTACAATGCCCAACATGTTGTGCTTCCATTAGGAAGCAACAAAAACCTTATATGCATAATGTGACTGTTGGATACCCAGGCTTAGTTTTCAAAGATTCTGGCACAAGATTTTATTTTCTGCATTTTCTGCTGCAGAGAAACAGGATGAAGTCACCCACTCATTGCACTGGAAACAAAGTAAGGAATAATTTGGATTGTGAATCCCATCTCAACAGATCAGGAAACATCTAGTATCACTTCAAGTAACTATATAGATCACAAGTAAATAATGCCTTGCCAATTTTTACATACACCATAAGAATCAGAGAGATCTCACTTTTTTCCCATATTTGGTTGTATATAGATGCCCTTGAAGAAGGGAGGAAAAAGTAGCCCAATATTTGAGGATGGTGAAGGGACTGGAGGGCAGGCCCTACGAGGAGCGACTACAGGAACTGGGACTGTTCAGTCTGAAGAAGAGGAGGCTCAGAGGGGACCTCATTGCTGTTTACAACTACCTGCGGGGAGGTTGCAGCCAGATGGGTGTAGACCTCTTTTTCCAGGTTGATGACACCAGAACGAGAGGGCACGGCCTCAAGCTACGCCAGGGGAGGTTTAATCTTAACGTTAGGAAGCGGTTTTTCACAGAGAGAGTAATTGCATATTGGAATGGGCTGCCCAGGGAGGTGGTGGAGTCGCCATCCCTGGAGGTGTTTAAGAGAAGACTGGACGAGGAGCTTAGTGACATGGTCTAGCTGGGGGATGTAGGGCTGGATGACCCTGGGCCCCTTCCGGCTCGAAGTGGCCTGCTAGGCTGTGAGGCATCTAGGTTGGTGTTACGCTCTGGGATGTGCTCTCGGTCTCTGTACGGGTGTTAGATGGTGAGTTGGACTAGATGATCCTTGTGGGTCCCTTCCAACTCATAATATTCTGTGATTCTGTAATATTTGTTCCACTGCATGGGGTAAAGAGAGTCTTAAAAAAAGCAAGTGAGAAGCGGAGATTACTTTGCTCTTATGAACGCTGATCTGGAAATCGCATCAGTAAAATAAACCACCTCTAGGCATGTCTCTTGTTTTGAGATCCACACTAATATGTATAACAGAACTCAGTAATTTAGCTTCTCCAAAGCTCACAAACACAGGGCCAGCTATAACTGCAGCAGGGCAGAAAGTCCTACTAACACACATCCGTGTTTCACTGACCAGTCTGTGGGCATCTACTTGCAGCAATATCCTGATTATTAAAATGATACCAACAACTGGGACACAGGAAGAGGCTCCCAAAGAAGAAATAGTTATCCACAGCAGACCATGGTTTAGAGAAGAAAGTGGACACACTTTTAGTACTGCTCAGTCACATCGAGACTTTCAGAGTTTACCTAAAGGCAGAAACATTCCATTTCACAGCTGCTTTGATAGTAATATCTCAATGCTGATACTTCTACTCAGTTCCTCTCCAAAGCCATCTGCGTTGTATGTACTTATGAACCACAGTCATGAGACAATCACCTCTGCCAGCCAGCCATCCACCACACTCTGCTGTTACTGAGGAAGACAGAGGGAAAACACATTTATAACAGTCAGTCAAACAATCCAAGCAACATTCAAGATTATGGTAGTTACCTAAGAAATTCTTGAATACCTTCCATTTCAGTGAGCTATTGATTCACTGTAGGTGGCCAAAGCACCCTCAAGAAAACAAAGAAAAGAACAAGAGTCTTGAGAAGTTTAGGATCTAAGTTAAATCTATACCGAATTGTACATATGTAACACAGACAAATGGGTCCAAGATAAATCAGTCTATCAAGTAGGCAAACACACCTTTAAGATGCACTTGACTGGAAGCTGGCTAGTGTGATGCCTATCCACAAGAGGGGCCTGAAGGAGGATCCAGGAAACTACAGGCCTGTCAGCCTGACCTCAGTTCCAGGTAAGGTTATAGAAAGATCATCCTGAATGTGGCCACACAGCACCTGCAGGATGGCCAAGTGACCAGAGCCAGCCAGCATGGATTTAGGAGGGGTAGGTCCTGCCTGACCAGCCTGATCTCCTTTTATGACCAGTTGACCTGCCTGGTGAATGAAGGAAAGGCTGTGGATATAGTCTATTTGGACTTCAGCTGAACCTTTGACACCATCCCAAGGAGTATACTCCTGGAAAAGCTGGCAGTCCATGGCTTGGACAGGTGCATTCTTCACTGGGTTAAGAACTGGCTAGGCCCAGAGAGTGGTGGTGAATGGTGCCACATCCAGTTGGCATTNTTCTCCCAGCCAACCAGTGACAGAACGAGAGGACACAGTCTCAAACTGCACCAGAAGTTTAGCTAGACATTTGGAAAAAATTATTCACAGAAAGAGTAATTTGCCATTGAAATGGGCTTCTGAGGGAGANGTCCTGTTTAATATCTTCATTGATGATCCGGACAAAGGGATTGAGTCCACCATTAATAAGTTTACAGATGACAACAAGTTGGGGCGGGATGGGATCTATTAGAGGGTAGGAGGACTCTGTAGAGGGACCTGGACATGCCAATTCCAACAGCATGACNTAGTGCCATGGTTTAGTTGATGAGATGGTGTTAGGTCATAGGTTGGACTCAATCATCTCAAAGGTCTTTTCCTACCTAGTTAATTCTGTGACTCTGTAAAGAGGAAATGAAACCATATGACAACATAAAATTACTGAAATCCAGTTTGAAGGTGCCTGTTATACCCTACAGCCCAGAGGGTCTCAGCTTTAAAGACCATGGATGCTCCATTGACACAACTAATAAGCATCACTTGCTGGATGGGAGGACCTGACTATACAAACTGCTGCCTATAATCTCTATGCTTGGCATGTTGAGATCATTTTTCAAGACAGAATGAGAGCACAGATAGCAGTACATTTTTCTGACTGTTTCTGAAGTTCAGACACTTTTTTTGCATGTTTGTTAAGGATACTTTGTCCTCTGACCAGCCAGGAGCCACTCTGGGAGTCACTCATTCCTGTTATTTCTGCACTCCTAGTACCATGGAACACTACTGTAGTCATATGTAGTGCTGGATAAGTTTGGTGTCTCCTGCCAAACTGCACTTCACTGTTCCTGCTTGAAAGCTATTTTTACAATTTTTTAAATTACTTTATTCATCACCATGGCTTCAATGAACTCAAAGACTTCAATAAACTCTAGTACACCAGCTGAAGACCTTTCTCTGTACCAGGAAACATTTCCATTAATTACACTGTTAACACGTGTCATCACCAGGATAAGACAGACTGGATCTGGAAAGAGAATAGCTCAGAAGATGAATGATAAACTTTAGCTTCACATAATGAAGTAGTAAAGCAAAAAGCTAATACAAGTGACTCACAGCAGATTTTAATAAAATGTAATTATATTAATCAGTTCAACATTTCCAGGGAGGGAAAAAAAGCAAACCAAACCACAGTAGGAAAATCTTGCTAGCAGAATGAGGGGAAGAGTTTGTTGTCCTTATTTCACCTTTATTGCTCGAAGGTGAAAAGTCAGCCATTGGCATTCGCTTTACCAGATATGGTCAACAAGAAAACTGTAACAGATCATAAGACAAACTCACTGAGTCTTCCAGTGCACAGCTCTGGAATTTTAGTTCACAGTTTCATTTTACCAGTATGCATTTTGTGAGTGCGCCTCGATGGCACAGGCTGAGAAGTCAGTAATTTTGAGGGTTGCTTTTGTGAATATTCTTGTCAAATAATAAATATTTATATCCTTTACAGGCTTAAGGCAAGCATTTACTCTATTTTGTATTCACTTTTCAGTTTTATGAAAACCCAGACGTTTTGTGCAAGAGAGGATGTATGACGTATTTCAGGATGAGCACAGGGTGAATGAGGTGCAACCTGTGATAACTGTGACAGGATGCAATGGACAGGAAAGAGATGATCTGGGTATAACAGTAGACAACTTAACTCACTTTTAAACAGAGTGGCTCCTGAAAAGCTGTAATTGATTTTCTAATATGTGCAGGATGGCCACAACTAGGTTATAAAGCATGCCTTGATATCCAATTCAATTTTTTTTCCAGAATTTTTTAGGAAGAATTGATTTGCTTTGGGTCCTTAGCAGTTTTTCCATCAAATAAATGAATTTTATTTCATTGACAAGAACAGAATGGAAAGACTCCAGGGATTCAAGGGACTGTGTTTTGGGTTTTTTGAGGTGCTTGTCAAGCCCAAGGAAAAAAAAATGACTGTAATAAATGACAAGAAAGCCTGTGAGATTTCCAAAAATATTTCAAAATCAAATTTGCTATTTCCAGTAAGCATATAAACAGGGGGAGTTTTCAGTGACATGATAAAGCACTCAAGCCATGCTCTGGTGGTGTCCAATGTCACCTGGACTGTTTCAGTGTCTGTTTTCTCCTTCACGTATCTTTGCAGTCTTATTCTATATCTAGATGTCATTACTCTGCTGAAGTTACAAGTTTGCTGCCTTGGGGACCCAGGAATCCCAGGAAGCCATGTAATTCATTAATGCAACTCATGTACCTACAGTCTCTCAAGCTGCATGGAAGTGATTCAAGCCTATCAGTTGGTCCCAAATCTATGGATGTCAGCATTTCTTAAGAAAACTTTAACTTCGGGTGTAAAGGGACCAACTCTTTCAGCACTAAAAGCACTCACACTCCACACATGAATGAAGAGCATATGCTATAGGCACTCTTAGGAAAACAAAGAAAAAGCATTGTGCCTACCTGTCTCACAGGAAAAATAAACATATTGAAGCATGACTGACATTTCTCCACATAGAAACAGGTGACAAGGATACGTGCTGAGGCAGCACTACATACTGGCCTATCCTCATGCTAGATTTTTATTCAGAAAGGGAAACCAAATATGCAGTAGGGTTATGTTACTCTTCAAATACAGGAAGAAAAGCCACGTTTCACCCTTCTGCATAGATCTTCATGATGCAGACATGATTTCTTCCAAACCTTAAGACTGACCAACTCTTCTCACCCTCCATCCACCAAACCAGATTTTCACAAGCCAACTTGGTATATTCAGGGCAATCAGGTCTTGCCTTTTTCCACCAAACTCAAGCTTCCAGTTTGGCCAAAACCTGTAACATCACTTCTGAAAGTACATGTTTTACGATTCCTACGAAATGAATCCAGTGATCAAGCAAGAAGGACAACCACTGAAATGGACCTACGCAAAAATTTATGCCTCGATAATCAGGTGCACTGCTGAAAATTATAGTAAGTACAGTTATTATTTTCTACTTGGGATATCCCCATAAGTGGCCATACCAAACTCAGGCACCAAACAATTCTGGATCAAAGTAACCATTTCATAGCCTCAAGCACATTTCCAACACAAAATTGCTGTTCCTGAACCTGTAAAAATGCTAAAATAAAATATTCTTTCTCCAGCATCTCAAGCAAAGTCAGCTGTTTATTTCATTGGAACAGGTCACCACTAGTTAACCTTCAGTTGTCAAGCATGTCCATGCTTGTCCATGTTTTTTTCAGTGGTACAAACTTTTCTCCTTGGTCTCTGGAAACAGGACGAGAGGTTATAGTCTTAAGCTTCAGCAGGGAAAGTTTAGACTTGATATTAGGAAAAGGTTTTTTACTGAAAGAGTGGTCCGGATTTAGAATGGGTTGCCCACAGAGGCGGTTGGCTCGCCAACCCTAGAGGCATTTAAGGGTAGGCTGGATGAGGTGTTGAGCGATATGATCTAGATGTAGATGTTAGGTTAGTTGGACTATAGGTTGGACTAGATGATCTTTGAGGTCCTTTCCAGCCTTATCTATACTGTGTGAATACTGTGAAATTGAGCACAAGTTCTCCATGTCTGTGATAAAGTATGGAAGGCCTCAACTCAGAGTGACAGTTACAGCCCGAGGTGCAGAAACACGTCAAACTAGACTTTGCCTTTCTATTGCTAGAAATATATTGCCCCAAACTCCACACATAACTACATTTTCCAAATCCATAAATTCAGCAAACTACTGGTATGTAAGGGGATTTAAATTCAACCACATATAAAAGTCAAAAGAAGTAAAAAAAAAAATCACAATTAGTTTCTGAGAAAATAAAAACACCTGTCCTCATGTTCTTCTCAGAAGATTTTCTTTACATTTTAATGAGTCTCTGTACAATTGTAAAGGATTCTGTGTGCCTTAGCTTCATCACAAGACAATATATCACTTGCTTACATTCCCCGGTTTATCTTGCCAGTGTTGATTTAGTTAAAGCACAAGTCAAAAGTTTGACAGAAGGGACTGATCACAGCTCTGTCATTATTGTCAAACTATAAAGCCCTCAACTGATTGTACCACAGTGAAATTAAGTAGACAGTGACTTCCCTCTGTGCTGTTCCAGTGTTCATTTTTCACCTGGACCATCCCTCTCTGGTTTTTACCCTTCTCCAATTTCCTCAGGACATGAGGGAAAGACAGAGCACATGTTTCAGTTGCTACTACAATTATTTCATTACCAGCAGAGTGGAAAGCTAAGAGAAAGGCTGAATCCATGCTGCTGAATTTCTCTTGATGATGTTCTCCCTTTTTCCAATGGAACCTTGCCCTACAATAGAATCTGTGTTTCATCTCCCATGCCCAGCTTCGTCAAAGCAGGGTTTTTCCTAAGAATACAGTTGTACAATGTGAGCACTAATGTGAAGATATGTTCCTTGCAAAAACTCCAATTGATGGAAAAAAATCTGCAGAGCATCTTTTATGCTATACCCACAACATTTGTTCCATCCAAGCTTTATTACTTGTATATACGTCCCAAATAAAATTTGACCTTGTTCCTTGTTTTCTGGGTTTGCTCTCTTTAACAAGTATTGAACACGATTTGGTTGGGTTCAACCAGCTGAACTTTGTGGAAATTCAGTGTTTTCCTGCACTCTGAAAGCTCCTGAAACTGCTATTTGTACAAAAAGGAAAAAGACTAGTTACCTGCCAAAAAGCTAGCTCCACTCTGATGTTGAAAAAATCCCTCACAGCGGACTGTTCATACCTTCCATTCAGAGTTTTCCTTAATATCATGTGTGATGTTGTCACAGAAGAAGAAAACACAGACAATACTGGCATGAAAATGTTTGTCAAGAATATTAGTTCTTCAATGGTTGTAGGAGAGGGGGAACACCCATCTGTTAAACACCGTCCTAGAATCAGCAAGGTGCCTTTCCACCCTTCTGAAGTTTTCCTGGCAACCACTTAGAAGGAAAACTTCTGTACAATGATAAAAAAGGAGAGATCGTATCACACAAAATGACTTCTTCCAAGAGATCTCATCTTGCATGAATCACACTTCTTTTTTACTACATGTACTTTGTAGTAAACTTGGTTTCTGAAATAACAGCAACATTGCTATCATTAAAACACTAAGTCACAGAATGTAGGAAGACTTATGCCAAAATCATAAAAAAATAAATCAAATATGCCAACCATTTCTTACCACGTTTTCTATAAACTACAATATTGGACTTATAGGCAGAGAAAGAATCAGAAAATATTCTGAGTTGGAAGGGACTTAGAAGGATCATCAAGTCCAATTCCCAAGTGAATGCCCATACAGGTATCGAACCCACAACCCTGGTGCCATGAACACCGTGTTTTATCCATCTGAGCCAATCTCAGGGTCATGTCATCAAAGTCTCCATAAAGGGAAAAAAAAAATGTGGTCAAGACATGCTAAATTTTGATGACTAGCTTCAATAAACAACAAATTTAAAATTTGATGTGGAAATACCATATGCTTTTAACCTTCCTAAGTTATATCCAACTTCCCCTATGACAGCTAAGTACAAAGTGTATATCCAAAGCAAAGCATACAGAAAACAGATTGTTTTTCACAAAACATGGTGCAAAGGGAAACTAATACTCAGTGACACCTACTGAGTTTCATGAGTCTTTCTTTAATGTAGATCATTTCACTATTATATACATATTAACTGATTTATTGAAGTCCCCAGAATGACTTTTAGAAATAAAGTCCCCTTCATTTCAGTATTAGACACAGCTCTGTATTAATCCAGTAGCTCCCTATTGGGTGCAGCAGACTGCTAGGATCACAGCAGCATGAGAGCTGGTCCAAAACAGTCCATAGGGTAATAACTAGCATCTCCTTCACAGCATCTTTTCACTGTATGGAGTTAGAATTTGGATGACAAGGAGGAAAAACTGGCAGGGATCCACTGTCTGGAGTCTGGAAGTGCAAAAAGCAAATGATGGAGTTCTGGTGTCTTTCATTTTATGTAGCATTTTGATGATATTTTTAGCTACAATTGATGTTTGTTTGGGGTGTTGTTTTGGGTAGGATTTTTTTTTATATTTTTCAATGACACTATGAAGAAGTGAGACTGAAAGCTAAGATATGAGAGACTTTTTAATTCAACCTTTTTATAAAATGTCTCTTAGATGCTGGTAGATGAATAACCGTCCCTGAACACATTCAAACACACATTCTTTTCAGGTTCATAAACTGAGGCTTGAAGAAAAGGTCATTTTTGTAACTTAAGCTGGAAACGGCCTTAGTAAATACAGTGAATCCCCTCTGTATCGCTACTTCTCCTTTACGACCCTGCCCATTTTTGTAGCAATTTTGTTGCAGTCCGGCTCCAGGGATCTGCGATATTTCGTACCCAGCGCATGCGCTCTGCTTCTGCTTTGCCGAGAGGCGGGGCCGACTCTCCCTGTGAAGTGGGACGCCCCTTGCCCGGCTCCCCCGGGAAGGGCACGTAGGGAAGGTTCGGGGTTTCTGCAGCACAGCCTCAAGTTTACAGTCCTGCTGCACCATGCCTGGCCCCTGAACCAGTCCTGTGTGTCTCCGTGCCCAGTCCCTACAGTGGAAGGGTCACGCTGCACTATGTCCCAGGCGGCCACTGAGACCCAGTGCAGCACCGCCACGAGACATGCCATGTGTTCGTATGTACAGTGTATGTATGCACGTATAATTTATAGAATTTAAAAAAGTGTTGTGGAAGCTTTATACGTGCTG
>WEKX01018396.1:66394-99557 GCA_013390025.1 Pitta sordida | reverse complement strand
CTTTGCTCTCCTGTGCCGAGAGAGACACGGGGAAGGGGCAGAGAATTGTCCGCAGCGCTGCGGAGTTCTGGGGGGTGGAGCAATGGGCGTGGCCTGCATGCATATTAACAACCTGCAGTTCTTTGTGAGTTTAGTGTTATGCGACGGCCTTGGCCTGTCCCTTTCCTCGCAATGGAGGGGGTATAACTGTACAGACAGAAAATGTGGGACTGGGAGATATCACACAAGACTGTGCCTTTTTGGAGCAGCAGTTGGAAATTCTGGGAGGCCTTAGGGCTTCTCAGATGGCAAAATACCCTGACTAGTATGGCAGGGTATCAATTCCCTAGTAGCCATTTGGTGGTGACATGGATCTTGTCTCGGTCACCTAAGGAGCAGAAAATACCACCTTCAGCAGCAACATGCTTCTAGGTAGCACCATGTATTTCTCATATTGGCCTTTATCTTCTGGGGTTTTGAAGGGTTTCTTTCGATTTTCTTACTGCATTTAGGGAATGCTATCCAAAGCCTTTACTTGGTAGTGAGATCAAAAGCGAAATCATATCACTTCTTCCTCTAACACTCCCCACTTACGCACATAGCTTTCATTGAGGGTTTCTTTTCTTCGTATGTATGTGTTTCTTTTATAAATGTATATAAGCCTCACTTTGCATCCTGAGTCACCACACCTCACAAGACTGGCCATAACTTTCGCATAATGTCATCAAACCTTCATTTCCTGCCTATAGAAGCTTTTATGCTGAAGTTTAATAGAGGCTTTTATGAAATTTTGGAGCACAATGGAGATAAAAATAGGCAAAGCACCGGATGTTCATTATGATTTCTTTGTAGAAGAGCCTAAAGCTGCTACCTCTCTCTGGATCCCCATTGTTTCCTAACCTCACCCCTTCAGGGAGAGATGTATCCTTAGCCAACTGAGGAGAGGGAAAGCATGCTGCTAGAGGAAGTATCTCACTGTGATTTCTCTGTGGGAAAAATATGTTTCATTCACTGTGGTCCTTAGCCTTCAGGAAGTGGAGTAACGATAGGATTATAAAATCCACCTGTCTTCAGCTCTGTTTTGCTAGAGGGATGACATACAGGAAACCTATCTGCTATCTATATATGAATGCCAAAAATATCTAGGTCATAACAAGCTCCTGGTTATACCTCTATCCATTCCCTGAGAATTAAAACTTATCTTACTTTATTCCACCTTCAAAGATTTCACCTGGAGTAGTTTAAGCAAATTTATTTAAAGGAATTTAAATAAAACTCCCTTAAATAAAACTGGAGTTGAACTCATTTTGCTTAATTAGCACTTTTTTTATCTCAGGGAATAAGAGTAAAATGCAAAGAGACTGGTTTAATAGATTGGAAATTATGAGTATTTTATACTGTGTAATAAGAGTTTGTGCAACTACAACTAGCAGGCTTAACAGCTCATAGTCTCCTGGCTCTGAACACTGAAAATGCTGTTAAATTATTAAGCTTAGTCTCCACTGGCAAGGACATTCAGTGTCTGAAACCTTACCAAACCTCAAGGCAGTTGACAGCAGATAGTATAATGAACAGAACAAAGAGAAATTGGATTTTTTTTTTAATGGCTTCTCAATTCATCCCTCAAACTCCCTCAAAAAAAAATTTGAAAACATAAGCACTGAAACATGAGGCAAAATTAAATCTTAAAAAAAATCTCTTGTAGAAGCAAATGATATCAATTATCACTTCAGGCTGAAGGAAAACATATCAAATCTATTTCAAGCATTTTAATCCCTCATGAAATGAAGTGCAAAGTACAGACAGCTTTCAAAATGCAGGGAACGAAGTAAAGAATGTAGTGCTTGTTTTATACAAAGGCTCAGTGGTTAAATATAAATTGAGCCAGAGACAGGAAAGAAAGATGGATGGAGCAGAGGTCAGGGCACTCATCTGGGACTTGTAATACCAGGGTACCAGTTCCTACCCCTGTATTGGGTCTGTCTGAGCCCATAGCAGTCCTCGCAATGCTGTACTTTAGAAGGATGTTGATAACACACAAGTGTTTTGACTACAGCTGGGCACGCTGTCCCTTCCCCCTAACTGAGGATGAGATTCTGGGAGGGGACACAAGCAGGTCAGCTGATGCAGATTGACCAAAGGGATATTCCATACCATATGACATCAGCTCAGATATAAAAACTGAGGAAAGGAGAAAGGCTGGGGTTGGGGTGGGGCATTCATTGTTTTCAATGGCTGCCTTCTAAGATGTGTAGAAGCCCTACTTCCCTGGATATGGACACCTCTGCTGATGGGAAGCAGAGATTAGTTCTTTTGCTTTGCTTCTGCATGGGCTGTTGCTTTGCTTTATTTGTGCTCATATTAAACTGCCTTATTCCAAACCACCCTTTGTATATTATCTTATTATTGGGACTAAGCGACTTTATGAATGGACATCCCAAAATGAAAAATATTTATGGGTGTTGTACATAGAATTAATGAAATGTTCAGACTGGTTATGAAGAAACCTCAATAGTATATGCACCAACTTCTGAGTATCAGCTGAAAGAAAAAAAAGCAGACGTAGATGGGGGAAGATAATTATTGTATTTATTCAGAATCAAATGAGAATATATTTCATTCACAGAATAGAAAATGGTTAACCAGTTTCCTATGTAAGCATTACATGGAGATTCTATACCATATCACATCCTGTCTCTGACCCTATCAAGAGATTCCTGCCTTTTGGCACCCTGCATTCCTGCCATGGGTCCTCAGCGTGGTCTCTGTGAGCTGCCACTCTTCCTCCTGGCTCTTTGCACTCATGACTAGAAACAACTCGGAGAAGCATCTTAAAATGCTGCCACCCTACTAGCAGGAGGCAGCCCATGAATCTCAGTCATGTTGTATTTTCTATGCTCACAACTAGTCAAGGTCAAGGTGTCCTGAATGTTTACAGGAGATCACTGATGAATGGAGAGCTGCTCAGACATGCTGAATTGCAGATAGCTACTTTAACTAACTTAATTAGAACATGCTCGGTATAAATGCTGCATGAAGATGAATTTTGCTCCTGCTAGCAGCTAAGTGGTCTTTATGTAGAGGCTCAATAAGCTGGGGAGAACATTGCATAATGGACAAACTTCACATAAGTCATAAAAGGAAGGTGAATAAATGAAGAACTCAGGGCAAGATTGAAATACATGTGGTGTTTTGACAGTGTACATATATGCTGTGCGCTCCTATGGTAGTGTCAATTTTTCAGGTCGAGCAGAAAGAGTTATGAGAGAGTTTGACCCAGTTATTGCTGAGAACCTCTGAGGCAATTCAATATTGGATTACTGCTAGTAAAGGGCATGCAGAACAAAATACGATCTTTGCTAATTGCAGTGAGCCTGCAAAAGCAATTTTTTTACCATAATAAAGAAAGCCAAGTGTTATTCAGGGCTTCTGGATTCTACTCAAGATATGTCACTAACAGCAGATGCCAGTAATAAATACAGGCTCATTTCCAGAAATGCAATAAATAAGGAGTTCTGCTCTGTTTTCCCCATTAAATCAATTTTGCAATAGAATATATACTGTAAACAAAGAGAAATTGAGTATTTTAGTATTGTTCAAAGATACACCTGGAATTCATTGATGAGTTTCAAATGTCTTATTGTTCTTTCTTTTCCTCTTGATCCCTTTAATAATACAAATCCTTAACAACAGCACCACTACACCCCCTCCCCCAAATAAGCAATGTTAAGAGGGGTATGGAGGATTTTTGTTCTGAATGATGCTGCAATGGTTTACTTTCCCTTGTTTCTGGAATTCAGAAAGATGAATCTGGTTTTGTTAGAGCAGAAGAGTGCAATTTCATTGCATTCCTAAATTTTTATGGAGACCACTTCTGCCTTTTATGTTTTATCACTGGAAGAGAAACTGCCTTATTTGAGTTCTTCCTTCCAGAAAGAAAGAGACTGTGCCCTGTAGCGAACTATTACATGTAAAAATCCTGGTTTAAACACTTGTTTTGAATAATTTTATGACAAATTACTCCCGTCCATTCTACCAAGGACATTGGAGAGACACTTGATAACATCCATCTCGCCTAACCTGAGGCATCTGCCAGGTAGATGTCTCCACTTGAACTAGACCAGGGTTCCCTTCTTAGACTAATGAGTAGAAACATGCATTTCTAGTTCATGAGTCATCTGATCTGGTTTGGATGATTACCTCAGGACAAGATGAATCACAAGGGAGAAGGGCTTATTTCTTTCTGCTGATAAGAAAAAATAGCTTTGTTGGAAAAATCTCTTTTGTAGACGCCCACTTTGGGGTGAAGGGAATTGCACCCTGTGAACCAGAAAGATCAAGAATTAGTGTCCAGCACTAATTCCATGAAATCTCAAGAACACCACTTTTCTAAGATCATTTAGACAGTTTGACAGCAGTTGATGAGGTTCTGTCAAAGATTTCCTGTTAGGGCAAAGCTCTGTTTTCTCTGTGTGTATTGCTCCCAACAGTACATAAGTTAACTTACTTAAAAAAACTTCCAGAAAAAAGGGCTGTTTCCTTAGTGTTGAGTTTTAATTTATTGTTTTGTGATTTTAAAGGACATCTTGAAGCCTAAATGCTATAATGAAAACCTGAAAGAAGACTGCATCAATAAAAAAGACACAAGAAATTAATTTATGTAGTCTTATTCCCGAAAGTCTAGCTATACGTCTCAAATAATTAGCATAGAAGAAAGTAGTATAATTTTTCCTTGCTCTGTCTTAAAGACTGTCATTTTCATATAATGTTATTACTAGGTTATACAAATTGCTTCTACTTACTTTAAAAATCAAGTTAACTAGAAGGTCTTCTAGCTTTTGTGAAAAATGCAGGATTAGAATATTGCTGAGAGGTCCTGTCTCAACTGAAAAGTGCCTGGGAATTTTAAATGTAACACTTTAATTCCTCCTGATTCACCTTTTAGAATCATAGAATCTTAAGATCATTTAGTTTGGAAAAGACTTTTAAGATCATTGAGTCCAATTGCAGGATCCAGCATTCATTCTTTTTGACAGTCATACAACTGGCTCCAGCCTATCAATCCAGCCTGTCCAACTCCGTCAGTAGAGCTTTCCTGCCCTCTAGCAGATCAACAGTCCCATCCAACACGGCGTCATCTACAAACCAAAGGTGTACTCAGTCCTCTCATCTAGGTCATCAATAAAGATATCGAGCAGAACTAGTCCCAGTACTGAGCCCTAGCTGAGTGAATTTGGTACCTGAAGAACAACTGGTTTTGTGATTAAAGGTGGAGGCAAAGAAGGCAGTAGGCACATCAGCCTTTTCCTTTGTCACTATGTTCCCTCTCCATATAGCAGAGGATAGCAATTTACCTCAGCCCTCCATGTGTTGCTATGTATTTATAAACTCATTTTTATTATATTTTGTGGCAGTAACCAGATTAAATTCTAGTTGTGTTTTGGCCTTTTTGATCTTTCTCCTTGCGATCCTTTTGAGTTGCTTGCTCCTTCTTCCGAAAGCTGTAAACTCTCATCTCCTTTTTTTCCTGAGTTCCAGTCAAACCTCTCAGTTCAATCAGTCCAATTTTCTTCTTGTCTTTGAGCATATGGGGATGGGCTACTCCTGTGCCTCTGAGATTTCCTTCTTGAAGAATGCCCAGCCTTTCTGGACTTCTTTTTCTTTCGGGGCTGCCTCCCAAGGGACTCTGTCAACCCGTCTTCTAAAGAGGCCAAAGCCTTCCCTCTGGAAATCCAGGGTGGCAGTTCAGCTGGCCCCGCTCCTTAGTCCTCCAAGAACCAAAACCTCATTCATTTGGTGTCACCTGAAAACTGACTGAGGGTGCCTTCATTTGCTTTGCCCAAGATAGCCTTCAACCATCATATCACCCATGAGTCACACAGCGTTCACAAACAGCAGGTCCAGTGGGGCTCCTTCCCTAGATGACTCCCTCACACACAGTGTCAGGAAGTGATCATCTTCCACACGGTTCTAGGAGCCTCCTGGAATGTCTCCTGTCTTCTGTGTTGTATTTCCAGCAGGCACTGGGTAAATTGAAGCCCTCCACAAGAACAGGGGTTGGTTCCCAGCTGCTCATAGAATATTTCAGCTGCCTCTTCATATTGATTGGGCAGCCTACAGCAGACTCCCACTAGGATATCAGCCTGTTGGCCTTTTCCCTGATTCTTACACATGAACACTCAACCCTGTCATCACCATCATTAAGCTCCAGACAATCAGACCACTCCCTAATATATGGAGCTACACTCTTCTTCCTTGCCTGTCCCTTCTGAACAGTTTACAGCCATCCAGCACCCCAACTGTGTGAATCATCCACCATGTCTCCGTGAGGACAACTACGTCATTGTTTGCCTGCTGTGTAATGGCTTCCATCTCCTCTGTTGTCCATCTCATGTGCTTTGGTGTAATTGCACATCTGTTGGGCTACAGAGCCTGTCACCTTTTTAGGGGCATAAAGCCTAATTATTACATGACTACTCTCAGGCATTTATTCAGTTTCAAAACACACCAATAACATCTGTGCCTTTGCTGCAACATGAGTCTCCATCCCTTACCTCCACTGAATTGTCAAACCAAAGGACCTCGCTAGCACACTATGCTGAGGCCTATCTCTAGTGCGCCTGGTTTTACCTCTTTATGTGAGCTAAGTCTCTGGGAGACAGCCACTTGCCCAGCTGGGCACAGGTACCCATGATGTTACTGAAGTACTATTAGCTGCATATTATTCATCCATTAAGAGAAAGGGTAAACCAGAAATGCATGACCAGACAGCACCCAGAGAGATAAAGAGGGTGTGATCTAAACAACGTAATTTGCAAAGCTCTTCTGTTCTTTGAACATATGCATGGAGAGCAACGTTGCTCCACAGTTCCCAAACATCGCTGGTGAAGGACTGTTAGGGCACACACAAACCTGGTGCCCTTGGAAGGTGTACACCTCAGATAGAGAGTCCTAATTCAGCTTACTAGAATGTAATATAATTTATTGAGTAGTCACCATTCAGATCACAGTATTTAGATTTGTGGCTTTCACTAAATTCTGCAACAAGTGCAAAATGGAACTGGGAGTAGGAAAGACAGGAATCTTCTTGTAGAGAAGTCAGTATTACAGAGAACGTTATTTCTAAATGTACAGCTTTTGTGTACATTCAAGGACATCAAAGACTTGTTGATTCTGAAAGCATATTGGGATTAAAATAACACTGGTCTACATTAATAATCATAATAATATGAAAAAGGCAAAAATCCCTCTGTTCAAAATACACTCATCTGTCTTTTAAAAGATGCATTCACCTTTATTGAATCAAATGTATTCTATTTTCTCATCAATTTTTCTTCTCATTTTTCCCACTTGTTTTCTTCAAGAAAAATTCTGTTATTTCTGTTCCATATCATGTACTTCACTGCATTGTTACAAATGCTTATTAATTGCCTGTGATATATCACAGAATATGCCAAGTTGGAAGAGACTCACAAGTCTCAAGTCCAAGACTCTCAATCCAACTCCTGGCCCTGCACAGGACCATCCCCAAGAGTCACATCATGTGACTGCAAGTATTGCCCAAATGTTTCTTGAGCTCTGTGAGGCTTGGTGCTGTGATCACTTCCTTGGAGAGCCTGTTCCAGTACATATCCACTGGTGATTGAGAACATTCATAAATTAGATTAGAAAACTATTTTCATTCTTTGTATAAAGAAGTCACTGTACAAAGCATTTTTAACAGATATTGTCCAATTTTAAATAGATCCTTAGGCAAGGCTTCATTAAAAAGATACTGTAGTAATTAAAAGCCCTACCATGCTAAAAATTAGCATAAGTGTACAGATAATATCAGAAAGACGACAAAATTGAAGTTTCACTCCCATACATAGTCCTAACTGTAATTCTTAACACCAGTGAGCCCGTTCCTAAAAAACTCCCTCTAATGGACTCTCCTTGGACAACCAATTGAGCATGTCATCCAAATGACAGGTGCCTAGCACAAAATGCAATTTCCTGCAATTTAAATGAAGAGTTACAGGCTGCTTTGTATTAGACAGATATGGGATACTAGCTGAGCACATGGTTACCGCCATTTCTATGTGATGCTTATTGACAACACAGCACTTTTCCTATCTTTTCTATCGCATAGGTTCCATGAGCCCCCCTTCCAACATACGTGCATTCAACGCATCTGTGTTGAATCCTTTTAAATATCCTCTTCCCCCTCTCCTATCAACTTCCTGTAATATCTTAAACATATTCTTTGAGCCTGTGAGCTCTTATAATATGCCTCAGTCAGTCATACAAGTTAAATGAAGTATGAATAGAAGGTAAGTGGGAGGTAATAGGATGGAATTAATGTCATTTTGGTAGATCTCAATTTACAGGCATCAAACTTGTGTTTCATTCTTTAATACCCTGAAAAGAAAAGATCCTGGATGGACACAAATGTTATTTTACCGCTTAAGACAAATATATCAGGAGCATATATTACTATTATATTTTGTATTAATTCATTTAATAAATATAATAATTCAACTGTTTCTCTACACTAAAAGGTATACAGTGCATCCTGTCTGATCCTGATTTATTGGTATTCATCCTTCCCAATATGTGTGGAGTCCTTTTGGCAGAGACTGGCATTCTCTCATCTGTTGTATCCTGATGCACATCTGCTCAGAAGTGTCACATGTAGGTCAGGCACAGCCAGAGCTATAGACAAATAGTTCAAAGGCAGATGGTTACCAACAGCACTGTGGGCAAAATTTTGGCTAAACAAGGTAATCGCTTGCTTTGCTCTCAAATACATTCCCAATTTTGATAAAGATTTTTCCACCATTAGACTCCCAAAGAGCATTTCTCTACAGTGCGCTGCAACTTATCATTGCCAACAACCTTTGTTATTTTCCTGAGGTTTAGCAGCATCGTATAGTTTGGCTATAAATTGTTCACATATCACTCTTCAGAGAGGTCATAAATTGGGAAATTTTTGAAAAAGAATTGGAAGAAACCCTTCCACCCTGATCTCTAGTGTAAATGTTAAGCCCATCACTCACACCTAATCCAAAATTAATAACATAGTCTAGTAATACCACTGCTGGATTTCACCTCTCTGTTACTTCCCATGTTTTATTATCTTGACAGTTTTTTATTCACAACAACATGAGAGTTTACCCCAAAATGTTGGATCGTGCTTCTATTTTAAATGCAGAACCAGAGTTCTGGCTAAATAGACTAATTTTAAATTATTCAATACCCTGAATATGAAGATTGGTTTATTTCAATTAGGATGCTGCTTGAGGTTTTGGTATTTTGGGATTGATTTTCAGTGCCTACGTGATATGTTTAGTAATACTAATGATGATGAACTGATAATTATAGCTCGGACTATTGTGTGCTGTCTAAAATGTTATGGCTATTTACTCTGTAAATCTTGAGTACAATTCTGTATCAACTAGTGATTATTTAGCTTTATGAAAGACTACTACAATTAAATGATGAATTATATGTGAAGATTAATACTGGTTTCATGGACATTGTCCTTTTCTCCAGTCATATGTATTGAGAGAATAAACTGGTAGAAAATAATTTCCCCTCACCTTCTAAAAAGAGCTTCTATTGTGTTGATATGAAATGTAATGTGCTATTGAAATAATATTTCAGATTAATATTTACAGGCATTTCTGTTCTGTACACATACATTGATTGGGTTCATCTACACTGTACAGATGTGCACTTTTCTTGTTGACTAATGATAACAATAATTATTATAACAATGTTAATACTGCTTCTCTTTGTGAGGTGTATTGATATCTCTGGGTGTAAAGTGTCATAGAAGTAGGTAGCAGTTTATTACATTATATAGGTTACTATGTTGCTCTGTAATTACACCATATAATAATGTTGTCAATAGTGTTGTATGATGCTATTATGCAATAATTTTACCTTATTTCAATAATTTTTAAGAATTTGGGCTTAGATACAGTAATACTCCAAATATTTTTTGCACTTTTTTTTTGTTTAAATGGACAGAACCTGAAGTGTACAGAGAAGTCAGAATTATATGAGAAGACACCATTATTTATGTGTCCATTTATTTCCCCATTCAGAGCATGAGTGAATAATTGGACTCAGGTCTTAGATTTTCCGATTTCAAAGCCATGTGATGACAAGAGGCGCAGCTCAGCCAAAATTCCTATTTATTTTATTGTCATTTTGCCTGTGTAAATCTGCAAGGATGTGTGGTCCGCACCAATTCCAGTTACTTTCATACGAGTATTGTCTGCCACTTTGCACCACAACTAAGCGCCAGGAGATACACATTTAATTATGATTAGAGCTACATCTGACAGTGTTACTCAAGAAAAACCATCCTCCTACTTAATATCAGAACAGAGCTACTCGTGTAAAAAATCCTTTTACAAAAATTTCTTCTTCAGTGAAGTACCCCAAATTGGTAAACACTAGTTGAAGAGATGCCTATCTGCTTTGTTGGTGCCCCTCTTAACTGTCAGGTTTTATAAATACAGCAAATGGTATTTTTAAAACGTTTCAATCACATTGTTTGTAATATGCAACATAAAATTAATTGGACTCTCTCAAGAGGATACAAATTGATAGGACACAAACTGAGAAAACTGAAAGGTCTGTGTACAATTCCAGATTTCCTAAAGAGCTAAAATGATTGAAAACCTGTTAATTTTTCCTTTCTTTTTGCAGCTTATTCACAATGATGACACACATAGTATCTAATGTCAATGGCTTCTGCTTAACGATGGCAGAGACCCAGGGAAAAAGTGTTTGCCTCATTGAAGTCTACAGGATTCTGGCCTTTGATTTCAATGGGCAAGAAATGAGTCAGTGATTTCTAGAAGGCATAGGAGATTACAAGCTACAGAAGACTGGAGACTGTGCTTGGGATAACTGGACATTGCATGTGCGGTTATGGAACAGGGCATGAAGAACTTCAGTGACACACTGGAACCTTTGCAATGATTCTAAGATCATGACAAACCAGATATCCAGATTGGGCATCTTGTTGGAAAGTGCCATCAGACCCATTTAAATGTTAGGTACCAGGGTGTCCTGCTGACACAACACCCAAGTTGTGGACAAAGGCACGCCTATGTCTCTCTATTTGGATGCAGATTTCACTCCTCTTGATCAATTCATGGGGTCACTGCATGCTCCCAGTGTTGCTATCCAAGCAGTTGACAATTAACTAGTATTTCCACACATGGGTTGCAATTCACTTGGAACTCAAAAAGATTCTCCAGGAAAAGCAGATCCCATTTACAGTTTTCTCCAAGGACATTGAGAGAGGAGCTGGCTTTCTATTCCTGATCAAAGGATGTGCTAACTAGGGACAGCTGGACTCTGCATTGTACCTGCTGTGGAAAAGTTGGGGTGAAGTGATAGATTACTAAATTGTCAGTGCATCTCCTTCCAAAGATAAGTAAGAAGATTAACAGCTGTGTTTGTGAAGTGCTTTGAAATTCATAGATTAAATTTAGTGCCTAAAGTCATGTGCAAAGCTAAATACTTTCATTGTCTTCTGAAATTAGAAACACCTTCAAAACAATTCCAAACCCTTCTCCCACATAGTCAAATAAAGGAAATTAATCTCAGCTACAATTAACTTTCTATCCTCGTTTCTCAACCTGCTCCATCTGCTACTTCATCTGACCTGTTCCTACACTTCACTGATCAAATGCAGTTGCAAGCTTATCCATCATCTTACAGCATAATGAACTGTAAACATTTTCTGCATCAATCTGTCATGTGAGCCATAATTTGGAGTTCAAAAGATTGCATCCAAGACCATTTTAAGCTTTAATCACAACCATGCTGAATGATGGGCTCCTTGCCATTAGCAAATATATCTGCCCTTTGCTGTTAGACATTCTCAATGAGCTCAGAAACTATGTAATTTCAATAACCATTTGGAATTGACTAAAAAAAAAAAAAACCAACAAACAAAACACTCAAAAAACCCCCTAAAAAACCAAAACTCAACAACAAAAAAGCACCCCCCAATTAAAACAAACCATTTTTCTAATATGGCCTTGTTTAATAGCTATCCTTAATGTCCAGATTCCTACTAGTGGTGAGTACAAAAGAAAACATGATAACAAAATTATCTCAGTGACCTGAAAGCAGATATTGGAAGCAAAGATGCAAGACTAAAGATGATTATACATGTGGTATTGCTTGTATCCTTCTATTTTGCCTTGTATCTTCTGTTGTTACATAAAAACTATTTCAAAATAACCTACAAAAAAGCAATCATACACCATTCCATGCATAAGCCTGAAGTAATCAAGCAGCAATATAACACTGGTACACTAAAGCCAAAACCTGACATCATTGGTTTTCAATACTGTTGTCAGATAATATTAATAGTAACTGTATCCAACATCTCATCCTCAGGAAGGAAAAATAATCTTTCTCTACTAGTCCTCACATTCACAATACGCAATATTAAAGTCAGAATGACCAAGCTGTAAAATATGTTACAAACAGCAAAGAGTAGGAAAGACCTTGAGGAATAAAGGGAAAGCAAGAGGAGGACACATAAAAGCCAAAGTCCAGAGTTCACAAATGCAAAGGGCAATACAGACCAAAGCATTCAACAGCCTCACTCACCACAAAACAAGGTTAGTTAAGATCAGATATTCAAAAATGTAGGTTGCACTTTCAAAGAAGAGTCTAAGCAACATCTGGTTAAGTAGAATCATTCAAATTGGTCAATGAAACGCACACTGGAAAACGTGCAGATCTGGCTGAAGCAATTTCTGTTTTTCTAACAATTGTCTTCAAAAGCATATAGAATGACTTAGAGAAGTGTAAAATGGCAAATATGGGCCATATTTCAAGAAGGTGGAGAAGAGTCTGAGGAGCTAGAACTCAAGGAATGTAACTTGGGTTCCTGGAACAACTTATTAAACAAACTTATTAAGTAAAAACCCCTGGAGCACTCAGAAGATAATACAGTGATTGAAAGGCACCAATCATGGAGTTATCAAGAAGAATCCTTTCAAACCAAACTAATTTCAGTCTTTGACTAAATAAGTAGCCTAGGGGATAGCAACAAACACAATTTCCTTTGACTTTCATATGGCTTTTCACTTTGCTCTAGATGGCATTCCCCTAAGCAAAAATGAAGATAGGTAGGACAAGATGCAGCCTCAGATTAGTGTGTAGGAATCTCTCTTTTTTATCATATAGGTGTCCATATGTAACGCAGACAGCTTACTGTGTAGGGAGGAGATCTAGGACTCAGTGCAGTTGCTTTCATAAAGGCATCGAGTACCATACAACACCTCTGAGCTGACCTTCGGCTATCCCTTCAAAGGGGAGAGGAGAATACATGGGTCTTGTGTCAGATATGACAGCCTTGCATGGCCGCCTTGAGGGCACCACTGTTCAGTCCAGATAACAAATTCACTTTGTGACTCATTGCCCACTTGAGGACGAGCAGAATAGCTCTCTAGCCTCCACTGGCTCTAACAGCAGCTTAGACACCCAGCTCATATGGAACAGTGTGGTCAGTAGGTCCAGGGAGGTTGTCCTTCCCCTGTACACAGCGCTGGTCAGACCTCATCTTGAGTACTGTGTGCAGTTCTGGGCTCCCCAGTTTAAGAGGGATGTTGAGCTGCTTGAGAGGGTCCAGAGAAGGGCAACGAGGATGGTGAATGGACTGGAGGGTAGGCCCTATGAGGAGCGACTACAGGAACTGGGACTGTTCAGTCTGGAAAAGAGGAGGCTCAGAGGGGACCTCATTGCTGTTTACAACTACCTGCGGGGAGGTTGCAGCCAGATGGGTGTGGACCTCTTCTTCCAGGCTGACGACACCAGAACGAGAGGGCACGGCCTCAAGCTATGCCAGGGGAGGTTAAATCTTAACGTTAGGAAGCGGTTTTTCACAGAGAGAGTAATTGCATATTGGAATGGGCTGCCCAGGGAGGTGGTGGAGTCACCATCCCTGGAGGTGTTTAAGAGAAGACTGGACGAGGAGCTTAGTGACATGGTCTAGCTGGGGGGTGTAGGGCTGGATGACGCTGGGCCCCTTCCGGCTCGGAGTGGCCCGCTGGACTGTGAGGGATCTAGGTTGGTGTTATGCTCTGGGATGTGCTCTCGGTCTCTGTACGGGTGTTAGATGGTGAGTTGGACTAGATGATCCTTGTGGGTCCCTTCCAACTCATAATATTCTGTGATTCTGTGATTCTGTGACGTGTACATTGAGGGAAAAATATGCATAGAATTGAGGGTTTTGGTCAAACATGGATGTGTTTTAAATAACGGTCAGTAGGGATTTATCAAAGGTTTGATCGTGTTAATCAACTTGTAGGATGGAACTGAAAACTGTTGCTTTCTGACATTCATAGATGGCAGCAAACTGGGAAAGAATGCAAGTACACTGGATGACAGGGATAAAATTTTAAGTTATTTTGATGACCCAAGGTCTGCAAGGTGTTCAAGAAAAAGAAATGCAAAAAGCTTCCTTTAGTCCTAACATTTGAATACAGAAATGCACAATAGAGAAATAATGGTAAGTCATCAGTAGAGTGGAAAATAATTCAGCAATTGCTGTGAATCACAAGCTAAAAATGTGTGTGTGATGGTGCTGCAGAAAAGACAACTCCCATTCTTGGATTCCTTGGCAGAAATGTCATGTGCTAGACACCAGAAGTATTTAACATGCTCTAATCCATAATGATAAGGTCCCTGCTAGAGTGTTATTCTATCCAGGGCAAATAATCACACTTTAAGGAAAGACATGACAAGCTGCAGAGAGAACAGAGGAGAAAAATAAATATGACAGGAGAGTTATAAAATATGATTTTTGCATAAAGTCAAGGATTTGGCTGCACCTACTGTGGGGAAGACTGGGCCATAGGAGGGTGGGGAGGGCAGGAAACCATGAAAGTCCCCCAGCTCCTCAGGTTATAATGACAGAGAGAGAGATTAGACTTTCTGTCTGCTAAAGGACAATTTGCATCAGTGACATGTATTTAAATCCTGGAGCGTTTTATGGGAGATTTTTGGGAGCAGATTCAACAGGAAGGGAAGGCAAATACTGCTTTAGAGTGGCAGAAAATGGACTTACTGCTTTTCTGTGGGGAGATGGTAGAAATGACAAAAGTGTCTCAGAAAACATTGCCCACCCCAACATCCGCCAGCTACGGTGAGGCAGAAAGAAACCCTCATTGATAGAGGTGGCCGAGATGCTCTTAAAAGGGATGGCCAATGGGCAGGCAAGGAGGAGGCCTGATCGGATAGCCTTCCTCTGCAGGAGGCATGTTTCCCCAGGGCTCACTGAAACCCCACTGTGGCACTGACTTGAGACTCGGAGGGTTGTGTTTCTGTGGATGTTGATTGAACACAGTATGTAAATGGTCTGTTCATTTTTTCTTTTGCTGTGAAGGTGGAGTGATGGTAGTTTTATTATAGCACAAGCATTCTTTAGTAAGGTAGTTAATGAGCTGTCAAGATTCCTGTAATAAACTTCTCTTTCAGAGTAGTAAGTAATAACTCCCTGCAAGATGAAGCTTATTTTTAGTCATTGCTCAGAAATGTGTTTTACTAAGTTTTAGAAATAAATCTCATCTTTTTCAAGAGCTTTATCTCTCAGTAAAAATGGACTGTGAGGCTTTCTCAGAGAAACTGGGTAGGAGTTTTTTAATATGAATATAATTACTCCTCTTTACTTATACAGTTATACCCCGTCCTTCACGAGGAAAGGGGCAGGCGACAGCCCTCGCAAAACCCTAAACTCGCAAAGAAGTGCAGGTCGTTAATATGCATGCAGGCCACACCCATTGCCCCACCCCCCCCGGAAATCCGGAGGGCTCTGGGCACTTTTTTGCTTCTCCCCTCGGACTCTNGTGAGCCGCAAAATTTCGCAAATGGTGGAATCAGAACTGTGATAAATTCACATCGCAAATGTGCGGGGTCATAATGGAGAGGTCACGATGCAGTGGGGATTCACTGTACAGCAAACCCTCAGTACTTTTAAATCTTATGGCTTCAGTACATCACAATTTTTGCCCTCATTCTTCATGGTGTTTCCACCTCTGTTCATGCAGAGTGTCTCTGCCGGCTGGTGCCAGTGGGCAGAACTGACACACCCTGTGTGTCACTCAGGGACCGCCCAGAGCCCCTGTCTTATGAGTGTTGTAAAGGTTACATGGTGTCAGTGCTTTATGACAGCTGCTTGTCGTGGGGCTGTGGAGGGTCTTCCTCTGTCAGGCACGGCCCATGCCACTGTCACAGGCCCTGCACTGGGGCTGAGCCTGGTTGTCTGCCAGACACCACACCCCTTCCCCTCCCCACTGCAGGGATCCGTAGCCCCACCTGACTGGCTCCTCATTCCCCACACCCAGCTGTGGCCGGCTCTCCGGGGGCAGCAGGAGGAAGCTGGGGCATGGGGCTCCAGCACCTAGGGTGACTCCAAGATGGCTGGAGGCAGCAGGAGCGGGTGTAGGGGGCTGTGTTGAGTGGCCCTGCTGGGATGGGACAAGATGGCTCAGCTCGGACTCACCTGGCCCCGCAGCCCCTCTGCAGGGCTTGTCCAGGTGGGCAGGGGAGGCAGTACCCAGAAGTGAGGTTGTTCCAGTGACTTTATTTATATATTTTTTAAAATACCTTTTTATTTAATTATTATTTTTATTAATTTATTTTATTTTTAACACACCCCCAGTCTCTGCTTTCCAGCCAGGCAGCTCAGGATGGCTGGGAGCTGACTCAGCTCTCACATAACTGCTTGCTCCGGCTGCACCTCCCAGCTGCTCGCCACCACCTCACCCTTTCTCAGTGGGGCTGTGCCAGGGAAGGCACCACTTCACTGGTGGCTCGGGTGCCATCCAATGGATGGCACCATCCATTGTTGCCATTGGAGGCTTGCAACCCCCCACTCGGCCATGAGATCGGGCTATGTCAGATAACCCCCAGGCACCTTTTTTCCAGCTCAGCCCCCATGGGAAGTGGGAGCAGGTTGATTTGGGGTACGTGGAGTTCAGATCCCCCTGTAGCAAAGCCCATCCCCTCTTCCATCCCTCTCAGAGCGTTGGAGAAGCTGGGCAGACCGTGCTTGGCTGGGGTTTCCCTGAATGACTAAGCTCTCCCATTCAAGATTTCTCAAGCAGGCAAGAGGGTTTTTTCGCCACTTAGCACTGTCCCCTGCATTCACCCCCGCTGCCTCCAGACATCCTGGGGTCAGCTCTGGGTGCCAGAGCCCCATGCCCGACTTCCTCCTGCTGCCCCCAGGAAGGTGGCCATGTCCAGGGGGGTAGAATGAGGAGTCAGTCAGGTGGGGGTGCAGATCCCTGCAGCGGGAAGGGGAAAGGGGTCAGTGCCTGGCAGATAGCTGGGCTCGGCCCCAGCGCGAGCAGCCAGGGTGGCAGTGTGGGCCATGCCCAGCGGAAAGAGACCCGCCATGGCCCTGCAGCAAGCAGTCATCATAAAGCGCTGACACCATGTAACCTTTACAACGTTCAAAAGGGAGGGAATCTGGCAGTCCCTAAGCTGCCACACCTCACCCCCCCTAGGTTTAAACACATTTTGCTTTTTTTGCCAATTCCTCCATCGGCTGCCAGGGCCCCAGAAGCCCTGGAGGGTTCGGCAATACATTGCCACTGCTGCAAGCCATGGAGTGGCCATGGAGGTGGCATGGCTACCCCAGGGATTCCCCCAGAACTCTCCAGGTGGGGAAGGGTCAAAAGAGATTCTCTTCACTCTCCTGTGCCATCACAGGCTGTGGGGCTGTCCTGGGAACGCCCTGCTTCCTGGCTCTGGTGCTAAGGGGGTGTGGGGTGATGGGTGAGGGCTTATTTGCATATTCATGTACAGTCTATCTTCACAGATCATGGGCTTTGCGGGACATTGGAAGACCCAAACCCCCATGAGATTTGAGGGTCCACTGTAATGGAAGTATGTGTGCCATAGAGTTGTAAACCTGTGGAGGGAATTGAGAAATTCTGGCTCATCACTCCCATCTTTTCTGACTCAAGCCATTTCCCTTTCCTCATATGTGCTCCTCATGCAAAGACAATTAATCCTGACCACCACTAACCAGGAGCACAGAGCTCTGCCCAGGACATGATGGTGCTTTACAGCAGAGCACAGTTGCTTGTCTTGACATTTTCTGAATTTAAAAATCAGTTTTGATTTTCCACCCTCGATCCTTTCTTTTCCGACATTGCCCACAGCTGTGCTCAAAGGGGCAGGGAGAGGAGATGATCTTATTTGTTGTAAATAATTTGTCTGAAAACACATTTCTTTTTTGCAAACAATGTGCACACGGTTTACAGCCCATGACTTTAATAACAGTTTAAAGTTTTACACTGTGGATATACTTGAGACGATTTTTTCCTTAAGCTTTCTGCTGCCTTTCTAATTTTCATTTCTTAAGTCTGGTTAGAGAAATCACATGCTCATCTTACTTGTCTGAGCTGATCCAGGTTTTATGGCCAGGAAAATTCCCTTTCTTGGTTGCTGCTTATGCTCAGATGCTTTTCTAGTATTCCTGAAATGTATCTGCAAATAATAAAAAAACATTTTGAGGAAAACTGCAAGTGCCTATTTTGAATATTCACACAAGTTTCAACAGAGCTTATAGATTCTGCACATCTCTTGCAAAACACTGTTTCCTGCATTGGTGTTCATGAAAAAGCGAATACAAAAGGGAAAAATATGCCAATAATCTGGGTTATACCTAGCAGTGTATGAGCAGTGCCTCTCCCCACTGCCTGTCTAGCTCCCAGGCTGGCAGACTGACGGCTGCATTGCTAACCTGGGCACCTTACCTCCCAGTTGATGGAGATCCTCATGGTTATCGTCATGGTTATCGGTTTACTCATCATGAATGTAACACTATTTTGCAGACTATTCCACTTTCTTCCCTCCAGGAGCGTGACTGAGGGATTGCAGTGTTTTGCTTATGACCTCTGGTGGTAAAAGGGAGACTCTACAACCCCTCTACAACCCGCCTAAAGTTACCCTGAAAAAAAGCAGACAGCCTTGTTGCCTATCAAGAATCAGGCTGTGGCTTAGCTTAGCTGGAATGGGGTTTTACCACGCGCAGAATTGCTTTTAATTACATCCTTATATTATATTTAGTCGATTAAACGAATCTTGTCATGCAAACAGTGCCATTGGCAGAGATATTCCGCAGGGCACAAGGAGCTGTATTCACTCACTTCTCAAGTGCTTGCTCTCCAGGAGTGTCCTTGCTCCATGATATTTTATTCTATGACATCTCCTGAACTAAAATAATGTAGCGAAATGTACATAATTTGTTTTGGTTTTTTTAGCATTGAATAATTTGTTTATAAAATTCAATTTATTTCTTGTTTCCCGAGCACTTTACACCAGATAAATCATGATTCTGTTTGCACCCATACAAATCCATATGTAGTGCAGAATCTGGACAGATTTTGGTTAACTAAACTGCAGAACTGCAGTGAAGTGTGTGTACATATAAACTGTGCATTAGCTAAACACATAAATATTAACAGCATATTACTGAGGAGGGAGTCGGGGAAAACAGAAATCAAGTAGTATACAGACATTTGCGTAAGAAAGGCAGTGCTGGGTCCAGGCCAAGATATCTGCAACCTGATCTTGTCTTCAGGCAGATAGCTGGCAGCTCAGAGCAACTACCAAACCATTTTCCTCCTCTATACCAGACTCAGCTGTTGCCCTCATCTCTTGCCCAGTCGATGGAGTTGGGACATTGTTTCTCTATTGTTCAGTAGATTAAACCTTAACTTTTACCTGAGGGAACAAAAAAAGATATTTTTACTGTCATTTGACCCTAGGTCATTTATCCTGAACTTTGCAGCAATGAAGTCGGTCGCTGACAGAGAAGGGGACAAAGAAGGCCTCCATCTCCCTTCCAGTCCTCAAATTGCATGGGAAATTTCAGGGCAGGATTTTTTTCCAAAATCAAACAACCCTATCCTAAACTATACATCAAAAATGAGGTGTCATTTCCCAGAAACTCAGCAAAGCAGCAAAATCTTCCCCTGCAAAATTCAATGTGGAAGGATAGGAACTAATGACAGTGAAGGAAGGGGATGAACTGCAGGAGTTGTGCATTTCACCGGCAGAGACCTGCAAAGAAATTGGGTCACCACTATGAATCTGACAGCAGGGTTTCATCCTGCCAAAGCATGTCAGTCTACTTTTAGCCCTGTGCACACGTAGATCCTGTTAGTCCGTCCTTAGTTTTAAGCCCATTGACTGCACTGGGACCTTTCCTTCGCTTAAATCTTCATGTTTCTCTGAGCTAGGTCAGCAAAGATGGCTATTTGAAGCTCTCTGTTTAATAAGGGTAGATATTTTTGAAGCAGCCTTTTCAAAAGTTACTTTACATACTTTATCTCACATTATGTGTGCCCTCAGAAAGGCAGCATCACTTTTAGTGCAATGCGGTATCATTATGCCTCTTTCTGTGGCAGTCACAGGAAGAGACACACTTTCTTCTTTGAAGTCAGGGAATATACGATTTATTACAAGGCTAAGCAATTAAATTGTGTTTGGGAAGAGTTTCATGATAGATTGCTGATAAAGCTCTCTAAATAGGTGGATATAAAGTGTTCATCATGTTTCAGACATTTCCTTGAAGACAGTCCAATTCAGAAGTCACTCTGGTTACATGTTGGAACATACATGCCCCAGCTTCAGCACCTTTGCACTAGGTGCTGTGAACTCAGAGAAGAGGAGGAGCAGCCCAGACTCATGCCAGACCAGTACACCCCACCTCATATCACTTCTCACCTGGAAGTGCCTGTCTCTGTACTTCCAGTGATCGCAAAGAGAGGTGATGACAGGGATGAGATGTTTACCAGGCTCTTCAGTTACGTGCACGAAGTTGTGGAGCAGTCAGATTAATGATTCTGCATTGGTTGCAGAGAAGGAGACATCTGGGAGAGCTCAGAAATGAACTCTATTAAATGTGGCGCTGTAAGAAGGGCTGTTGGAGGATTTGAGAACTTGCCCAAGTCCACACAGGCTCTCTGGGTGATAGCCAGGGATGAATGCTTGGCTCCATTGCCCTTGTCCTTACTCAGAGAGGTGTGAAATGGACAGGTGTGGTCTGACAGTTCTTTTCAGAACTGTCTATGAGAAAGGAGGATAAAAAAAAGCCATCAGAAGACCAGAGATGCCTAGCCAAATACCCATCTTTCCCCTGGCTAGCCCTTAAAAAGCCAAGATATTTTTCATAGAGGAAGTGTACTGTTTGTGTCAGACCTCTGAGATCTTCTACAGCATCACCACCTCACCAGAGTCTGGTCCCATGGAATTCACAAGCTTTGCGTGTTTAAAGTTCCAGCCATGGCTCTACAATGAGATGGAAGGTAGTTCCTCATTCCTCCTGAACACACACCGCAGCATCCTACAAAGTGCAGGAGCAGTGTCTGTGATGTCAGCTCCATGGGTGCATTGCATGCTAGCCTGTGTGTTTTGCAACACCAATGGGAATTGCCTATGACTATGTCTAGGTGCATGTCTATGTCTGTGTCTAATGGGAAGTATGCATATGATGTCACCTGTGTAGACATGGACATACGGTTTTGTAAGAGGAGAGTTTCAAAAACTACACTCCAAGATGAACAGAGAAATGAAAGTGAAAGAAATCCTTGGGTGTTGCTCATTTGATACTAGGAAAAAAAGTTATAGGTGTGAGGGAGGGAGGAGAGTGTGCAGGATGTGAGACATGGGAAAATGTTCAAACCCAAAGACCATCAGGTGCTAGGTATTCACTAGACAACAAGGAATGGAGTCAAGTTTAGCAAGGAACAGCTGACATACCTGTGCCAGGATGAAGGCCATGAGAAGAGTGAGAGACAGTCAGCGAGCTAAGCTAGAAAACAAACTAACCGGCTGGCACATGTGTACAGGCCATGCTACAGCCCTCACAAGTCTAAAGCAATCTCAGCATGGGAAATATGAAAAAGGGCACAAGGGAGCCAAGGGAGAAAACACAAGGACAAAGAAAAGAAGGAGAGAGCAGTGTGCCTCTCCCGACAGAAACTGGCTTTCATCTTCTGTGTATGCTTTTCCTATCTTAAGGTACAAAGCTTGTGGCCAGTCGATTAGATATCTCTCTCTCTCCCTCGACATTTGTATGTCACTTCTCTGCTTATCTGGGATCTTCCCCAGGGCGGGAGGGGGGTGTATCTTCATGTGCACAGCCTAGATGAACTGCAATGCAGAGGTTAAGAAAAAGAGTGAAGCACTCACAGAGAAAACAGCATAGAGGGGTTTTTTTGTGAGCAATAGGAAAAAAATTATAGTGTCTGAACTTGTTATATTTAACTGCATAAACATGTTGAAAGTCATCTGCCCTCTGTGCCTTTATTATTCCCATTCACCTATTTCCCTAACCTTACTTACCCTGCACAGCTAAGTTTGGTGCCCTTTTACTGGAATAAGCCCTGCCCCTGTCAGCGTTGAGAAGATCACTGCAGTGCTTGCTGTAGGGGAAAGAGAGAGGAAAATCAGTGCCTGGTGTGCTAGCAGACAGTAAAACTCAAGGGTCATAGGAAGCTACAAATATGCCAGAAAGGATTAATTCAGTAAAGAAGGTAAAAACCTAAGTTTTTCTGTTTTCTTTATACTGTCAAATTTCTTTTTACTTGATGCAAAGGACAAGGGATGAGGAGTGATGTCTGAAAGGAGAGGTCCAGGGCACAGGAGACACTGGGATGCTGGCTGTTGCAGAGCAGCATGCCAGCAATCAGGATCTATTTGAGCACGGGTGACACAGGCCTGCCTGACATGTCAAAACTCTGTCCCATCTGTGACATGGCATGTTAGGTGATGTTAGATTTAGGCAGTCTTTGGCTGTTTGCACAGGAGCCATCTGATGCTGTCTCCTCATCTTCAAAGTCATGGCTTTACCTCTGTCTTTAAAGCAGTACAGAGATGAACTGTGTGAGACCTGACTGTGTGTGCAATGGTAGAGAATTACTCCAAATGTAAGTGAAACTTCAAGGAGAAAATCTTAAGAAGCCCACAGTCCATGGGATTTCTGGCAGCAGAATTTATTCAAGATAAACCATAATTTTGACCAGAATTATTTCTTAACTGCTTCCCCCCTTCTAGGAATGGATTAGACTCCATCACACTGTGTGTACCACATGTGCCCCCTCATCTTCAGACTGTCTTCCCCCCATTTCACAGCTTTAAAAATACAGATATCCCTCTTTCACGATCAAGACCCTATGTAGCCCTGCCCTTGATCATTTGATCTTCTCTTTTTCCTGACAAAGCCCTTGGCATCCTTTCACTCTCAATTTCCCACTCTTGTTCTGCTGCCCTCCCTTTTGCAGCTCTCCATGGATGAAATAACCTCCAGAGAAAGTTTTTTACATTCTCATACCCTCCTGTGAAAAAGCTCACATCTGTCGTGGACCTGACAAGTAGTGTGGTAATATGATAGAAATAATACACTAACTCTTCAAGATGTCCATGATGGACATGTATATGTATATGTGTATATGAATGCACAAGAGCTTTTAAGGATTTGTAACTGAAGAGACACAGGGCATTCTTCTTCCTCATCCTCTTCTCTTTCCATCCATTTCACCCAGATTTTGCATTACCTCTTTATTTTCTCAGTGAACTTTTTAAAACAAGGACTCTAATTCCATCACTGGCGACTGTGTACTTAAAATGGAAATAGTAAGAGACAAAAATAAAGCAAACAAGGAGGAGTTTCAAGATTTGTAATTTTTATGATTTACAATCCCACAATTTTTAAGTTCATAAGCTTTATCTATACTTAATTCAAACTGGAAGAGGGACTGACCATAGCTTATAAGTAAAGGCACAGGTCATGATTCATATCCAGACATATAAACTCCATGATCTCTCCTTCTCACATTCAAAAAACCCGAGTGTGACCATGTCCAGGCATGCTGGAGTGGTCCCTTCACACCATTGAGTTCCATCTAGGTAGTGTGTAGAGGACTGCTGGTTGACCGACAAAATCCCTTCAGGGAAAACACTACTGATGAACTGCATGGGCATATGGAGGAATAGTGCTCAAACTCACTGCCTGGTCTTGATAAACTTACCTGTGCAAATACGCTCATATTGCATCCATTCCCTAGCAAATGGTTTTTCTTGTCTTTGCTTTTTTGACAAGCTCACACTGTGCAGAGAAAGTGAGTGCCTACCATCCCACTTTGTCCAGCAGAACCTGGGGTAAGTTCTGCATTGAGAAGCAGACCTGTGTAACATGAAATCCTGCAGAATGCTGCTTGCACCCTCTCCAAATGGACTAAGAAGGTGTTCGCATGCACAGGAAGCTGCGGATCCACAAGACACAACAGTAGCCTCCTTTGAAGACAAACTCTGAGACACACATTTGTCAACCCATGACTTGTATGCTTAGACACAAACAGAAATGGGCACATTCTCAGAATGGTGTCCACAGTGAAGAATTTGGCTTCTGTGCCTCTATAATTTTGAGTGTTAATAACAAGTATACATGCATTTAGCATTGAAAGACTGCCTGTAAACCTTTCCTCTGGAAAGCAAGAAAGTATACCTCTGATACCAGGTGCCTGCCACATCCATAGAAGGGATCAGACAGTTTTCCATTGGAAAAAAAAAGCAGTGCAAGGGGTAGGGTTAGTGGATTCCTGGGCAAAAATGAGACCACATGACTTTGAGACCCTCTGTAAGACTTCCTTATCAAAGCAACTTGGGCTTATTTAATGTGTTGCAGTGTAATCAAGGAGCCTGAAGTAGTGGGAGCTTTGGAAGATTACCCTGTACAGGTTATGTACCTTGATCAAACAGCTTCCCCATGCTATGTTGTGCCTCGGAAGGGAAGTCCAGAAATCTGAGCTCAAAACTTTCTCAGAGTGCCCCATGTCCCTGTGAATGGGAAACAAAAAGTAGGACCAGGTCATATGCTGCATCTGGTCTGCAATTCGAGTGCAGGTCTTCCTATTATTTCTAGTTCATTTTTTTATTACTCACCATGATTGATTTCTATGGTTATTTGTTTAATGATCCAACAATAAGAGAATATAAGCTGGTTATTTGCCTGTTCTATATGCCATCTAATATGTAACAAATATCTTTACCTCTATGAAAGCTTATCAGGCATGGGCATTGTTTATTTGACTGGGGAGCAAAATAATGTTAGATTCGATGTAGAATGTACCTGGGGGGAAAAAAAATGAGTTCTGCATTTATGAAAACTGAAGTCCTAAAATTGATATTACTCATTTTATCTGAATAACTAAGCAGTAACGACTACAGCACAGGCAATTAATGATCAGCTCTAGGGGTTGATGGCCTGTGAAGAAGTTAAGGGACATTAACCTCTGCTGGCTATTAGTCATTCAGCAATTGCCAAGGGCTGACTCAGTTTCAGATTCCTCCTGTTTTTAAAATTTACACTAAAAACATCCACAGTGTAATGAATGTAAGTGAGCAAGACATCTCTGCAAAAACAGCAAGCAATGAGGCCGGTGCTGTGACGTCCCAAAGACCTTTTGATGACATCTTGGTTTCTGTTTGAGTCTCAATGGCCAATGACAAGAGGACGAGGAGGCACCTCTGCATTCTTCCAGCTCTCTTGGATTCAAGGGCATCCCCTCTCCAGGGACTGTTTTATGCACACCTGCTATGAAGTGTCCCAAGAAGAAACCAGAGTGGGAACACTGCTTCCTTTCCTGTGCATGAATCTCCATCTTCTAGGAAAGAAAGAGAAATTGTAGTAGGAGGATGGAAGATACTTGAAAAGTTTGTATATGTGTGCATATATATTTTTACCTATATATGCTATTACGAAAAAGTGGATCCAACAACCAAAAAGCAAAGCATTTGAATATTTTTGGTAAAAAGTACTTATAAGGGATATTTATTTTGACCCTTCTTTAAATGAGAAGTGATTAACAGAAAAAGTGATCTGACCTTCTCCCAGTCTTTTGCAGCCTAATAAACAGTCCCTAGGCTGATCATAGAGATTATGGACAGAATGATGATGAAACCAAGCTTCACAATGCATTGAATACTTTTGTCCCCAGCACCATTTCGAACTGCAACCCAAGATCTTAGATAGAGACTAGCTACACAACTTTGTAACAAAAACAAGCATAAAAGGCTACAGAAGAAGGAATCATAATAATAATTGTTTTATTGCAATGGCAGAGAATACTTTTTTCACGGTTTTATTCAGTTATGCTGACATAAAGAGGGGTATCAGAGTTGTTTTATAATGAAGTTGCATGTATTAAATAGGATTTACCAAGTTGCATTGTTGCTGGTGTAATTTTGCTTCAGGCAAAACCAGCCTAATTCACATGAGATGGCTTTATTTCTTATCTCATTGGGACACTTACAAAAACACTCTGGAGAGAATCAGGAGAGCAAAAATTGTAGGAAAATGCACATAAAGAGCATCTATCACTTCTATGGAAGATGTAAGAGTTTATTAATTTTGTTATATATTACTGTATCCTCAGGCTCACAGTATAATTACTTTTTCATTGTAAAATAGAGAAAAACTGATGTGAGTGTATTGTTGAAGGAGTGGTCAGAAATTGCAAATACTGTAGCATGTGTTCTAAACCTGCGCCCAGATTTCACTCCAAATTGGCCTACTCAGCTCTAAATCCATGGTTTCCTGACAGGTTCTTCTGTAGTACTGTCCTGACTTTTTTGGCAGGGAAGGAAAAGGAAAAGAAAAGGAAAAGGAAAAGAAAAGGAAAGAAAAGGAAAATAAAATGAAAAGAAAAGGAAAGAAAAGAAAAGAAGAAAAAAAAAGAAAAGAAAAGAAAAGAAAAGAAAAGAAAAGAAAAGAAAAGAAAAGAAAAGAAAAGAAAAGAAAAGAAAAGAAAAGAAAAGAAAAGAAAAGAAAAGAAAAGAAAAGAAAAGAAAAGAAAAGAAAAGAAAAAAAAGAAAAGAAAAGAAAAGAAAAGAAAAGAAAAGAAAAGAAAAGAAAAGAAAAGAAAAGAAAAGAAAAGAAAAGAAAAGAAAAGAAAAGAAAAGAAAAGAAAAGAAAAGAAACCACCCTATTCCTAGAAGCCCAATCCAGAACAAACCTTGGCTTAAGGTTCTCTCCACCCCTAGACATTACTAAATTGTTTGAAAACAGAAAACGAACAGCTAGTTATAAACCAGCAGGTTGGTCTGCTAACGCCACGGCAGGAAAGCCCGAGCTTTTCACTGGATACACCCTGTGATGCATTTTCTGTTTGCTGAGAGTCTGGTCTTTTGATCTGTGTGTCCAGAGAAGCTGCCTGGGTAATAGTTTGTTAAAAGTGTAATGCCTAATATGAGGTTTGGGAAGATTAGGTGCTGAAGGAACTGCCTATGAAGTTTCAAAAGGAAACAGCAGGAAGGAAGAGGACATCGAAGTTCAGTCTCTCCTTACCAACTCTGTGAAGCTGGCTGCCCTCTGTCCCTCTCTGGTTTAATTAAGGCCGGCAAAATATGCTTGTCTCAGCCAAAATCTTTTCTCTTGGTCCTTCCTGCTGTGATGAGTGTAATGAAAAAAATCAAGCTATTTTGCATCCTCATTAAAAAAAATCAGCTTACTTTTAGTAGGTAATAATTTTGCATGCGATTGAATTTCCCTGGCAATTAAATTTATCCTCCTTAGAGTTTTTGTGCCACTTCAATTTTCATAGTCTTCAGTTAGATAGCCTAAGTGTTTAATGCAGCTTCTTCTGACCAAACAACACACAGGTCATCTTTGGGTCTACAAACCAATTCCTGAGAAGAAATTGGCTCATGCTTCATCCTTTATTTTCTTGTTCTTCTTTTTACAGTAAGTTTAAAACAATCAAAACATTACTCTGTTTTCCTTATTTATTTTTGCAAGGAATAAATTAATTTCATATTAATTTAGAAAAAGATGCAGTAGATGCCTTGTACACAAGAGGGCAGATCTGCTTCTCCTTTCATCATCAACAGTCTCCTGTTGTACTTCGTTCACCAATAATTTCTGCTTTCAGCCATGTATCTGGGGCTGGATGTCACAGGAGCCGCACGTCTGTAACGCAGGTTTTCATTCCGAATAGACAATACCATCCAGGAATGGTCTAAAGGCCTTTTATCTGCTCAAGCAAAGCCCACGGGGGTATAATGGGGTAACATCAGACTGGCGACCTGTCACTAGCGGCATTCCATAGAGTGGGATTCCATAGACTTCGTTGAAGGCAGGAAGGTCCCACAGAGAGACCTCAACAAATGAGAGGACTAAGCAATCACCAACCATATGAAGTTCAACAGGGGAAAGGGCCAGATTCTGCACCTGAGGTGGGGAAATGCCAGATGTAAGTATAGACTGGGGACTGAGATGGTGGAGAGCAGTGCCACAGAAAGGCATTCGAGTGTCCTGATCGATGGCAAGTTGAACATGAGTTGAGAGTGCCCTGGCAGCCGGAAGAGCCAATTGTGTCCTGGAGGGCATCAGGCAAAGCATTGCCAGTCTGTCAACGGAGGGGATTGTCCCGCTCTGCTCTGCACTGGGGTGGCCACACCTAGAACATTGCGGCAGTTTTGGTCACCACAATGTATTAGAGAGTTTCCAAAGGAGGGCAACAAAGCTGGTGAAGAGCCTTGAGGGGAAGCCATATGAGGAGCGGCACAGGTCACTTGGACTCTTCAGCCCAGAGAAGAGGAGACTGAGGGGAGACCTCACTGCAGTTACAAACTCCTTGTGAGGGGAAGAGGAGGGGCAGACACTGATCTCTTCTCTGTGGTGACCAGTGACAGAACCCTGAAGTTGTGTCAGGGGAGGTTTAGGTTGAATATTAGGAAAAGATTGTTCCATCAGAGGGTGATTGGGCACTGGCACAGGCTATCTAGAGAAGTGGCCACAGCATCAAGCCTGCCAGAGTTCAAGTGTTTGAATGATATTCTCAGGCACATGATGTGATTCTCGGGGATGGTTCTGTGCAGGACTACGAGCAGAACTCGATAATCCTTGTGGATTCCTTCCAACTTGGCATATTCTGTGATAAATACACAGTTATAAATCCTCTTTTATATTATTAACACTCTGGTCATTGAACCTAATGTTTGGGTTACAAGCAATAGACTTTCAAGCTTAAAGGGACAGGGTTCACACCTGGCTTTCTTACTTTGTCCCTCACCCCTTTTTTTCATTTTCCTCCAGTACAATGTTGGAAGCTCAGGCACTAAGTATCAATTTCCATCCTTCTCTGACTGAATATGAAGGTATAATTTAAAAACCTTTTCACAAGGAGGGAATATCCCTGACCTGAAGACAGGCCAGGGGCTATGTGGCTCCAGCATGTAGTATGACATGGAATTGAAATCCCAGCACAAGTGACTCAGCTCTGCTACCCCAGACCATGGTCACTTGGTGCTGGCAAGCCTGACTGTAGTTTAAACACCTGAATTTAACCTCCCTGAGAGGAAAGGACAGAGTGTCTGAATCTAGAGAATTTGCTACCCACTTCCCAGGCTTGCTCTGGGTACTAAAATAGGGAGCAGCCACCTCAGGAGACCCAGGATGTAGATCTCATGCACAGAGAAGTTTTCCGACCCCACAGAATTAATTGGAGCCAGAGCTGTTCTTCCCAGATATGATTGCTACCTCTTGCTACACTGGGGACAAACTGTATCCCTTTCCTTTGGCTCATAAACCATGGCTGGCTTCTCTGGTCACCACGCCGCCAGAGGAATCAAGGCAATTTCTGCAAAACTCCTCTGAGGGATGTAAGCAACTCAGCCCAGAGGAAGGAATTACACTCCATGTCCCATGAAGTTTTGACTTCATGTAATGAAACAAAAAACTTAAGGTTTTATACGATGAAATGAAGGCACACACTATCTCCATCAGATAGTCCAAATCCAAAAGGAACTTAAAAATTTTGAAGAGCATCAAAGTGCTTATATTTTAAAAGAGAAACGACACTCTGTATTAAACACTTCTCTTGTAGAACTTAGAGTCTTTTGGGAATGCTAGAAAAGAACACAGTGTTTGCCTTTTAAACGCCCTTGGAGAAAGGTTGAGGCAAAGGAATGGACAAACAAACCCAGGGATTTTAAAAGAGCAAAAGTCAGGAAAGATCATCTTTAGAGAGGCAAACTAGGGGAAAAAAAGAGAACTGGCCACGGTTTATTTGGATGTTTTTCCCTGGTACTTTATGGTGTCACCCAATGCTGTCATATTTTATGTATAGGCCAGAATATTGCTGTCCCCAGTGTCACTTGGTAACCATTCAGCTAAAGGCCACCTGTTGGAGAACATCTCAGAACTGAATGTCAGCTTTATAAAAAACAGCTCGTGTCAGGCATAGTTAGAGGTTTACTGGGACAGGGCTGGAAGAGGCTCTGGAAATTTCTAAAATGCTGGGTTACTGATGATCAATTGTATTTGCTTTCCTATTTTAGCACTCAATGAGTCTTCATTTGTGGAAAGGCTGTTTCACAATATCTGACATCAATCACAATTAGAGAAGTGCTAATCATATTTAGGAGTTGTTAATTATACGTTAAATTAAATGAGTTACACATGCTCTTGTACAGTGAGGTCACCAAATGGCAATCCCACTTTAGACTCTCTCGCTTGCTCTCTAAGGTAAATCTGTTTGGCCTGCAAGTATATAATAATTTATGCTTTTATTTAGATTATTATTATACACATTCTTATAAACTACTAGTCATCTTGTTCCTTTGAAGGGACCATCAAATCATTAAAGGATTTACTTTATCAATACATTCAATAGTGTTTTTTGCAATAGTGTTCTAAGGACCCATGCCCATTCAATGCAAAGGAAAAAGGAGGATTTTATTAATGTGTTCCCTGAACAAGCATGTAATGGTTGTTAATAATTTCTTTTATAAACTGGGGTCGGCATTACCTTGCTGGGTCACGCATGGAAGATCCATCCATAACTACAGAAATTGCATATCTAGTTTTTCTTAGACCTGGCTAAAAAACGTCTCATCTGCAATCAAGGGAGCTTTGGTCAAAGTATAGCTTGTTAATAGGAAAGGTGGGAGCATATGCATGTGAGACTGTATACAATATCACAGTACTGCAGTATTAGTAAGGTTGGAAGAGACCTCAGAGATCATCAAGTTCAACTCATCCAACATCCATCTAAACCATGGCACTAAGTGCCTCATCCAGCCTACTCTTAAACACCTCCAGGGACAGTGACTCCACCAATTCCCTGGGCACCCCATTCCAATGGTGGATCACCCTTTCAGTAAATAATTTCTTCCGCATATCAAGTTTTAACCTCCCCTGATGGAGCTTCAGACTGCGTCCTCTTGTTCTGTCACCAGTTGCCTGAGAGAAGAGACGGATCCCCTCCTGACTACAACCTCCTTTCAAGTAGTTATAGACAGCAATAAGGTCACCCCTGAGCCTCCTCTTCTCCACACTAAACAACTCCAGCTCCCTCAACTGCTCCTCATAGGGCTTGTGCTCCAGGCTCTGCACCATCCTTGCTGCCCTTCTCTGAACATGTTCCAGTATTTCAACACTTTTCTTAAACTGAGGGGCCCAGAACTGGACACCTAGGGAATGTAAAGATAATTAATACATATTAGAAAATATACTGTGCAGGAAAACCAGAGAAAATATGAGTACACTGCTTGTCTGCTGGAAGAGCAACTAGGGCTATTTACATGCCCTTATCACCTCTTCTCAGCATCTGCTTTTATGTGTTGCTCGTGCTGTACTAGCTGCCTCTCTGATCAGAAGTGGTATAGTCTATCATTTACCCAGAAAGCCAGAGTAACTTTAATTATACCAAGAGCAAAACACTTGCTATGATATAAGCGGATTGCTAGAGGGAGATGGCAAACTGTTTAAGATGATAATTTAATGATAATTTGTATTAGTAGTAGCAAAAAAAAAAAAAAAAGAAAAAGAAAAAGCAAGATAACCTATTCTGACACTAATTCTGTAGAGGTCTTGGAGTTCCATGCAAATCCTCGAGATGTGGGAACATGCTGATTCTGGGTCAGCAGCAGACTGGCTCTGAGTGATGAGCTTGATATTAGTCATTAGCAAGTACAAAATAATAAAAGGCCTTGAAAATGAAAGAACAAGCAAAGGCAGAGAATTTAATTAATGTTGATCAACATGGCTTTATGGAAAATTGATCTGTTCATAAAGTCTGATTTCCTCTTTTCATGAAATTATAAGGTTGTGAGATAAAAGAGATTGACAGTAGAGTAAGTGTGCTTAGATTCTCCTTTAAGAAGTCCTAAATTACTTCAGGGCTAATGCCATCAATATAATACACTAAATGCTCTAAATTGCATTACAGACACCAAAAATTGTTTGTCCATGTTCATAAACATGTTCTTCTAGTCATGTTCTACTGGCATTTGTATTAGAGTTTAACTTAGTTCTTTACTTCAAATTGAGAAGTATACATAAACCCATCTCTAGTATTAGCTATAGATGATGAAGCAAGACACGATGGTGAGGAACAGATGGTGATATTGAATGAATTTTATCGCTCAGGGAAGTCAGGTTTCAACATTGCATCGATGAGCAATTTTTGGTGTACCCTCCATCAGGTGTGGTGTCAACCCCCAGGTGAGGATCAGACCTAAAAGAACCAGGCTGGCCTCACAGAATGGGGAGCTGTATCCTCAGAAATATCAGCTTGCAACAGCAACCTGAGAGTTGACAGCATACAAGGACCAGCACAGGTGTCCAGGGCAGCTGAGATTCTGTGTGTATAATCACAGGAACAGTGAGGTAAATTTAGCTCCGTTGTCAACACTAGCATGTATTTCTGGTGTCCTCATTTTTAAAGTGACTTGAAAGGCTACAGGGACTGTAGTGAATAGCCACAAAAAAGGAATTAAAGGCTGGAAAAACTGATGTGTACTCAGAGACAGGAAGAATCTGTTAATTCTTCAAAAACACACTGAAGACAAATTTAGTTTCTCTGTGTGATTTCCTGTGAGAGAGGGAAACAAAAGGCTTTATATCTGGAAGTTAAATCCACATGCATCCAAACCAGAAACAGTAACAGAAGTTTTCAGCTGTGGGGCTGTTACTTGATGGAATATGTAACTTACAAAAGAAAATTATGCATTTGCCATCATCAGTTGTCTCTGAGTAAGGGGAAATACTATTTCAGGAAAAAAACTTTTCTTTTCTTTTCTTTTCTTTTCTTTTCTTTTCTTTTCTTTTCTTTTCTTTTCTTTTCTTTTCTTTTCTTTTCTT
>WEKX01018396.1:32628-56340 GCA_013390025.1 Pitta sordida | reverse complement strand
GTTTAAGAGAAGACCGGATGAGGAGCTCAGTGACATGATCTAGTTGGTGGGGAGTTGGACCACATGATCCTGGGGGTCCCTTCCAACTCGGAGCAACCTGTTAACCCTAAAAGGAGAGAACACACATTTAGCAGCCACCTCTCCACCCCCAACAAACGAGAGATATTGGATATTGGTAGCTGCTTTTAAGTTTTCCCAAGTGCTAATTTTTTTCTGATCTTTAAGCTGCCTATTATGTCTTGCTAACAACTGCTCAGTGAACTAGTATTTCTTTAGAGCTGTTATCATTCATCCACACTGCCCAGTCTGGAAAAGAGACATGAGGTTTTGGTAGCTCAGCCTTTATCCCGGTGCATCACAGTGATCCTTCCACCCATGACAATAGGTGAAATATGAAAGCCAAGTTATTATCTTGTGTATTGCCAAGCTTCAGCAGTCTAAAATGCGCTGAAAGGGTCTAGATTCATTTAATTTCAAATTATTCTAGTGCCAGCTGCATCTTATGTGGATATGGAGACAGAAATTCCACATAAGAATCTTTCTAGTGTTGTCTTAGTGTATTCTAATTGCATATTCTTCCTTCCCTTGTATGCAGCAGCTTCAAAACTCAGAAGGATATGCCAGTAGTAGACAAAGAGGATTTGCAAGGTAGAGGTGTGGAGAAATGGAGAAAAGGCTTAGGATGAACTGAAGGTCATTGAACCCTCTTCCTTGTTCCCTGCCAACACTACCCAGCCTCGTGTCTCTGCTGCTCTTCCCTTGAATTCTCCCACCATTTTTCAAGATTCCTCCACTAGAAAAATGCTTAAGGTGAGAAGGGCACTTGTAAGGCACTGAAATATTGATTTAACTGTGATTCATGCTGCAAACAGTCTTTGGACCTTGCATTCTATAGCACATTTAGACAGTGGAGCAGGCTTGGAGTTTGGCTGCCTGAAGTTCACGGAATTATAACAGGAACACTTATTAACTTCTTATTAAAGCAACGTGCTGAGTATGATTATTGGTGATATTGTATTTGTGGGAAGATTCATCAGCCCTGACATAAGGATCCACAAGTTAGGGAGTTCATTCCTCTGCCCATACTTTGGCTTGTGTACTGTGTGGTGCTCCGGGGTCCTCTAGGCAGTCAAAACAGAATACGTCACTTCCAGCTCCTGAGTTCTCCCTCTTGCCCCATGCAGGTGTCTCAGAAACTCCAGGGTGTATCCAGTGGCTTGAAAAGATCTCTCTGTGAGCAACTGCCTGGACCTCTCAAGGGCTGAGAATAATACGTATAATCTTTTTCTATAGAAATGAATAGGCTGCTCCAAGGGACAATTGAGACTCTAAGAGAGGTCAAATGAATTGCTCTCTGGAGGTTCACGTTCCACTTCTTTGGTCATGCTCACAGACTTTAGATTTACAATTGGACAATTGAGACTCTAAGAGAGGTCAAATGAATTGCTCTCTGGAGGTTCACGTTCCACTTCTTTGGTCATGCTCACAGACTTTAGATTTACAATTGGACAATTGAGACTCTAAGAGAGGTCAAATGAATTGCTCTCTGGAGGTTCACGTTCCACTTCTTTGGTCATGCTCACAGACTTTAGATTTACAATTTTATTTTATCTTGTATAAAGTGAGACAAACCCCACTTACACTGCAGCAGTTGCAGTAACTTTTTAGAATTTTCTTTTAGGGATAAGTCACAAAACCCCCTATTTACAAACTTCCATTTATCCTGTTTTTCCATTCAAGTATTATCTTTCTATTTTTGTACTTGTCTCTCAAGTTCCCTTTTCAAATACTGTCAAAAGGACAGCTACTTCTGTGCCATGGCTCCTTCCTGGCACCCTCAGGTACATTTTCCAAGAGGTAAACTGTTGGCATGTGGGCAAGCATATGCTTTATAACAATGTTGTGATGCTGAAAAGCAGTAGCTGCAATGTTGATCATATCAGGGCAGCATTACCAGGAGACACCTCACAGTACGGCAGACGTGCGCCGTTGGAGTCTCTGCACCCTCTGGAAGGTAGTGGGCGTAACGTTTTATATCTCTCTCCTGCTCAGACATGAAGGACAAGCAGCCTAACAAGATCACATTTGTTAGAGGCATGCATATTTCCATCTGCTCAGGCGGATGACAAAGTGCCTGGCACAAAGCAAGGAGACAGTCTAAAAAGGAATTGTTTAAGAGAGGAGTGTCAAGGCAAAGTTGGAAGACGAGCAGTGGTTAGATACTGTAGGCTGAGACAGGCACAGATACATTAGATCAAAGCATGATGTACTTACAAAACAAAACAACAAATACTACTTCTTGTTTTCAAAATCATTCCAGCCATATAGCTATCCAGGGCACCGTTAACAAAGTGACAGAGAAGGTGCATGAGCTTTAGCAATGATGAAGCACTAAAGTTGAAAGTTTTTTCCGTCACTTCGAACTCAGAACTTGCATTGCAAAATGGTTTGTGGCTACCAATGAGCCTTTGCTAGAATTGAGGAAGCACTATTTCATCTTAGATGGGAGATCCACAAAGATATAAAGATAGTTTAGATTGCAGCTTGAACTTTTTTCACAGTAAATGAAGATAGAAAAGACTTCTGTTTCTGAGGGGAGAGTCACAGTTTGAGAAAATATTCTGAACATCATTTTTGCTAAACCCCTTTGAAATTAAATCTATAGCTCCACTTGTTTCACACTCAAGACTCGAGGATCTTCAGACTACAGATATTTCAGAACCTAGGATCTTACAAAATTTGGTATCTTGATTCTGCCATGATAATAGAAATTAAGATGTCCATTGGATTAAAAGTTAAATATTGCTTAAATATTAGTTTGGCTAAACATATAAAACAACTGACTCTTTGTACATGCTTAGATAAGGCAAGGGGGTTGCAAAGGAATGGAGAAGAGTGGAGTGTCTAAAGAATAAAATTATTCTTTTATATTTTTCTCTTCAGTCTTCCAGAGGCATTTAGTAGTTAGCAGGGGAAGGACATGAGGATAGAGAATAAGGAAGGCACAGACAAAATTTTCCTTTGAGGCATCACTAGGATGTGCTTTGTTATTACATATAGTTAAAGGCATATCTTATTGCAGTCTCTTTCAATTTTAGTCAGGTTTAAGGCAATGACACTATGTTCTATTGGCTCCTGAAAAATGCAGCTCTTATTTGAATACAAACTATCATTTTCAACTGGCACCTATTTCTTTTCCATAGAATGCTTTTTGAAAATTTTGCATCTTTGGAATTTTCCAAGAATGCCTATATCAAAAATACAGATTAAACTCAATTAACATCAGCTGAGATTGCTGTCTGAATGGCAGACAACAGGAGATGTTCCTGCTTTTGGGGCCAAAGTCCATCTTTTCCCTCTCTGTTTTTGATATTGGCACCTCAGTGAAGAAGAACAGCATGGCCCAAGAAGAGATGCTTGATTTTTAGACTTTCGAATAATAGTCAGTGATACCAGAAGAGAGATGGAGCCCACCGACATGGCAGCAGCAAGCTAGACAGGCACTCTGCTAGGACCTGACTAGGAATACATCTCCTAGTCAATCCACACAAGCAGATGCAAAAATCCCTCTGCCACCCTCTAACTCCTGAGATGGATGAGCAGAGGCACATTAGCAAAAGTCTGAGTGAGAGCCAGGCTGGTAAGCGAGTCTGTGCAGTGCTAACTCTGCCACCCACATGTCCCAGGTCAGCCTCTGCTGTCATGGGCACACCTGTGCTTGGGGACTGGAGATAACAAGTGAGGATCAGAGGAACACGCAGCTGGGCTGGAAGGTGCTCATGGGGGCATGTGCATGTGTCCAGCCTGTTCCCAATGGGCTACCACAAGCTACAGATCCTCACACATGCTGCAGGAAGGGTGAGGAGCAGTGGCTGTGGGGGAAGCCCTATGTCAACCAAAATACGCATTTGGCTTCAGAGCCAAGAGAATCGATCAGCATCAAATAATGCACTCTATCATCCTACCAAGGATTTTCCTCGAAGTACCCTTGAGACTCCCAGATCGCTTTAGTTGCCCTCATAGGTGTAGATTGACAGTTGCTAAAAGTTGTACATGACATAAACTTTCAGCCATGACAAAAGCAAGATGACACTCTCTAAAATTAAGAGCAAATACTGTGTGACACATATAGCCAAAGAATTTAGGAGCTACTTAACTTGCTTTCGGCAAATCGTAGAGTATGGATATACAGTAAGGGCAAACGCTTAATGCCTGGAAATGGTTCCTAAAGTCAATGTTTATCTTTTACTTAGCTTAATTAATAGCTAATGACAGACACATGATGGTGGATAACCACTGAATGCTTTACCTAAGTTAAAGCCTCACACAGCTCTCCCTACTTTGTTTGGCTCACTTACAGAGGAGTATAAACAGCAGTTCATCACCGCTGAAGAGGGCCTGATAAGCAGTGGAGAGTGTTCTCAGAAACTCAGCTCCTGGGAAGAGATAGCAAAAGTTTGGCTCTGCAAGAGGCGCCCTGAGTCCAAATTGGTAATCAGGAAGGCATTTCAGGGGCTAAAGTCCCCTGCTGTTGTGCTGAGGGAGCCACTATAAGATATGATGGAATAGCACAGCAGAACCTGTCTCCAGAATGAATTCAGTGAAAAGGGACTACTCTACTCTCCTGCTCTTTGGCTTGGGATTGAAGGCACTTCAGGAGAAGGTTCCCCATTCGAGGTTCATATTTTGTTTCATGTTTAGCAGACAGAAGTCTTGGGTTTTTTTGACCCTGTGGAGGGCTTCAAAGGACTAGATCACAAGAATAAGGAATATGTAGCCAGATGTTCAGAGACTGTGATGGCAAGCAGAAGAATAGCCTGGGTCCAAAATGGTACACTTCCCTATGCCAACCTTGTCAGAACATGAAAGGGGATAGTAATCCACTGTTGCCAGAAGTCCTGAACGGTACAAAGCCATTTCACAGGTTAATGACAGCCCTCTACATTTGCTGATGCATCAACATATGAGATATTGAAGGTGTAAATAAGGAGTATTAGAATTCCTTATTTGATTAATATGAAAAATTTTAAGAGATAATTCATGCTCATTAATAGGTCTATCTCATAATTATTTTTCAGCATAAAAATGTTCTTTCAGGAGCTTTTCCACAGTAGATGAGACTATGCTGAAATAACCTATGCTAACTGGAATCCTCCTAAAAGCAATAGCCACATTTATTTTCAAACGAATATTTTTACTTACTGCAGCACTCAGGAGCTGGGCAGACCAATGTTGTGCAGTTGTGCTGCTTGCTGTGTAAAATGAAAAAGAAAGGAGTGCCCAAAACCTCATGACACATTTAAATGCCAGGCTGCTCCAGGTTTTCAGTAGAGGACGATCCCTCTGTAGTAACTTCTTGGTGTGAGTTTATTTAAAAAATATCTTGTGTTATGTGCCTTAGTTAAAACAATGAGGGAAAGAGGGAAAAACTCTTATATTCTTTTATGAGGAGTGTGTTCCTTTTTTCATCCACACCTCCTGACTCTATTCTGAAGAAACAAATCAGAACTTCATCTGAGAGCTCATCCACTGGCTGATTTGTCTCTTAACTGAGTAAGCACTCTCTCAAACTGTGCTCAAAATAGTACTACTCTCCATGCACAGATTAGTCCCAATACTTTGTTCCTCTTAATCATGAGATTGAACTTTTCTTGAGTCTCTCAGGCAGATTGCACACCCTCTTGTCATGAGAAAAAGGGAGAAATAAAGATCACATTACACCCCAAACATAACAGGAAGCCTCTGCTGAGTTCTCTTGTTTATTTTAGTTCTTTGTCCACCTTCCCATGCTAGATTATGCTGATCTACAGAGCAAGTTGTGGAGTCTGTGTGGTGTTAGAGATACTCTAGACAAGAAGTTCTTCTGGGGAGAAAAGTCCATCATGCTCTCTGCCCACCACTGTTAACATGCTGCACTGTTTTTAATTCTGATATCTTGGGATTAGATGGTTGCAAACACAGAGACTTAGCCTGAAACCTTTCTGCAGCTTTCTGCAGGCAGCTTTCTGCAATACAACAGATTTTCTTTCTGTGGTGACTCCTCTGCCAACCTTCCCACTTTCACCAGTACTTTCCAATGCCACATTCTCACTTTACTTGTGCTGCTACATTTCCTTGTGGGGAGCACATGCTGACTCAAGCAGGGGAACAGGTTGGGTTATACATAGTATTATTATTTTTGAAAGAGTATTTTAGGTGGCTCAGTTGTCCCAGTTGTCTCAGTACCAGCTCAGCTGAGCCAGCTGTGCTCTATGTTTTAGTATCACTGGTGAACATTTTGGGGGCTTCGGCAGGAGGAGAGATGGAGTCAATTTTGCTGACAGTGGCATAGCCACGGGGAGAGTTATCCATGGAAACACTCACCACACTGAAAAGATCAGCTACCCTTATCACCTATGTTCACTGATTTGTGAAGTGAAATGAAACTGTGAGTGAGCAAGAGGTATCTAGGAGACTGAAAAAGGTAAATTAATTATTTCAGGAAAATTTCCTCAAAGCTTTCCTTTTTTTTTAAATCAAGATACACTGAATAGGAGGTGTGACACTTGGGGTTATTGTTTAGGGATGATTACAATGATGATTGGAGCAGATGATCTTGGAGACCTCTTCCAACCTTGACTACAATATCATTCTATGATTCTATGTAGGCTTACAAAAATGAGATATGCAAGCTTTTGAGGCAGCAAGCCACAGTACTATGTCTTCATGCAAGGGGAAGGGTGAATGCTTAGGTGAGCCTGCACATCTGGGCTTGCTTAACCCAGGCATCTTTTTACATGTAGGCAGTAACAGATGTAGTTTAATTTAGAAAATACCCTGGAGAAATCAGCATTGGCAGTCGGTCTAACCTTCAGGCTACCTTTTACCTCCATGAGACTGAGGTGAGAAATGACACAATCACACCTTTGCCGCATTTTATTAGTGACCATTTAACCCATCCTCTTTTTTTTTATCTCATAGTCAGGGAAAGTGATTGATCCCTCATGCACATGATCACTTGGAATCCTCAAGGCTGCATTCTGGGTACAGAAAGCAGGGCAACTGAGGCAGTTAGAGAGTATAACAGGTCACTGTAGATACACTAGGTTATAGCTACCACCTTAAGAGGCAGCATTCTTTTACTTAAAATAAGACAGATATAGCCTGACAGGTTAGACCAGGAGCAGAGGTAGCCTCATTTGTCTGTGGGGAAGAAGCTGCGCTGTCATAATTTAAAAATGCCATATGTGACCTGCTCTACATCTCTGATCTTCTCACTCTCTTGCTTCACCCATGTGCCTGTAGTTTTGACCTAAGTTTTAAAGTGCTCAAGAGCTGTAACAGGCATTTCTCTGACACATGTATGTGTCTGAAAGCCCGGGTCCCAAAGTTGTTTATAGGCTACTTGACATGTTTGACTCCTATTTCTGAAATCCTCACTGCTCCATTACATTTATTGCTAACATAACTCATGCTCTACTCACACAGGTTAGGTTTTCTGCTCTCTTGTGCCACCTCATAATAGAAGACCTAAGGAAGTAGAACAAAAATTAGCTTCTCTAGGAGGGAAGAACTGCTAGCTCTGGTACAGGAAGGAGATTTGTGAGGGCAAAGACTAGCCATCAACAAACAGTAGGTGGCTGACACTAACACCTGTTTGTAAACTCTGGGAAATGAGGGCCCTCTGCAGGCAGGAACAGAGCTGTAGGGGCACCACAAATAAGTGCACCAAAGAGTGGTATGTGAGACAGACCCTGAACTTTGGAAGGTTTTTTGATCACTAGTTTGGAGTGATGGATAGGACACCATGGCTCCAGATCAGAAGGGTTTGAAAATATCTGAAACCAGATCCAAACTTTCCTCCGGTATTCCAGTATTCTCAATGAACTTCTGCGAATGTAATTAAAAAGAAAAAATAAAATACAGAGGGCTGAAATAGAGAGCCTACATAATTCTCCAATGCAAGCTACTTCACAGCTGAAATTCTCTAACCAACCCATGTTACCCGTGTTTCTCTAGGAAACTACCAAGTAGACAACACTGGCTATTTTGCAAGTGTGTGGGTGAAAATCCTGCTTCTTCTTCTCTCTCTGTTTTCTAGCAGAGTAGAGACTATGTAATCATCCATGTGAGAACTGGAGCCACTTCATCCAGACCTGGCAGGAGTGGNTTCCAACCTTATCTATTCTGTGAATACTGTGAACACTTGCTGTCTGTTGACACGCTGCCATACCTTAATGGGCTTACAGTGGAGAGGGACACTGGCAGATCCTACTGCAAGGGCTAGACTTGTCACCTTGCTATGTGCTTATAAAACAGTCTCACAGCTCTGGGGAGCTAGTCATTGCAGGGCTAAGAGCTGGTGAAAAATGCAGTACAGTATTAACTAACCATTCAGACAACCATAAAATTGCAATTTAAAATCATCAAAGCATATAGAAAGAAGTGGTTTCATTTCTATCAAAATAAAATGTACTGAATGGTGCCAAGATTCCACAGTAAAAGGCTAAAACCCCCAGCAAGACCTGAGCATTGTTAAATCATCTTTAACCATAATGCATGTTCACAGGAGAGGGGGAATTGAGCTGAAGACCTTCTGTCAGGAGCATAACTTTGCTGCAGAGATCAGCATCCCTCTGCTCTGAAAGGAAAAGACCTGTGGCCAAATGTGAACTTATCAGTGGTTCCTCTCAATTGCATCTTCTGGCCCACCCTAAATTTGTACCTGAGGGTCCTCAGGCTATGTTGATAGCTCAAGGACAGCAAATGCCTGAGTTGTGATGGGAACCAGCTTTCAAATTATGAAACTGATTTTCCTGGAACTGATTCCTAAACTCTTAGCATATACTTAAGACTGCTCGGCCAAGAAAATATTTAAATGTGTGCAAGTGTCCAACCTGGCTGAAACATAACACGGGCATGTACAGTTCTCAGCTCTGAGCACAGAATGAGTTCTCTTCCAGGGGCAGTGCAGTTCCGGGCTCAAAAGCCAAGGCTGGGAGCTGATCCCAGAGGAGCAGTGGGATGGGCACAATCCATGCTAGAAATACAGTAAGTCCCTTGTCCTGGAAACAGGAGACTTCTCCTCTCCTCTTGGCACCTCTTTTGTGCTGGATGGGCCTAGCCTTATCTGGGGAAAAAGGTCACCATGGTCTGCAGGGATAGCAGTGATGAGGAGGCAGAAGGAAAGCATCCCTGCAGACAGCCGTGGGTGCCAATCTGATAAGCTTGTGGCTGTGTTTTCCTTTTAATTCCCAATTAGCTCAGCTTTAAAGAATGACCCCAGGGAAGGATGTGATACAGAAAGACTTCTCCTGGAGGCAGATCAGGTAAACTGTGTGCATTATAATCTCTGCTTTTAGTGGCTTGTTTTAAGAGTCTGCTAACTTAGGGTATAAATCACATCTTCTAATATAAGTGAGGTAGATTTGAATTAGAAAATGCTCAGAAATTCAGGTTGTGATTACTATTTTTCTCTGTACTTCAAATTATGAGTGAGCTATTAATGGCAACACAAAGGTTTTGGGGTAATTCAGTTTAAAGCTGGATGCTTTAAATCATTTCAACATAAAGGACCACATTCTCCTTTATACAAAGGCACTAAAGTGATAGAAAATAATATTTAAATCCTCTTTCAAACCTAAATATTTGTATTAAGAGTAATTTTTATAGTATGTATCTAATCCAAACTGATCTTTCAGAAGATGGTTTAGTGTATATAATGCAAAGTATTTACATGATAACAGATAAAGTGAATGCATAATTTTGCCAGCTATTAAAAATACTTAATAATTCCAGTTGAAGCACTCAGCTGTAAGAGCTGCTTTCCATTTCAGTAAACTTTCTGCTATGGAGAGGAAAGAAATTATTTCTCCAAATGGCTGAGCATCAGGTTTCTTTGAGCCGGAAAGCAGGCTCGTAAAGGGTAGGTGTTTATGCTTGCCTGTTTCCATCAGGAGTGTTTTCTGACATGCAAATAACCTGCCACCCGCTCGCAGGCTTTAAGCAGCTCTCTCTCAAAACCCTCTGCTGCAAGTCTGTGTCAGCTTGGCCGAGCATGTGCATGGGTTAGTTTCATTTTAGGAAGCAGTATTGTAGGTTCTTTGGTGCTGTGCTGCTATAGCTGGGTGAAAAGCACTGAGTGACAAAAGGGGAAAACTGTAAAAGGTATCTGTGGATCACAGGTGGACTCTCTTGACTTCTCTCTTTCTGAACCCAGCTCTGAAGACAATCTCTGCTAACACAGAACACCACCAGGGTTGTTTTCCCACTGAAGGTTGGCTTGAATCCGCTTTAGTACAGCGGTGAGTGTCCCCGCCTGCCATGCGAGAGACCAGGGTTTGATTCCCGCCGGGCGGGCAGTGGTGTGGTTTAAGAGTTGGACTCAATGATCCTTGTGGGTCCCTTCCAACTCACAATAATCTGTGAATTAATGAAGCCACACTTTTTTCTGAAGTAGTCTTTATAGCTAATTTTTGGAGGATTTTGTCTTGTTTTGTTTTAGCAGTGCTCGCTGTCTAAAACAGTCAGGCTGTTTAAAAATGTGAGATTGTACCCATACTTTCAAGTAAGCTAAATGGTGTTTAGGGCTCCACAGGCTGTACATCGTGCCTGAGTCAGATATTTAAGTTGTAGCATCCACATACCCTTTCCCTCTGAATATACGCACATCTGAATTTCCACCCCAGGAAACAAAATTACTGCATGGCACAACCAAACTTGCAGTGAAGAATCCACCTGGGAGTCTGACACCTCAGGAATACTCTCCAGCTGAACCCAGAGGCTGTTTCACTCAATAGAGTGGGATGGGAAAAGAGCTCTCCTCAGCCCATTGGTGACCAGTGCAATGCTTTCCACATGTGACAGCCCTGCTGCTGGACCCTTCTTAAGGTTGTGGAACCACAGCAAGGTTTGGGTTAGAAGGGACCTTAAGCATCATTTAGTTCCAACTCCACCGCTATGGGCAGAGGCACATTCCACTAGACCAGGTTGCTCCAAACCCCATCCAACTTAGCCTTAAACACTTCCAGGGATGTATTCCAGGGGGCCACTGTTCGTGATCCTACATCTCTGCTGCTGTTGTCATGTCAAATCTAGCAACTAATTTGGATGAAAGAAAAACAACAACAACAAAAAGGCAAATTTTTAATAAGACACTTTATTTCAGCCCAGGCGAGGAGGTAGTTGGTGGGTAAGAATAAGCAGCCAAGACTAAGACAAGCCAATACTTGTCTAAGCCATCTGATAATATAGTAAGCTAAAAGAGGCCTGGCAGATGACATTTTAAAACTGACCAGATTGTAATCTGGAGTGAAGAGAGAGGGAGGAGAGAGAGATTGAAAGAAAGAACAGGGGGGAGAGAACTTGTACCCATCTGGAGTTTTGCCCTGGATAGAGCAGGAGGGCTGAGATACTCTTTTTTGGGGCAGCTACATGTGTTCCTGCTCCATGGAGACTCTGAGGTACAACATGACTTACCTGGGGAGCACAGGGAGCCCCTTCCAAGTGCCCTGCACTCCAGTCACACCTGTACAACAAACAGGACTTCTGTCATGTAGGCGTTTGCCTATGCAAAAATAGATGAGTGGATGTTTTGGGGGACAGCTAGCATTACAGTACTTTTCGGAAAGGCAATCTACCCACGGCAGTATTGCATAGTAGAACACCAGGTAAATAATTTGTAAGGTGAATCTTCACCTTTTATCTTTGCCACAGTGGCTGGAATGCACCTGACTGTCTTCAGTGATTATAATTCCTGCATCATTAAAATCACAAGGTATGCTTCTTACAAGGCTGATATCCACACTTCCACCAAAGAGCACTGCCCATAAATCTCCTTTTTTTTAATAAAGGTGCTAGGACCCACTGGCAAAACCTGAAGTCTTGCCAAGTATTTTCTTGAAATACTATGACCTTGTTAAAAACAGGAGGTCTGCACAAAAGACACATCTGGCATTTCAAAGGAGTGTCTAGTGAGCCAGAGTACTTGGAAAGTGTCTGTTGTGAGCGTGGTGGAAGAAGTGGTTCAGAATAATCTTTTGCAGTAGGAAGAAGTTTCAGCAAGGACTTTGCTTCACTGAACAGGGAGATGCTGATAGAAGCTAACCTAAACCAGCTGCTATATTTAATATTGTTAGCAGTTTTGATAATAGCAGCAATAATCATAGCAACAATAACAACAATTAATCAGTGTGGGATGGGGTGTCTGCAGTAGGCTCCCTGTGCCACAGCTTTACCTGATTGCTTACTGTTCTGTATACTTTGTGTTGTCTGAAAGTGACTATATATCAAAGAGAAAAACCTAAAAACCAGCTTTGCATATTTTTACAATCCACTTCAAAGCCTGTGTGGGCTCTGAAAGCATGTACAATCCAAATAATGAAATAATAACTGAAAAAATAACCTAGAACCCTAGATCAGACTCTCACTGCTTTGTGGTGTATGTGTATGGGCAGCTTTCATAATAACTAGTACCAAGAAGAGGAATTTTGAAAAACAGCTTTCATGGAAAAAAAAAATCTCTTCTTGCTTATTTTTGCATGTCTCCACTGGTGGTTTACAGCCCTGGTCACTCTCTACGGGCATGTACAACACAACTGGCAAGATGTGCATTATCNCCGTTACCTAATCTAATCTAGTCAAACCTGTTACTTAATCTGACCTGGCAAGATGTGCATTATTCATTTGAGAGAAGAACCTTAGAATACTTTTATTCCAGATCAGGCTGGTACACTGAAGAAATGCAGGTGTTCATGTTGTCTAACTTAACCTGCCCAGGACATGTGTGCCCCTATCTGGGCCACCTCTGACTCATCTGCTGGGTCCTCCTCTGACCGCAGCAGGACCCATGAGCTTTTATTAAAGCAATGAACAAAAGACTTGAGTCAGGCATGAGTAAAAAAGGCTAACACACTTCAGGAAGGCTGTTGAATAAGAGCAAGATAGCATACCTGTCAGAAATTGTTCGCCTGCAGCTAATCCTGCCCAGAGGCAGAGGATCCAGCTCTGCCTTTTTATGATATGGTGGTGTTCAGTGAGCCCCTGGTCAGGAGGAGGAAAGCTAGAGGAAGCCACACAGAACCCAAAGTTCTCAGAAAACTGTAACAGCTTAGAAAAAGTTATATAATGAAAAAATTGCTTTCAGAAAATGTGAAGAGTATCAGATATTTGAAATTTGAATCTTGCCTGAGGCATCACTTCTGGAAAAATAAGGCTGCTATAACAAGTAGTCGACTTGATATAGGGTTATCCTTACATCTGTGTGATGTTAATTTCCACTAGAAGATGGTGTTAAGTGAGGAGGCGAGTGTGTGTTTCCTCTACAAGGTTCAATGCCCTTGTGACAGAGACTCGTGAGAGGCTTTGGTACACCTTGTTCTGAGCTGGGCCTGGCACAAACTGTACCAAACAGAACTTATAAAGTCACTGGTAAGTCTTTAGCTTTCATCTCAGCTATTTGCAATGTAACATCTGGGAAGCAGAGCTGGTCTAACAGTACTTTGAATGAATCAGAGGGTTTTAAATGGTTCTCATCATCTCAACCTCTACTGGTCTGTCTGTCTGCATGTGGAACTATTTTTATGGCCAGATCCTGATCTGGCCTTGCTACTAATATTGGTGCAAGGGATCACATCAGTAGGCACTCAAGTCTGCAGAAAGCTGTTTGCTTATTAGAGAATGTAATTTAAAGGTTGACTGTTTAAAATGGCCTGGGCTATATGGACAGTTTGCTGACTATGCAGAGATCATGGACAGCTCTTCAGCCCAACCTGAAGCAGGCAGTGCATTATCCAGAGATCTGTGGTGTTACCAAGTGTCTCTTATGGTGACAGAGCCACTGCAGGAGGGCTTTGTGTGAAATTACACAGTCAATGACTGGGAAAAGGACCACTCCTGTGATGTACAACTCCATTGCTAATGGCAACTGCTAGAAGGGTGCCAGATTAGTCCTCCTTTTTGAGAAAAAATTTGTCTATGGTCTCATCAGAGAGCTGTTCATGCCCTAGAAAAACACAGAAAGGGAAAGGACTACTTACTGAGCACTAATGTGTGGCACTTGTAGAATAAGTGTGTTTTCACCTAGAATGTAAGGCAGGATACTCACATCTTTTATCCCCCCACATTCAGGGCTTGATTCAGAGACCTTGGAAACTCTTCACTGACTTCAGGGGAGTTTGGATCATATACAAAAGTTACCCAACAGCCAGGAAGGGGAAAGAGATAAAATTGAAAAAATCCACTTTAGTACAGTGGTGAGTGACCCTGCCTCTCACACGGGAGACCGGGGGTTCAATTCCTTCCAGGGAGACAGTGGTGCCGTTTAAGATTTGGACTTGATGATCCTGGTGGATCCCTTGCAACTCAGAATATTCTGTGATTCTGTGACTGTTTCCCCTGGAAATATCCAAGAAAAGAGTTCAAGTAGAGATAATTAGAATACCGTGGTATTTGAAGGGGTTTAGAGGGTTATGTTTTGTTCTTGTTTGTTTGGGTTTCACTTTCCTATAGCAGCTCATAATCTAATGGCTGGATTATTTTCAACGTTATGTTTTTCTTTTTGTTTTGATTTCTAAGGAGGACAGTCCACAGGTCCTTTGGCTATGGGGCCTGTCAGGCAGCTGAAATGGAGCAGCAGGTGCTGCTGCAGAGAAACAGATTCCATGACCCCGCTGACAGTCAGGGAGGGAGCCTGAAGGGCCATGGAAAGCAGGAGGCACTACTGGGGCAGGATGAGGTTGCAGAGCCGTGCTCAACTGTCCTCTTCCCAGAGCCAGGCCAGGCAGACACTGCTATGAGGGGCAGAGGGTGACTGGCAGCTGATGCAGCAGCACAACGTGACAGAGTGATTCCTGAGCCACAGACTCAATAGGAGAGTTTATAAACCCATTGCAGTCTTTGTGACTGTCCCAGGGGCAATACAGTCGGGTCTCCTATATCGCGCAGCCCTACTTCCGTGTTGAATGGCGGCCATGCCGCCACCACCGCCACCGCCTGCACCGCTGCCATTGCCGCCCACACTGCCACCCCTGCCGCATGCATCTCCGCTGCTGCCGCCCATGCCGCTGCTGCTCATGTATGTGCAGTTGTGAAAATGAGTCTCCTTCATCGCTAAAAAATCATGCTGCTAACATCTGAAGCCACAATATGGGGGGCCGCAAAGTGCAAGAGGGCCAACTGTAATTTCAATAACCCCAGTACGCAAATTGTAGGAAAGGCAGAGGTTTGATTTGGGCTACCAAGAGCCATGCCCTGTTTAAGTCTGGTCCAAAGGCAGTCTTAATAATCTGGGTTGTGTTTACGCTGAACTAAGCTTTGCTTTCCATTTTTGAGAAAGCCCAGAGAGAAGGTTCCCTCTGTAACAGCCCTGTCAGCCAAGCTCATGATGTGAAACAAGTCTCATGTTTGTTTCCTTTCACATCCTTTTGGTTTAGAAGCACAGAGATGCATTTAACAGGAACACACACCCTAAAAATAACCTTCTCAGAACAGCTGGAAAACCAAAAGTCTTACTTTTTAATGATTGCCTTAAGCACCCCTGCTTTATGATCTTGCTTTAGAACTGACATCACATAACAGATCAGCCTTAAAAATAAAAAGAGTTTTCACACCGTGCTACTTTTAAGATAAAATGCCTTTTAACGTTTTTTCTGCTAATTAGCTGCCATGACTTCCCAATCTCTTGGCAGGGAGTCTTTTTAATGTATGTTGATAAAATCAACAAGGATTATGGTCTTTTATCCAAAGTATGTTGATAAGGGATAAATAAATATGGGGTGTTGCTTTCTCCCCACCTCCAGCTGTGTCTCCCCAGGTACCAGATCTGATATGTCACCACCTGCCTGGGCAGGAGTTGCCAACAGGGGATGAGGATGGGGAGATCAGTCAGTAGGATTGAAGCAGGATAGCAGTAGGATGGAGCAGAAAGCTATCACTTCAGGCCTGTCACAGATTTCTCTGCTGCTAAAGCACAGTGGAAAGCTCTGAGAAAACCACACAGCACAGCCCTCTGCCCAGGATATAGTGGATTGATAAACCTGTTAGCTTTTTCACAGTTGGAGAGCATTGTGCAGCCGCTGTGATACTCCCTTATAGCTCTTCAGCTTGAGTGATGTGACAATAAACATAATGTCAGTAAAGAAAGAAAGCCATCTGAGTACAAAGAAAAGGGGACAAATCTTTCTTAGCTATGGTTAGTCTCTAAGTATCTCTGTGATCTAGATGTTGCCAACAGAAAGTGCAGTCCTTGCACTCTCCAAGCACTGGTTGGGCTAATAACAGTAAGTACATATTAAGGCAATACATACAATGGCAGAAAGAAATAACAAATGATCCAAAACACATCTTTGGATGTTAATTTTAAAATAAACATTTACAGGCTCAGTTCTTCAACAGTCCTCAACAGGATCAGTCTAATGCCATAGCCTCAGGACTTGTCAGCTTGAACTTAACATCAGCCTTTCTTGTCTTACACTGTAAGCTGTCTGCTTATTCCTAGCTAACACAATTGTCTGTGCTCATACTTTCCACACAGTCTCAATATAACACTCAGACATTTCAAACTGATAGCTTAATTAAATTATGGCAACTAGAGTTAGTTCAGTTCCAGGAGTATGTGAGACAGAGATGCTGAGAATAAACGTGACACTTGTGCTTCAGGGGAGGGGATAGACTCTGTTCTGTAGAAAAATGAAGCTTTCAGAGGGCTGAATTTCATCAGCATTGGATACCTCTAGAAATCATGTTTTTTCATGCATTTCAAGTTGGACACTCCAAGATGGAAGCCAGCAAGATTACTTGTGGAAACAGTCTTACACATGCAAGGAGAACTGGAGCCTACTGAATCAGCAACTCCCTACAACAATCAAGAGAAAAGATTTACCCCCCATGATGGGACAGCTCAGTGAATCAGAGAACCATACACAAGAAAGGGAGATAACACCTAACAGCATGCAGGACTTAGTATAGTATGCACAGGAAGGAGAATTTGAGGCTTAAATAAAATGTCTTGCAGGTGATTTTCAAGAAAATGTGGGAATGTGTGGATCTCAGTAAGGGATGTTNGAGGAAATAGAGGGAGAAAGGTGATCAAAAGGTCTAATGGGGCATACACTTGCTTGATGGAGTCCTGTGCTTCTACACCATCACCTCTCCTGTATTCTCACTAAATCCAGCTTCTACCTATCTTCTCTGAGGGTGCATTCTCTGTCCTGAGTCATTTAGTGTGACTGCTACCACTGAGCTTCAGATCCAACTGGTAGGATCAGGGAGTACCAGCACCCGGAGAGGGATCACAAAGCACTGGGGCTTGTAGGTCCAACAACCAGCAGCTGGAGGAGACTGGGATCTAGGTGACAACTAGAGGACAGTGTTTATGACCTAAAGCTCCTGAAGGATGTATGAAGTATGTCCTGAAGTGACATACATTATATGCATGTATATACCAGTAGCAGGCTCCAGTCCCAGTGGCAGGCTTTAGTCCTAATTTCCCCAGAGAAGGGCAACAAGAAGGGGTTGTCTGTGCTGTTCATGTTTGTATGAGTGCTGGTAGTGATAATAGTGGCACCGATTCCTCTTTCTGATGATCCATGTAACCAGCAGTGCATATTTTGTGTGTATGTGTTTGCCCATTGGGAATATATGCTTAACCTTGCTACAGGCTGGACCCACAAACACAGAACTGCAGTAGCCTCACCTGCATCCCAAGGTTCATAAGACTCAGCCAACACTAGCACCATGAACTTGTTGGAGATTCCTTGCTGAGGCACTTCCCAAGTTTTCCAGAGATAAAGACTGTGTCCAAAGAAGATTTTCTTTATAAGCCTCATTATAAACTTTCAAAATATCCCACACAACTTGTGGAGAAACATCTGGCTACCCCCAGTTTTGTATCTTTTCTAGAGGAATGATCCAACAGCCCTCCTTACTCAATTGTGGCTTATTAGGGAATGAAATGACAGTGGTTTTCCAGTTATCCTTAAATCACTCCTACCACCAGACAGGCTTGAAGATAAAGTAAGGAATTAATTTATTCAGGAATCCAAAGATCAGCATTATAATCTCCTTATTTAGAAGCAGCTGTGCATAAAGAAAAGAAAACTTACAGCTGCAGACAGATTATTCTGTTATCTGCTTTATCCAGTTAAAATGCTCTCAGCATACTTACATACTTTTCAGCTGGAAACTCATCTTTAAGCAAGACCTGGTCCACAGCATGTATTTAATTGAAGGAATGTTTATTCAGGGATATATATGTTCTTGCACACCTCTTTTCTCCCCTGGGGTGTCTCCAGTCCTCATCACACCTCTCCCACTCAGGCCACCACCTGAGCTGGAAAACATTGGTGCCTGATGGATACGTAGGTTCTTTTGCCGAGACAAGGAAAAATTATCTTGGTGCTTACCTTACTTGTAGTCACACTGAGAAATAATGCAAATAATTTTCCATCATAGCAGCAATAGGTTCTGCATTTGAAAGGCTTCCTAATTCAGTCCTTTAATACAACTGTGACAGAAAGGGTATTTTGGGAGCTGTGTGTCTGGGATCCCCTGGTTATATCCTACCACACATTATCATCATCAATATCCTTCAGTAGTCAATATCTGTTTTCCTCCATATTTGATCTACAGAAAGCAAATTGTCTCCAGAGCCATTCCTAACAGAACAAAGCATCGGTTCAATTCCCAGCAGGGAGGCAGTGGAGCCATTTAAGAGTTGTTTAAGAGCTGGACTCGATGATCCTTGTGGGTCCCTTCCAACAGAGAATATTCTGTTTCTGTGAAACTAGAGAATCCACATGTCCGGGATCCAGTGTTTTAGGATTTTTGTGACGATTCACAGAACTGAATGCCCTAAAAGCATTTCAGCATGCAAGGCTAAACTAACTTCTCTTTCTTTGCACTTACTCATCTCCCTTAGTTCTGCACTATTCAATGCCATAAGGCCTTTCTTTTTATACTTCTTTGTGTTTGAGAACTGTTGGACCTTTTCAAGCCCAAGATGATTTTCAAACTGTGAGTGATGCCGACGGCTCATGCAGTGACTCAGAAAAACACCTTTTTCTCGATACGCTCTTGCAAAGAAGTACATTATTCTTAAAAGAGAGAAAGAAACATTGCTATCTAATGAACAGGAGCCAAGTTAACATGATCATAGATCAAAGAGAGCTGTGAACCTCTCATCTCCATCTTGGCAGTGTGCTCTCCAGAATATGTAATATTTGTGCCCAAAAATTAAACGGCAGATTTGTTTACGGAAGTGTTTTCCAAGAGGTGCTTGGGTTACACTCGGCAGATGTTATCGCTGGTGCTGAGCATACCGTGCATGTCTGGGTGATATATCCATTTGAACTGCTTTCTGCACCCCTCATGTTGGTGAGGCAGGGGTGTGCTCCAGCATGGCAAAGGAGTTGTAAAACAACAGCTGCAACAGATGGCCACAACTCCTGCCCTGGTTTGGCACACTCTGACAAAACAGTGCCAAACGCACATATTTGTAGCATGCTGGATTGGTGAGGAATACCTCAAGAATGTTTGTCAGCTGCAAATGAAGAGGAATAATTATTTGCTGGGAGATAAAGTTAAATGGAGAAACGTGCAGAATGAGATGAGGGTGTGTAACTGAAGATGTTTTGTGAAAACTTCCGTTAATCCTTGAGGGGAAATAAGTGGTGGCAAAGATGCTAAGGAGGCAGTGATTAAAAGGATTATTTTGCAGGTTTCATGGCTTGAGTGGAGAGTGGAGGTTGTCAGACTACAATTCTGACACTGCAGGTGTCTGGGGCAGAAAGGAAGCAAGGGAGAGATGTGGTGTGCCACAAATAACAGACAAGACAAGAAGAAATGGTGGAACTCAGAACGAAACACAAAGAAAATTATAGTGATGCTAGGATGGTCTAGTACCACTTGGATGATGGTTTTATGAGGTAGATATACAGATGGCAATTAGAAAAAGGGCAGCAAATTTATAGTCAGGATATGTGCAAAAGCAATGTAGATTTTGAATGATAAAGACTGTAATCACACTGTCCTTCAGTCATATTGAACGTAATTGAAACTTTTTAAAGCATCCAAAAGATACTGTGGGACATTTCCCCAACAAATTGAAAATCAGAGAGCTCTTTGTGCATTTTAATTAGAGTGTAAGAATTTCACTAGTCTCAGCTGATGAGGCACATATAGCAAAGACACGTTTCTTCCTTGCTTGGCATGCTCTGTTTTTGTTTTCTGCACTCTAAGAACTCAATGGCTAAACATGTCTGCAAGTCTTTCAAGTTAATGGATGGCCACAGAGCTGATAATTTGCCTTCAAAACCATTTTGAAAAATCTGATCAGGTCAGCAGCCCTGCTGATGCCAGAAGTAGCTGTTGTTTGAGTTGCTATAAAGAGCTGTCCTCTGGGTTAAGTGTTATAAAATTAGGGCGACAGTTTTAATACTATATGTAATTTTTTCACTGTGAGGTCTTCCAAAAGACATCAGTGAAACAGATAAATTATTAATACCATCACCTGAAGACTTTTCATGTTATGGGTGAGAAAATCAGTGACCCAATGAAAAGAGAAAACAAGCATTTGAAGCTTGAAATGTGCTCTTCCCAGAAGGATCCTTCTATTTTGGAGGTCTGGCAAATTCGTAGTCCACTAAGGGTTGGGATTTTTGATAGTGTATTTTTCAGATCTTGTTCTCAAGTAATAATGTCTCTCATAATTTCCTCCACAAGTGCGAAACCTGGGCCCCAGAGAGCTTAATTTGCTTTCCTCTTTTTTTTCCAAAGTGCTTGGCACTTGCAGCTCCTCTGTCCTTCACTGGAACTTGCATGCACTTGCCAGGTTTGATAACGTGGATGTGAGTGTCATGTCCAAGGTCACGCAATGAATTAATGTCAGAGCTGGGGTTATTATTACTTATTATGGATGGGCTGGTGATTACACCTATGCTTAAGGCAAAGTACAGCTTCTATTACAAAAGTCTGCTTTTGTCTTTATGCATGCCAAAATAAAACTACTTAGGCTTAAATTCTTTATCCATACAAACAACATTGTACTTGGAGGCAGGCTGGACTCTTGGTTGCTTAATTTTGCTAGCAGCAACTCCTGACTCCTGCTCCCGGGGTCACAGCACTGCACTTCGCTCAGATAACAGTTATCTCATGAGAAAATACCCAAAAGGAGTCCTGAAAGGTTTTTTTGCACATGTACTCATACTCACTGGTGGAGTTAGGTACAGTGAGGTAAAGATATTAATTTGAACAGCCAGGTAAATGTGCAAATGGGGCACCAATATCAGTGTCACTGGAATTTCTTCTCTCATCTCCTTTGAACTCAGGCAATCACTTGGATCACTTTGTCACTGCAACCCATAAAAGTTTGTATCTTAGCTTGCTGTTAAGTGAAGCCTGTTTAGCTTCGTCAGGACTTATTTTGGTGAACTATGAAGGTAGATTTAGCTTTGGACTCAACAAGTCTTAGCATGATCCAAAACCAGTAGCTAAAGCATAGTGAACAAGTATTTCAGCAAAAATGGGAAAGTGCAGAGATGGAGCCATGAAACAGCTGCTAGGAGCAGTGGCATTTTGTGAGTTGTAACATTTTCTGGGCAGATAAATAGAAAAGTGAATAAGTGATTTCTATTTTTCCAACTTTGTTTGCATTCTGAAAATATATCCAAAGCTCCCTTTGGCTTAAGAGTCACCATCCAGACCTCTCTTTATTCAGGGCATTCATCGGTGCTTACTAGGTCTGTAAAGTGAAACCTAAGATGTGAGACCATTAAGTAGGGGTTGAAAGGCAGCCTAGAGATCAGATTCATAGCCCTCAGTGGGAGTGGGACAGGGAATAGAGAGGGGGAGAAAGGGGAAATCTCCCTTGGTTTTTGATGCAAAGCTTGATTTTAGAGGTTTTGGAGAGTTGGATGACGGAATTTTCAAACTAAGGCTCGCCTGCATCATGTATCTGAATGCGGCATTGTATCTGCTAGGGGATGGGCTCCTGTCTGTGCTCTGAGCTCTGACAGCTACTGGGCATGAGGGGTGCAAGTTGCAGAGATTGGCCCCGGGATGGGCTAAACATTTTGAGCATTTGGGTTTAGAAACAGCTGGAGAGACTTATTGAAAGAAAAGAAAAAGAATTGCGTCAAGGTTAAATATAGTTTGCTTCTGTCTCAGACAGTTCCCAACCTAAAACCTACGAGAATTCAGGAAATTTTCCAGGGTGCACATATTCCCAAGCACAAACTACTGGCCATTGCTGAAGGCAAAGAAATAGACTAGGTTAACCTACATCTGGCCCAATATAGATATTTTTGTAGCACATTACACAAAGCAAGCACGTTTCACACTAAGTGAGGCACATTTTACATAAAACCATTCACCAGATGTTACCTGGTGACTGAATTTGTGTGAAAGTAAGTCTGGTGTGAGACATCTCCTCTCACCCTGTAGTCAGCTGGAGACAGGCACCTACAGCCCCTACAGAAAAGCACATAGATAACCGGCTTACACTGGATGGCAGCTTTTGATGGCAAAAATTGGCTGAGGTGAACTGCTGATGACAGCACCCATGGAAAACATGCAGGTCACAGGACAATAAGTGCTCTCAAGCCTGAGCTTATCTTTGCAGCAATGATATCTTCCTGGAGGTTCAGGTCAAAAACACAGATCAGAACAGGAAACCAGGCAGAGGTGAAGCCCTTGGAAATCACGCATGCTTTACCACTCCATACAAAAGCATCTACATTTCACCTGTGCTCCAGAGTCTGAGCACGGTGGTGGCAATGAGGACAGCTGCCCCTCAGGAGGGAGCTAGGGTTGGAATCCTCTGGGTACTTCTCCATCCCCAGATATCTGAAGGCCATTGGCATCCCTGAGGCTGCTACTGCTAGAGTCCAGATGCTGCCTGTCACAACCATTTTCACAGGTGTGGGAAGGCCTGAAGATGTTTGATGCTCCTGACACCCTGTGGGTCTCCTGGCAAAAGGCCGCGTGCCCACAGGTTTCCATGGGAGATTAGCATTTGTGAATGCTCTTCTCCCATGTATGGGGGGAATGGATGTGGAGTTCTATTTGTAGATGTCTAATTTGGAAGGCACGGGGAGGAGCTGTGGCTGTGAAGGGCTAGAAGAAGCAGACAGACTAATGGCTTGCTAACACAGCCAAATCCCCAGTTCATAATGACAGACGCTAATCCTGTCTTCCCCACTGCAAGGGCCTGAGTGTAAAGTATTTGAGAAATATTGACTACCAGCGAAATCTCCACAGGTGCCCTCTTCCCCTCTAGCCCTGCTAAGTCTCTGGCAGTCACTATCATATGTACAGAATCTACCTCTAAATCCCCCCAATTAGATTATTAAAGGCTCAACAATATCGTAGCACAGTTTTAATCTCTGTGTTACCTACCATGAACACGAATGTCAGGACATAAGATCAGATTCCAACAAATTCACACAGCAGAGAGGAGACAGTCCAGAAGGTTCTTAGAGGTAGTCGAAGACTGTTTCTTGATGCAACAAATGAGTGAGCCTACCGGAGGGGGGGTGGGGGGTGGTCCTTGACCTGTTGTTTACAAATAAGGAAGGGTTAGTCAGTGATATTGTGGTTGGAGGAAATCTGGGATGCAGTGATCATGAGATCATAGAGTTCTCAATCGGCACCATGACAAGAAGGGGTACAAATCAAACCTCCATGCTCGACTTTCGGAGGGCTGACTTTGGGCTGTTTAGGAACTTGATTGAGAGGGTA
>WEKX01018396.1:0-31641 GCA_013390025.1 Pitta sordida | reverse complement strand
TGGAGAAGAGGAGGCTCAGAGGTGACCTCATTGCTGTTTACAACTACCTGCGGGGAGGTTGCAGCCAGATGGGTGTGGACCTCTTCTTCCAGGCTGATGACACCAGAATGAGAGGGCACGGCCTCAAGCTACGCCAGGGGGGGTTTAATCTTAATGTTAGGAAGTGGTTTTTCACAGAGAGAGTGATTGCATATTGGAATGGTCTGCCCAGGGAGGTGGTGGAGTCACCGTCCCTGGAGGTGTTTAAGAGAAGACTCGATGAAGAGCTCAGTGACATGGTCTAGCTGGGGGGTGTAGGGCTGGATGGTCCTGGGTCCCTTGGGGCTCGGAGTGGCCTGCTAGACTGTGAGGGAACTAGGTTTGTGTTACCACTCTGGGATGTGCTTTCGGTCTCTGTATGGGTGTTAGATGGTGAGTTGGACTAGATGATCCTTGTGGGTCCCTTCCAACTCATAACATTCTGTGATTCTGTGATTCTGTGATCTGTCGGTAGAACTATTCCTTTAATAAAGACAGTACCAGTGCAAGCTAGCTAGATTTTTGTTTGTTAAAGCTATCCTGAACATTTACATCCTTCTTGGCTTGCAGAGAATGGCAGGGTGAATCCCAATTATGAGGGATCAGTGGTAAAATTTTTAACCTCATTGTAATGAATGGGTAATGGTATGTTTTCCACAGGGGCTTTGCTTTACAGTTTCCAGCATTTATTTCCCATTTTTAAAGCACAGTTGGGACTTGATAATCTCAAAGGTCTTTTCCAACTTAAAATATTCTGTGATTACAAAGCAGGTCTTCTAATACACAGACCTCCCATCCTCTTGGAGTAAAAAACTGACAGAAATTCTTGCTTTGCTTTCTTCTGTTCCTTAGTCATGGAAGCAGCATGGCTGGTTCTGGGGTTACAGACTCACGGAGATAGCAGAAGGGCCTGCCATGCCATCAGTGCTGTGGGCCAGGAAGCTTCAGCCCCTCCTCCTCTTCTTAAAGGGCTAAATTGCAATGCCACTTTATAGCTGAGACACCTGGAGATGTCTCTGCTTCTGACAATACCCATGGGAATACCTCTCCTCTGTTATTAGTCTGCCACCCTGCTGTTTCTCGGAAGTGCTGGTGTCCCCAGCGTGGGGGTATTCGCCTGCCTGTCCTAAGGATGTGTCTCAGCTGTTATCTGCCTCCAGGAGCACACGATCAGGGCAAGTGGCCTGACATGTTACTGATGCTTTAGCTTCCTGGTAGCAAGGAGTCCCCCTTTCTCTGGTGAGGCTTATTGAAGAGTAAAGCAATACCCAAAATGAAACTGCGACAGTTTAATTAGAGGGAAAATGGAGGGCAACCAGCTTTAGAGGACACGTGCTTTTTTTCAAAGAGAAAAGCAGTAATGTTTGCATTAATTGATCTATAATTCACCCTCTCAAGTTTTTAGATGAAGTGTGCTGGGAGGTCACATTTACCCTAAGCAGGTCTCCAGCTGCTAGATGTGACACCAGATGTGCTCTACAGTCAGGCTGATACTTGGGGATTAAACATGTCATCAGTGCTCAGAACATCCTGGACTGGGACAGGGAACAACTATCATTTATCCAGGTTGTTTCTAAAACATCACCCGGACCTTGGAATTGTGTAAAAAAAAATTGGCTAACTTCAAAAAGTTAAGCCTTTCCAGAACTGTCTAAACATATGTCTTAACTACTACATTTTTGCTGCTTAAACAGATTTTCATAACTGTTTATTGTTCTGGGAAATGTGAAAAGGGTTGTTTACATGGTAACTAAAGGAACATGTGGCAAAAGGTTGAACAATACTTTTCTGAGGAATCTGTGGCTTATTTCTCTTATCTCCCTAACCAAAGTCTCTAGGCCATGCTCCTCCTCCATGGTGCTTGGAAACTAGGCATTTCTGCATGGACAAAAGGAGATGTGTGAAAGTCATTTGTTCCCAGAGGCTGGATTTAGACTGTCAAATCATGTTGCTTGGCAGAGGCCAGGGACATGTTGTTATGAGCTTTTTAATGTTAGAATGAATACTTCAGATACCAACTTCTCATTCGTTTGGAGTTATAACCAGAAAACATGACTGGGCACCTTGTCAAACCATAAATCTGTTTGTCATATCAGAAAGCCTGGCACACTGTTTGTTTTAGTATCCAATCTCTGCAGCTTGACCCATACTTGCTACCCAAATGAACTACTCAGAGGCAAGCTGCTATCTCCTAAGGATTATTGCTTGACCAGTGCTTTGAAGAGAGGAGAGAGAAGAGGGACACTTCAGGACTCTGGAAGTAACAAATAGATGCAGCAAAGAAATTGAATTCCTGAGAAAGTGGTGTTTCATCTAGGAGGAGGAACAACCAGCAATCTCAGTTCAACAGCACAGTACTTCTTCAGATACCTATGTTGCTGTGTAAAGGAGAGATATTTGCCTGAATGGAGCAGCTGCCTGATGCTATTTCTTCACCTTACCACCTTAAGGAGAGGTGTTCGTTGTCCTCTCCTAAAAATAGCTCAACTTCATATCAAAGACTATGTCCGCTGCAACTTTCTCTGCAGAAGTACATTGAAATGCAGCGATGGACCCAATATTGGAAAGTAGATAGGCAGGTTGCAACACCACCTCCTCACTGAGCCTTGCTTGGACAGGTTTTCCTCCACAGCCAGCAAGACACTGCCCATGGAATTTCTGGAAGAGCTTTTTTCCACCTCAAACCTCTTGCTTCCTCTGTGTACAAGTCCCCTTTATCCAGCACCACACCTACACTGCAGTGGGAAGGGAGTCCTGAGCAGAAATCTCACCCCGGTACTACAGCCCTGCTGTCAACACATGTTTACTTTGTGATCTCAGGCTAATCTCTAAAACTGCTGTCCTTTCTGTAATGAGTTGGTAGCACTGGCACTACAGCTCCCTGCACGAGGAGGTGCAGGGCTAAAACAAGGCAGGACACAGGGCACAAACTACCTTGCAAAGGGCTGCACACCTGAAGTGGACAGACAGTCAGAAAAAAGGGGATTTGGAGTTTGTTACATTCACAAAGCAGTCTGCATTCCTGAGGATGTTTCTATCAATCCCAAAGCCCTGACAAATAATCTGATTAGGAAGTAGAGTTGCTAATATCTCATCCAAAATATCGAGTCCTGAAATACAGTCATCTCCTAGAGTTCCCTTGCAGGACCTCCTTACAGCAGGAGACTGTATTTTAAGGTCAGGCACTCCAAATGCAGCAAAGTGTTGGTCTGGAGCGCCTCAGGAGAGTGATAGCCCTTTCCCTCAGGGGCCTTTGTGCTGCTCCAGCTGTGATGCCTTAAAAGGCTGGTAGCATGGAGATGCTGCAATCCTTATCTCCTGCCAATGGTTGCTACTTTGGAGATACATATTATATTTATAGCTCACCCAAAGTTCAAATGCCCAACTGTTTAATTATGAAACATACAGTTTGGGCAATCCAATAAAGTGTCGAGTCTGTCCCTGCCCTCTCTCATTCGCAGACTCACAAGCAGAGGCAGCACTGAGCCGAAGCAAGGTAAGACAATGCCTTGTTTTGATTTTCACTGTCCTTTGAGCCCTTTTCTCCATTTCACCTGCCATTTGCAGTGACTTCTCTTTATAGACATCTTGAGGGGAGTGATGCTTTCTCAGGGGAAGAGTGGATATTAAGATAGTATTTATTCCTTTCTCACTGCCTGGGCACACACAGAGCACCTCTCTCTGTATTTCCAGTCCGGTGTTGGGAAGCAGGTGCTAACTGACGGCTGCTCTTTAGTTTCACAAATAATAATACACTGTCATATTTTCATATTCTCAAGGAACACAACCATGTCTAACTATAGACACTTCCCGGGTTTGAATAACAAACTGAATGACTTCAAGCAGAAATTTTTGGTTAGTTATTTGGGGGTTTTCCCTCTATCAGCAATTTCGTCTTTATGATGAATAGATAGAGGGGAAAAAAGAGGACAGAAGGAACATTTTACTTTTTTCCCCTCTTTCAAACTATTTCCTAATGGCCATGAAGGAAAGGAAAATTACAGGCTACGCTTGCTGATTTCATGTTTTAAGAAATTACTTGTTATAGATTACAGCAGCTGTGGGAAAAGGGAAAAGAAAGCAAAACACAGAATCATAACTGGATGTTATGATTCCTGCAAAGCAGGAATTCATCAAAACTAGCCTGTAAAATAACATTAGTGAAAACTGCCAAACGCCAATTATCAGGCTATTGTTACATTAAATTACTTTTAACCTCATCTCATGAGAGCATTAATTTTCAAATGAAGCCAATAAAAGAAGACCTCTTAGGGAAAATAAGATTGTTTGTGCATGTGCGTACATTTGTTTGGATGCATTTACACATATGTTTTTATTATAAACATTCTTATAACCAAAGGCTTTTAAATCCAAGGATCACAAAGTATGACAAAAGGTAAGAAATATTCATTCACTTTTAGCCCAAATGCTAAATCTATCACACTTTGCACTATTCTATTACATATTTAGGAAATTAAATGAAATAAAGCTTTATTCAAAATGCTGAGCCCTCCATAGGCTTGGACAGGATCTGGGGCCCCTAGTAACCAAGTACCTGAGGAGCATAACTCCCTGGCCCTGACCAAAAACAAATGCCTGTAGGAAAGGACAGCACACTTCAAAGTGCTTGGGATTGGGCTCAGACCCTAAGTGAGGATTTCAAAGTCAGAAGAGTAGATCATTAGCTGGTCTAAATTTGCCAGATATCCACTGACTTTAGATGAGAGGTGGGTGTTTACGTCAGCTGCTATTGAGCCAGTGGAGGTGGAGAAGTTGTTTCTGGTCCCAGGGCTGCCTCGGGCTCTGCCACAGCAATATGTGCCGTACACCTGACAGCTCTCCTGAAGGAGATGCAGCCCTGAGCTCTGCCCAGGCCATTACACTCATGGTGTCTGAAATCAAGTGGGCACATCCAAAACTTGTCCTAGGGATAAGATTTGCTCTTAAGCCATGTCCAGGTGGGACAGCCTTATATGGAGTCTGGACAACTGACCAGCACGTCTGACTGAGTCTCAGTCAGACAGAGCATCCCGGTGTCCTATGAGTACAGATACTCTCTGAGGGTGCCCCTCTGTATCCAGCCTCACCTGCGACGTGAACCCACAACTGTGGTGGACATCCTCAGTTAACACATCTGGCTGAGCTCTCCAGGTAGATGCTGACAGGGGCTGTGTCACCGTCAATAGTGTTGAGACAACATGTTTAGAAGCAAGTTTGTTCCACTGTTCACATCAAGAACAGCACGTAAGTTAAGTGGAAGAACAAAGAGGAATGTAAAATACCAAATTTCCTGCACGTGTGCCCATCTTATTTTGAGGCTTGCTGCCCTCACATCGATGACTCCGAAAGCTTAATGTCTTCAGACACAGCAGCTGGCATCTCCACATGTCCCTGTTCTCCAGCAGTAACACTCTTGCTGCTAGACCATGATCTGTTCAGATTTGCACAGAGCTTCAGTCTTCTGCTCCCCAGCACTGCTGAGATGAGTTTCATAAGTTATCTGGAGCCCAAAGGTCCCTCCAAAGAGTACACTGGTTTAGATTGACCCTAGTGGGAAATGGCAGCTGCCTTCATTGGTCCTTTGCTCCCCTTGGTTTGTTTTTTCCAAGATCTTGCTATTAAGCTAAACTGCTGTGCCTTCACAGTGAATTGTGCAATAAAGAAATTGTGTAAAAAACTAATAGTTTTTTTAATAGAGTAGTCTCATTTCTGCCATGCTAGAAATTTTCTCATGTCCTGAAGTTCTTTGTCTATCATCCAAGCCTCAAGCTTAAACAACAAAAATTAAAAAAAAAAAAAATCATTCTGGTTGGGCACTTAGTGTTAAAGTACTTAATGCCAGTGGTGTATTGACAGTTTTCCCTTTCTTGAAAAAAGAAGCAGAAGCAGCATTCGAATCATGAACTGCAAAATATCAGGTTTTTTTTAAAAAAAACTGTGTTGGCCAAAGGTCTTTAGCTTGCAAAAAATGCAGGAACATAAATACAAATGCAGTGATTTTTAACTGGATTTGAATTTAAAATTGAAATTAAGCAAAACCACAAAGACCGTTCCAAAGCTAACTCATTCTAAAGGCAGTCTTTCCAACAACAATACTTTGTTCTTACCTAGCATTTGAAAATATGATTAATGGATGAATAACTTTACTTTTTCCCTTCCAAGCAGCAAGTCATCAGAACAAGGCAGACATTTGACTGCAGCTGGCAAGTGACTGGGACGGGGCAGACTCATTCAAACACTTCTTTAATACAGAAAATGTAAAAGGCTATTTTACAAGGAAGAAAAGCAGAGAAGGAAGTGAACGTGAATACTGACTTAGGGGTGAAACCCTGGCCCCACACGTATCAATGGGAGTTTTCTCAGAAACATTTACCGATTTTAGCAAAACTTGGATCTCTTTCTTTTCCTTCTAATTTTAGCAGTACAAAACTCATAAACTTGTACCACCAAAGCACGATTTTGTATTTTTTCTTACTATTTTTCCTTTTTTGTAGTTATGTATTGTCTAACCAAAGTACAGACACTCTGACACAGCTGTTTTTCAGTGAGATGAATTATTACTGACTGCAATATTTTACCTTTGGCTTTATATCACAATGAGTACAGTTTCATGCTGATAAATCTCAGGCTGTTTCAACAATGTTCATCACCTAACACTGATTAGCTCTGAGAAGCATAGGTCATATTACAGAGTCCTAGTTTTTCTAAAAGCAGCTGGAGAAAGTTTGTCTGGTTTTGCTCAACTCCTGACAAATATAGAAGGAAGACTACCACAGACATTTCAAAAGGGACCCATCAACTCAAAATGTTTCTGTGTAACTGTTGCAGGTTGATTTACTAAGACACACCATCAAGAAGCAGTGAAACTGAAGGAGCTAGAATAAAAATACTTTCCCTCAATTTCACTTCGTATATTCAGTAATATATATTTTTTCACAGAGCCAGTTTTACAGGTTTTCTTTTATAATATTTTTTCTACTGTGTCTGCAGAACTTCCACATCACACCAAATTAAAGGAAAATTCTCCTTTCAAAAAGGGAAATAAGTACACTATCAAACAATTTTGGTGTGAGAATAGAATGGTGACTCATGTGGAGACTGAAGTTGTTTCACACACCCCATAAACAAAGCCAATGGGCTTTCAGATCAGCTTATTCCCTGTCAAGCTTAATGGCTTTTCACTAAAGTCTCCCTAGAAATTTGCATGCTTTCGGTAGGAGGGAAATAGACAGCATTGACAGGTGCTCCTTTTTAGTAGTCTGTGGCTAGGGAAGTAAAGCGCAGCATGCCTAGAGATTACCATATGAAACCAGAAATACCTGCAATCCACAGATGCCACCACATAGAAGCCCATTATTCTGTTACTTAACCCATTTTCAAAATGTCGAGTAACCTAACTTCCTATGCATGATTTCCATTGTAACACACACCACAGCCCTCTACACAGTTAGGTATAGAAGACAGGAGGACACTCAAGGGGTTAGAACACTAACTATGATACAAAGAGAGACATACAGCATGGCACTTTTGGTAGAGAGGAAGCTCTCAGAATGAACCCAGTTGCAGTTTCCAACCTCACTGCGTAAGCCTCAGTTTAGGAATTCATGTGAGCACAGGTTAAGCACATTGCGTTCCATGCACTCCTACAGCCTGCCTTTCACATTGTTGAATATTTCTTCTCTCAATATCTGTTTAGGGAAGAAGAACAGCACTTTTTCCTGATTCTCCTGAAAGGAGAAGTAAGGGCCAGATCTGAGGTCAGACTCAAAGTGTGTTGAGGATTGGCAGGCAGAGACCCAGTTTAGAACTGTAGTGACCCAGCATTCCAAGGAGCAAGTCTTGGAGAGAGACTCTGCCCTCTCCTCCTTTCATTTGCCTTTAAAGCCCTTTAGCCACCAGAAGTGATGATGGGTCCAGTTTTGCTCAATTAGATAGCAGGGACTGTAGTGGCTGAATTCAGGTGTGTGAATTCTGCCTGGACATACCTACCATGATTTAGGCGTCCAAGGTCAGGTGTTCATCTGAATTAGGCAGCTGGATTCCTTCCAAATTCAATGGAGAAAGAAAAGCACACCTATGGGGCAATTCATGTCACTTTTAACAGGTGTCTCAACAAATCAGTCCTCACAAGCACTAAGATGAGTGGTGCAGTTGACACACCTGAAGGACAGGATGCCATCCAGAGGGACCTGGACAAACTCAAAAAGAGGGCAAATGGGAATTCCATGAGATTTAACAAGACCAAATGCTTGAGTACTGTGTCCAGTTCTGGGCTCCCCAGTTTAAGAAGGATGTTGAGCTGCTTGAGAGGGTCCAGAGAAGAGCGACAAGGATGGTGAAGGGACTGGAGGGCAGGCCCTATGGCAGTTGTTCAGCCCAGAGAAGAGGAGATTCAGAGGTGACCTCATTGCTGTTTACAACTACCTGAGAGGAGCTTGCAGTGAGGTGGGTGTGAATCTCTTCTCTCAGGCTGATGACACCAGAACAAGAGCACATAGCCTTAAACTACGCCAGGGGAGGTTTAGACTGGATGTTAGGAAGAGTTTTTTCACAGAGAGAGTGATCGCTCATTGGAATGGACTGCCCAGGGCGGTGGTGGAGTCGCCATCCCTGGAGGTGTTTAAGAGAAGACTGGATGAGGAGCTCAGTGACATGGTCTAGATGGTGGGAGGCTTGGATGAATGGAGCGTGGTGCTCATGGTTCCACGCTTGTGGGCCTGATCCCTGGATGGGCATTCGCGTGGGAGTTGGACTAGATGATCCTGTGTGTCCCTTCCAACTCAGAATAACCTGTGAACCTGTGCTGCATCTGTATCAGGGCATCCCCTGGTACCAATACAGGCTGGGAATGAACAGATTGAGAGCAGCTCTGCTGAGAAGGACATTGGGGTGCTGGTGGATAAGAGGCTGAACATGACGCAGCAATGTGTGCATGGAGCCCAGAAAGCCAACTGTGTCCAGGGTGGGCTGCATCAATAGCAGTGTGGGCAGCAGGTCAAGTGAGGTGATTCTGCCCCTCTACTCCACTCTGGTGAGACCCCACCTGGAGTGCTGCGTACAGCTCTGGGAGTCCCAGCACAGGCAAGACATCAACTCGTTGGAACAAGTGCAGAGGAGGGCCACAAGGATGATTAGAGGGATGGATCACCTCTCCTGTGAGGAAAGAGAATTATGATTATTCAAACTGGAGAAGAGAATGCTTTGGGGTTACCCGATTTCAGCCTTCCAGTAGCCTACAAGAAAGATGAAGAGGCACTTTGCTACAAAGGCATGCAGTAACAGGACAAGGGGGAGTGGCTTCCAAATGAAGGAGAGAGGGGTTAGATTAGATGGTAGAAAGGAATTCTGTACTGTGAGAGTAGTGAGACACAGAATCAGATTGCTCAGAGAAGTTGTGGATAGTATCACTAGGAGTATTCAAGGTCAGGTTGGATGGGGCTCTGAGTAGCCTGGTCTAGTGAAAGGTGTCTCTGCCTGTGGCTCAGTTCTTGGAATGAGATGACTTTTTGGGTCCCTTCCAACCCAAAACATCATGTGATTCTATGATCTGTGGCCAGAGTCTTATCCTGGATACCTGCCCAAATACCTACAGCCATGCCTCCTTTCTGCCCTTTCCCCCTGTGTTTACTGATGCAAATGTAGGTTGGATAGGCAGCATATTAAAGGAAATAGCAGAGAGCTCTGGGTCCAAGGTATGCTCACATGGAAAGCCAGCAGGAAAAGAAGTGTGGGCATGGTTGTAGAAGTGCTGTAGGCACCCAAGCAGAGCAGTCTGCCTTCCTCCCAAATCTGCAACTCTGCCCTCTCCTGCAAATGATGTTCCTGCTCTCTCTCTGTGCTGTGTCTGCTGCCAGACAAGCCAGGCCCTTCCCCACGTTGTTTCCTGGACATCCAAGTCTTAGAAGCTCTTCCTTGCAAATGAGGAGTCTGGAATCTTGGAAATCCTTTTGGATATAAGGAAGAGTCAGCATCGTTGTGGACAGGCCCTTCATCAGCCAGCCAGATGAGCAGTGCTCAATCGTTTAAGGCATTTGCATTGTAGCAACCCAGCAAGGACTCGTTAGACTTTACAGTTAGACGTTAGGGACAAACAAAAGGACTAGCACTGCTCCACAATGTGAGTTCTGAATCCTCTCTAATGATTCAGAAAAATTACTTATCTTTCAGCATGAGACACATTATCTTCAAGAAAAGCCATTGTTACAAGTCTTTTTTCATTTTACTCACAACATTTGAATTTCATTCACATTAAGACCGCAACTCCACTCGACAGCCATTTGAATATAAACTTGGCTGGGACAAACAAAATCCATAAGTCTGTCAGACTGACAATGGATGGTATATTTTTTCAGCTCTATGTGAAGTGTTAGACATGAAATTCACATCAGCAACCAAATGAGTACTTTAATCCTATTATTTAGAGGGCCTGAGCACTTACAGCATTCAAAGTAAGCACAGGCCAAAGAGGATCATCAGCAAGGACTCTACTTCAAAGTGCACCATCTAAGCTCATATGTTCAATCATAATAGATGTCTGAGCCTATGTCTCTGACCCTTTCAGATTATCTGGAGTATATACAAACAGTAGTTGAGAAGAAAAATAATTGTTGCCATACAAAAGCATCTTTCTGCAAAGCAGGATATCCCTAGTTCATTCTGATTGAAGAGACTGTTTCTACTTACATCAAAATATGAGTCTCATGTAATCTGGGAAGTGATTTGCAACTGTATGCTTCTTTTGAATACGATGCAAGTTAAAGGGTTTGGGGAATGATATGACCAACAGATAACCAGTCCTTGGGGAAGAGACGGCTGGAACAGAAAAGGTTAAACGATTTTTTTTTTGTTCCTGTGTTCACTCTGAGTGACTTGGAAAGCTTCCTGCAGCAGAATGCTTCCTTATGGGGATCATCAGAGAATCTATTTCAAGCAGAAGTGTCTGTAGAGGTATGGAACAAAAAAAAAAAAAAAAAAAAGGAAGAAAATGTTAGAACCAGATGGTGTTCACTCAACACATCCAAAGGGACTGAAAGATGAATTAGCTGAAATAATAATACACAGTGCATGGCCTCTTATTTAAAACAGACATAGAACTGAGCACCTGAATGTATCTAATAAGGTGTCAGCCTCCTTAAATGGTTCCAAGAGAAACCAGGAGAAATAGAGCCTGGTAAGTCTGATAAATTTAGGAGAAAGGCAAGAGCAAGGCAGAGCAGATGTGTCAATATGATACACTGGGAGAAATTCAGTACCGCTTGGTAAGGAAAAATTATTCTCTACAAATCCATCAGGTTCCTGTAGATAGTAAGCAGCATGCAGATACAAGGGACTTATGATTGACAGTATCTGCTTATTTGTCCTTTTCCATTTATTGAATAAGGGCCCTCACCACACATCCTTAAAAACACTAAAGCAGTAACAGGATAAAAGAGAAGATATTTGCATGTATTGCATAAAAATAATGAAAGATAAACAGGCAGGTTTGGCAATCAAGAAATTAATAGGAGCTAATTAGTGGAAATTCTTCTAAGCCTGAGAAAAAGAAGGATCTTAGGCAACAGGGATATCAACTGAACGTAGACAAGCACAAAGCTGTGAATGTGGAGGAAAATGTAACTTTAGCTATAAAGTAATGGTTCTGAGATATCTACCTGAGTATTAAAGTTAGAAGTTATTCACGTTCACAAAAACAAACAAACAAAAAACCAACAAATGCACACTGAAGCAAAAAAACAGTCAAAAAGCAAACTGAACGTTAAAGTTTTGGCTACCTCATCTGAAGAAGTAAATTGTTATATTGGAAAAAGTTTGAGGAGGAATGATGAAACACAGGAAATAGTTTTCATACAGACTGAATAAGCAGACTGAGTCTCCCCAGCCTAGGTGAGATACAATTGAAAGGATATATGATAAAGATTGAAAAAGACATGAACAGCCTGTAGTGTATGAATAAAGATCAGTTGCTCATTATCACTCCAAAGGTAAGACCCATGAGGCCTCAGATGAATCTAGTGGGTAATATGTTTGCAATTAACACAAGGAAGATGGTCCTTCAACAACACAGAGTAGAGCTACCTATAGTAAGAAACTGTGAGTTTCCTTCCAGGGAATCAGGAGGGAACTGTGCAAGTTCATGAAAGTGATATTCACTACGGTACTGCCTCCAGCTTGAGAAATTCCCAAGCCAAAAGTTCTTGAAGATTGGCAGAGTGTTATGCAGAGATGTCATTACATTCTCTTCTGATTTTCTTCCCAAGTAATTTCTGAATATCCAAGAGTAACATAACAAATTGGAGGAACCCTTCTGTGCAATGATTCTCATATTGTTACGATGTGATCTGAGTAACTACAAATGACAGTTTCTGCCTGACACTATTCATCCTTTACAAGCATGAATGTTAGACTGAAAACTTTAGTCTGAACCAACCTTCCTTCCTTCCTTCCTGCCTTCCTGCCGTCCTTCCCTCCTTCCACCTTTCCTTCCTTCCTCCCTTCCTTCCATCCGCTCTTCCTTCCACCCTTCCGCCCTTCCTTCCACCCTACAACCCGCCCTCCTTTCCCCCCTCTCCTTCCCACCCCTCCTTTCCCAATCACACTGTTTGTTTCATGTGTCTGGAATAGGGAATGATAAATCATGATTATACCGAAATTGTTAACTCCTAGTTTAAGGGATAGTATTTGCCAGTTCAGAAGACCAGCATTTCACACAGTATCACAATATCACAGTATAGATAAGGCTGGAAAGGACCTTGAAGATCATCTAGTCTAACCTATAATCCAACTAANCCCCCAAATCTCGTTCCACCTCGCCACTCTCCAAGCATTCCGTTCCCATCCTATAGTTCTGCTTGGGGTTATTATGACCAAAATGCAGCACCCGACATTTAGACTTATTAAATTTCATTCTGTTGGAATCTGCCCATCTCTCCAGTCTGTCCAGGTCTCTCTGCAGGGCCTTCCTACCCTCTCACAGATCAACACGGGCTCCAAGCTTGGTGTCATCCGCGAATTTACTCATGATGGCCTCAATCCCATCATCTATATCATCAATGAAACCTCTGTAGTAATTTGACATCCCAGGTTCCACCTGCAGGGGTAGGAAAACCAAAAGGCTTATCTGTCATATTCAGGCCCCACATGGCAGGCAATTTGAATCCAGAGGAAAGGGAAGAAGCAACAGGTCCCTTGCACAGATCTCTGCATTATCATACTTTAGAGTCATCATTTCTAAAGACCACTTGCCTTTTTTTTTTTTGAGGTTTTCTCTCTATTCCAAAGCACTTCCAAAGACATACCACCAAGGTCTGTGTCTCTGGTTACAGATTAAATGACTATGGATCTGAGGGGTTTAGGGAAAACTTACAATCCAAAGAAGTGTGAAGATGGCAAAGATCCAAACATCTCAGTCTAGTTTCCTTAACAGTATAGGAACCATCTGTTACTTAGTGACAGGAAAGGAGGAGAAAGAATAGTAGGGAAAGTAGTGGAAGACTGTATTAAAAAAGAATTGCTGTTTTCCACTTTCTTTGTTACATCTCTTTGTTATTTCTTCTTACTCATCAGCCTGGTGAGGGCCATTCAGGGTGGTTGCCTCACATGGTACAGACAGCTACTGCTTGGGGAATTGTTTGATGGCCTGCCTTTATCCTGCAATGGCTTTTGTGCCTTTTTTTTTTAATCCTTGAGGAGGTGGAATGGATCTTTTGATGATTCTTCTTGTCCAGTGAGGGACCTATCAGTCCTGTAACAAGGTGCCTCAGCTTTCCAAGCTGTTGAAAACTCAGCTGTCAGCAAGAAGTACTTTTCTTAGTGGATACTAGTTCCTTTAAACTCTGTGTTGCTCCTTGAAGCTTCCCCTGTTGTGTTGTCTGGTCCAGCTGTCTTTCTGCCTGGGTCATCAATTGTAAACCCTCTTCTCATCTCAATTGTCCACAGTGAGAGGGACACAGAAGCACTTAGACTGACACTGCCAGTCCACATGTTGACCAGTGTCTCACTGCCCCATTCACCTTGGGACATCTCTCTCAGGGGATAGATTTATCTGTATGAAACTAGGTTTAGCTGAATAGAAGTTCCTGTCTTCCTTTAAAAACTGAATTAAACCTTTGTCCAAACTGACCATAATGGTCTAAAATGCTTTCAGCTACATCTCATATTCTGTTATCCCAGAAACACACTTAGATTTGAGTCTGTCACATCATCTGTCACATCACATCATCACATCACGTCGCATTATATTATCCTTCTAAAGATAACTTTGTTATACAAAACCAGAGGTTCTTTAATGCTACTGAATCATGGCATCTTATTTCTAAATTACAGGAAAAAATTGTTTAACTCTATATGTGAAAACTATTTAAATACATTAAGAAAGCAAATGGAAATTTTTTTTTTAGATTAGATTGGAGTTTCCAAAACACTAGTCTTTTCACATTGATTTAGGCTAAATATCCTCCCAAAAATAAAAGAAGTCTTGTGTCATCCCAAAGGAGACAGACTTTCACTATCTTTCTTGGCTGTGGTTGTTTAATGTGTTGTCCAAGGGTGTTGGTTACTCCTTCATCAGAATCTGTGAAACCCCGACATCTCCTGTTTGCTGAGTATTTCTACTTGAGGGTTGAGTTACCTAGGGGAAGAAAGGAAGATCAAAAATATTGCAAAAACCTTATGACTGGGAGACTGAATTGGGAAAGGAAATACATGCTGAAAGTATCTTTTTATCCCTTGCATATTCTTCCTATGCTTGGGGAAAACTACATATCTGTGAACATCTTATGAGAATGAAATTTCAGGAAGATTTAATATTGCCTGGCTGTTATTTTAGGTTTAATGAACTAAAATGCAATGTCTGCATGAGTCTATGCTACTTCCTAAGTAATAGTACCAAAAATAGCATTCTCCTTAATGCATGCTCTAGAATTTAAAGGAAGCTTGTGTTACACATGTTTGAGCATCAGAAAGGGATTAGTTGAATTCCGATAAAGTAACTTAGCTGTTTCCAGTATAAATTGGTGGAATAAGGAATCAGCCAGTAGCTTAGCCACTTTCAAATCTTAAAGTGTATATTTCCACCTCCCCTGCCCTCTCAGAGTCATTATATTTCTCTGTGTCTCAAACTGGGAGAAAGAGAAATATTCAACTTCCAGCAGTCCCTTTCCGCTAGTTTTCTTTGTTCATTCTTTTCAGTCAGAAAACGAGATAAGTGCTGAAATTATAGTTATTCCAGTATCAACCCAGTAGCTGAAGTGAGACTTACGAAGGATTAGCAAAACCATTGAGAAGTCCTGCTATGAAAATGATAGTTTTCCATCCTTTTTTCCCATATGTGAGATGCAGCATTCTACACATAGAATTAAGCCTGTTAAACATACATATCATTGAAGAACAACAGCATTGAAGAACCAGAGAGTTATCCCCAACCCATGACAGTGACATAATAAATTTGTCAGTGAAAAAAGCTCCTGCCATTTCCTTCCCATGTCCCTGATCATTAGGGAAATTTTGAGATTTCCCAACCACTCACACCTGTTGGATTTGATTCTGGTGGGAAAGTTGGGGGGTGGGGTACTGTCAATCACTGATGAATATTTACCTGTGAAATAAAATGTGGAGTGAGCAGGTTTGGATCTCCTGAAGAAGGACAAGAGGTCAGAGGTTCCCCATACCATCCCTAATAGTGTTTGATGGAGTGATGGAATCCCACAGTGAGTTTACAGACCACTGTGTTTTAAATTAGTCAAGGTTATTCTGTCTTCAAGGGGTTAGACATGTTAGATTAAATCAGACAAAAATAACCTTATCTCCTTAAAGTCAACACATGACTTGCAGCAGTTAAACTACACCCTTGCAGCTGGAGCCAGTATATAACTTGTAATTATCTTGTAGGCCCACAGGTCACATCAAAAAATCTCTAGCAGCAGCTGTCAGCAGACTGATAGGAAAATGAAAATATCATAAAAATTGAAAAAATGAAATAACGCATTCAGAATATTTATTTTTTTAGAAACATTGCAAATAAACTGACTTAAACAGCCCAAATCTAATCACCATCAAGGCCCTTTTTTTTTTAATATTCACTTTTATCAGAGCTGAGGTAAGACCTGCAACTCAGATGTAAATAATTACTGTTGCCACTGTGCAATAGTTGAATCTAAAAGAAACAAAAGATGATGATGATGCACAAACTAGTCTTTCCTCAATTTGCTAACAACTGATTAGTTTGGCTGCCTTATATTTACAAACAGTGAAACTAAAAAACAGAAAGGTACAAAGTCTTGTCCAAGGGCACCCAGCAAGTCGGTGATGGGGCTGGAAAACCGTCCAGTAGCTCTCCCAAAACATGGGTGTAGCTCCAGGGTAGCTAATGGGTTCACTGAAAATTGCTCACTGTCTGGTTTAATTCATCTTCCAGTGCCAGTACAAATGCAAGAGAAGAGTCAGAGACTCCTCATGTGGCTGGGGAGTGCAGCAGCTTTGATTTAAATATGACTTAATTGACACAGCATCTTTAATCTCATATGCCCACAGTCCATCATATGCCCACATCCCTCCAGGGCATCATACCCCTGTTTTGTAAATACAATGGCACAGGCTGTATCAACTGACAAACAGATCCATGGGCATTGCTGGTCATCAAAATAACTCACATCTGTGGCTTCTGATAGAAGAACTAGGAATTGCCCCTCCACACAATTTTATTGTGCACTTTTCTAGATTTGGAGCATCACTGAGAACAACTAACACATTTCATCCCCATTCTATTTGAGCGCACAAGAGGACAGCAAGAACAAGCCAGAGTTCTGGTATATGTTTGGTTTGCAGGAGAAGCCCTCAGCTAATGCATGTGCACACCTATACCACTGCACCGACATGTGCCAGGAGCCAGTGTCCAACACAAAAGGACGTCAGACCACATTGCATCTTCTGGATGCAAAACAACAGCAACACTGTCTCTGGCAAATAGGTTTCATACGTATTTTTATTCTTCTGGTTTCCCTTAAGGTTGAAAGCATTCAAATTATAGCACCTCCCTTTGGCAAGCACCAGTCATTACTGAAGAATTCCCCTGAAATACCTCCTCACCCTACCCCTCAAACTGCAGAGCAGACATCCCCCATGTGCTTCAGATCCAAATTCTTCCCTCTGGGAGATTTCTCAGGACTCTCACTGTTTTGATTAATAGAATGTGTTTCTACTAGAATGACTGATAGATGAAATCGGATTTTTAGCAGAAAAATTGGTTCCTAGTTATAGAAGGATTAATAGTTCCCTCTCTCCTTAACATGTGCCCACTGGCAGGGCTCTCTGCTGGGTACTGGGCATGTGCTGAGACAATCTGCTTGATTGGCTTTCTCTTACACAAAGAGGCTTTTTGGTTTCATTAATTTCCCCTGCTTTTCTTCTCTTTCCTTGTGATTATGGGGGAACTTGGAGAGAAACTAGAGTGGGCTCTGAATGCTTATAAAGAAATGCCTGCACACTTGCTCCTCATCAAAACATGCCCCATTCCACAAAGGGGAAGAGAGACAGCTTGCTTCACTCTTCTTTGGGCTAGACACTAAGTCACAGCAAACAAAATAACTAAAGCAAATAAAGCCTTGTACCAATTTTAACCAAAGACTTTATTCTTTCACTCAGGTGAAGAGCTTTACATATGTTTGGGCTTGAGTTTCTGTAAAAACTTTCCTCCTGTAAAGAGTAAGCCCTTGGATTTAGCAAAGCCATGTTATTAATAAGCATCAGGGGTTTAGAGAAACAAAAGCTGGAGGAGGGGGAGCCTTATTTTAGGAAGGAGTCCAAGAAAGACAAGATGTTTAGGAGGGGGAAGTATTGACACCCTTGGAATAGAGAAAGTGTCGAATGCCAGCTGCAGAGCGCCTGAAAGAGTAAGTGTCTCCGATGCTTTTGTCTCCTTATATGGTAAAATGATAGAGAGGGGTTTCACTAGGCTGGGGAAGGCAGCAGCCTCTTTCCACACAACAGTGACTACCGAGCTAGAATCGGAAGAGCTGCTCTTCGCAGGCAGTAGAAAGCCCCAGCTTGCTGTTCAGCTCTCCACTGCAAGCAGGCCAGTGTGCTCTTTGCAAATTTGTTAATGGATGTGAGCCCCTGTCCCTGGTCCAGGAGGTGACATTAGCTGCCCGCAGTAGCTCTGTAAGTATATACCGATTTTTTCCCCTTCCCTCCCCACGGAACATATATGTATTTGAAAGTGTCGCTTTAAACAAAGGGTGCCAAAGGGAGGAGAGGGTTGTTTTATACCCCAGTGGGTTGTTGGAGAAGGATGCAAGGAGAGAGATTGCCGGTCCCCCTTTCTCCTGAGTGCACAGGGAGGGGTGTGAAGAGCAGAAAAAGACAAATTACTTATCCCGGCAATTACTGCAAAGTGGCACATCAACGAGCTGATGAGGCACTGGGTCTTTTCATGTGTAACTATTTTTAATGACTGTATTGTGCTGCATGTGTAATCCACTGGGGAGGTGATAAAGTAGACGCTGGGGTCTTGGGTTCCTTACACCTCTGTGCACACTGCTGCTGCTGAGCTCAACAAAGGAGCATTTTTTTTGTACTGTAGCAAGAACAGATGTACATGAAACAAAGATAGCTTTTCCTCTTTGCAGGCAAACACTGGACAGATTGTGTATGAGAAAAACGGGGAGCCATCAGCATTGTATTTCTCCCTTTTATGTAGAGAGAATAAATTAGAATACAAATTCCATTTAATACCTCTGAATCCCTTCTTTTTGTGCTTTCCTCTGTATGCATATGCCTGCAGCCACAGTAACCCGGGTCCTTACTGTATGCTGACATGAATTTCTCTGTGTACATAATAAAGGAAATACTAACTTTCATTGCATTAATGGATGTTCTAAACTGTCTATTTCCCCAAAGGCATACAGCTTTATTTAGTCGACCTGCATATTTCAACTTTGCTGTGTACGGAGACATACACAGTCACAACAAAGCAAACCTTATAAAAATATAAACCAGCAAGTCAATCAATCTGTGATTATTACTCTCTTGACTCCAAGTCTAGAGGTATATTAACTAAGATTGTTAATTGACACTGAGATTGCTGGGGTCAGTGGCTCTAACATTTATTGATGGCTATGAATCTTTAAATGTCTTAAATAGGAATAGTCCTGAAAGGGACCAGTATAAGCTTGTGTGTTATTAGATACACAAATGCATCCAAGTGTGAAGGAGTGCTACAATTAAGGTTGTCATTGGGTTTCTGCTATGAACCCTGTTTTCATCGCAATTAATTTTTGGGATTTCCTGCTTTCTGATCAAAATCTTCTATGCCTTTTATCAGCCAGATGGTAAACTTTGAAATTGATTGCTTCAGGCATTTGGATATGGAAGGTAAAAAGAATAGTCTAATTTTTTTTTTATTTTATAAAACTTTCTGTCTGTTTTTTGCACCTGTTCATATACCTGGGAAAGGATGCATTCTAATGAGTGTTCTTTCAATAGAGCCTGGGTATATTCTTGATCGTATTTGGAGAATATTTTTAAAAAGGCTATGAGTCGTTATATTGAAAACTCAGTTCCTAAAATGCCATATTGTCACTATCAAAGCCTGACAAGAACACAAATTAAGCATAGATAATGGTCTTTGGCTTGTGAGCCAACATATGGTTGAGGTGAAAAAGGCAGGTGAAAAGACACAAAACGCTATTTTTGAGAAGTCAAATTTTAAAAAGTTACCTGGGGCTCCTACCTGACATTTCCATCTGACTAGCACACCTGAGGCTGGGGCATGAACAAGTTCTTTTGGTGTTTTGAGAAGATCAAGATGGCTAAAGTGCAGGGGTGGAATATACTTATTTTTGCTTCTCACACTTCTGACAAATGTTGTCCTATGGAAATCATAAGTACTACACATGCAAGAACCAAATAGTCACTTCCAGGTGGTTTGGAATTATAGGAAAGCATTACCAATTTTTCTGGGCTAACTGTTATATCATAACACTGTCTATACTGTCAGATGCTGTTTATGTGAAGCTCCTACAATGAAAAGCACGTAATGGTGATTCTCAGATGAAATACTCAGGTATAGATAATGCTCTGTTTGCTACTTAAGATTATACAGTTTCTTAACAAAGTCTTTTTCCTAAATCACATCTTTCCTGTCCGTACAGACGTCAGCTCTCCCGCATGGCACACCTTGCATGAGAAGAAAGGTCAGACAACTCCTTTGTTCACACATAATAGAGTCTGCCAGGATCCCATTTTGCTTTGAACATCAGGAGAAAAAGAAAACTCCCAAAATTGGTGACAAAGTACAGCTCCTACAATTGTAAGGGTTAGTGACAGTTTCTGATGTATTGCACTACAAATTCAAGCTTTCATTACAAAAGAAAGGGATAAGGAGGGCTGCAAAGACCTATATTCACGAGTGACTACTGGCTCAGTTCTCCAGGGCATTGAGCCTTGAGCCTGAGAGCCAAGCAACATCTTACCTGCTTGATGTCCTCACCTCCTTGCCTTGTCTCACCTCACAGGGGCCAGGACATTCAGAATTATGGGACCGTCAAATAAATTTTATGCCTGCTGGCCGGCACGCTTACACCCTTTTTCAAGGTCTCCATGAACCAGTCACATTCAGCTCTAAGTCTCATTCATGTTTCCCCTATGGATAAATCTGTCTTGAGCATCTTCAGACAAACTCTGAATGGTGTAGTGTTGTAGGCAATCATCTTCCCTCACTTGGGTACTGCTTCAGAGATTGGGGGGAATCACATAATTTGCATTTTTAGACTGATTAATTCTAATGGTGTAATTTTAATATTTCATTACATATGCACAGTTATTTGTGATGCAGATCCACCCCAAGTGAGAGTGTGAAATGGCAGGGTAACGACAGGTTTCATGAAAATAAATCTTGAATACATTGACAACCACTGAAGCATTAACATTTCAACAATATTAATTAGCTATACATATAGAGAGAATTTGGTTAAAAACCACTAGGGTCTTCTTTTAAGGATGAACATCAAAATACTTTTGCAAGGTGAAAAAATTCAAGTCCTAATTTTGTTCCTTTTCACATACTCTTCTGTGTTATATTGAAAAATATTAACTAGGCTGCTGAATGTTTACTGTACATACAGTAATATGCTGTTAGAGGAATGTGAGTGAGCATAACGCTGACATAAGCATATTTGTCTCTCCCTTTCCCAGCGAATTTTCCATTTTAAAGTTGCAAATATATCAACCACACCGTAGCAAGGTCTAAGGTATCACTTTTGATGGTGTGAGATAGTTCTAGACTCTTAGCAAGCACAGCCATAAGGGCTCAAAACCCACCCCTCTTTCTTTACTACATCTTGCATAATAAAAGTAGTGAGTTGCATAAAACTGTGAAGCATTTGTAATCATTTACCTAGATGTATTTTTTTAATTTCACTGAAGCACTCTTGAGATTTACAGCAAAAATACCTTCAGAGACAGGGCTCTCACCTGCAATGAATTCCACTGCTCCACAGTATGTCAATGCAACTCTCCATGGTGAATTCAATGACTTGCTTCTTCAGTTCAAAAGGATCCTGCCCACAAAAAGATTGCCTCTGTCCACATCTCCAGACCTTATGTCTTTTTATGCTTTATTCTGCATCTCTCATGCACCCCCGGTTGGCTTAACCTCAGTAGATTATCTCTTTGCTCCCTGTGCCCAGTCTCCAACCCCAAGCCCCAAACAAATTGGGCCATACTGGTTTCACCCAGGTGCAATCGATCTGTTTAACTAAGATGTGCCCTGAGTAAAGCTCCAAGTTTTACGTAGCCTCTTTGTCATGATTTGGGAGGCCAAGGGCATGGCAGCTGAGCAGAAGAGTATGGATACCTGACAGCCCTGAGGTATTGACTGCTACAGGTAGTTTTATATGGTAGCCGTAAAAAGTACATTAACTGATTGTCCAAACCACCACACGTGCTAATTATCTTAGACAGAAGAGGGCTTTTTAGTCTTAACCTCACTAAACAGAACCAGAGCTGTTCTGCTAGAGGTCAGAACAAATACCAAAGCATTCTTCTTCTACTGAGTCCTCTCAGATTTTCTTATAGCCTTTCTGTAAAGAAGGAAATATAGACTATTTTGGACACTGTTACAGTTTTGTGCCCTGGACAGTAGTGAGCAGGATTTTAAAAATACATATGTAGGAGAATTTGTAAATGTCACTGCACGGTAGCACATGGCATTTCTGGATATTTTTATCTTCTAATTTCTCTGAAATTAGCAGAGTTCCTGTCAATAAGAAGAAGCAATCTTTTCCTGGAAAAACAAATTTCTATTGGAGTTTAATGTCTGCAGATATTTAGCTTATACATTACTTCTGCAGGGTAGAACCAGAGATAATAATCAGGTTTGTTAGTCTTATACTACTTTGCTCCTCTGTTGTTTTCTGTTACCTGCTTAAATGTATTTATCAGAAATATGAATTTTTATGCTTAATTAATATCATGGATTTGATTTTCTCTTTCAGCAAGCTTTTGCTTATTCTGCAAGAAAAAGAAGGAAGACAGCAGTTTAGAAAGGCTTTCAAATAGAAAATAAGAACAAACCTTTCCACTTGAACTGTGCCCTTCCTTGTTGTAGATTTAAGAGTCATGCTCCATGTTATTTCAATAGTCTCCTTTTCTAACTGAAGTGTGTGTAGGAATGTTGGTAAGACCATATAACCTCCAGTCATTTGCATGTCAGCCTGAGATAATCATAGTGTATATTGTGTGGGGTACACTTTCAAAGCATCAATGCTTAGCTCTTCTGTGGTATTTGTAGTTACTACCACTGGTGTTCACTCTGTCACTGGTAGAGTGACTCTAAACTGGAGCAGATCTTTATACGCTGCCAAAATCAACAAACCACACAGAAACTACAAGGGGAGTGTTCCTTCTCCTGTAACTGAGATGACTTTAGCCAGATGCATGAGGAACCTTAACACACAAGAACTATTTTCTGTTTGGGTTTTTTTTTTTTCTTATTTATATTCTGTTAAGTAAAACAGAACACTATCTACTTTCCAAGTCGTGATAGTCTGACTGTGCATTCCAGACAGGAACCAGGTTATCTGCACATGTTAGTGCAGCCTGTCTGCTCAGAAAATTGCTCAAAAGTAGTTAAAAAGAAACATAGGAATGTTATACCACAGGCAAAATAAGTCCGCCATTTCCAAGGAAGCTGAGTCTTTGTTAAAACCTAATTGTGATTTTGAAGAATATTTAAAGCTAACTCTAAAAAGTTCATTAAATAATAATCTTTAAAAAAAACTTTTAAGATTTAGCATCTGAAGGCCTAATTGAGATATTTAGGAAGAGGTTTCTTTACTTAGGGTCTATTTTCTTTTTTGTTATTGCTATTTTTTTCAAATATCAAACAAAGCTTTCCTGGCTTTTAGAAGGTAGAGAGCTTCTAAGAGATCTCTGAATATCTACTCTGAGCTTAAAACTTTTAGAAACAGCAATGAACACCTCTGTAACTGGACTTCTAAAATTCTAACCTTGATGTGAACACTAGTAAAGTAGACTGGGCTTGTTAATGTTGCTATAAACAACTTACCTAATAAGCTTCAGTGTGTCAATAACCTTGCAAATGTATTGTCCTTTTTCTCTCTTTACTCAAAAAGTCCACCTTCACACTGCAGTGAAGCCATGGGCAGAAGGTTTGTGGAAGGGAAGAGTGTCTGGCCGTGCTTCCTGCAGGATGAACTGTCCATCACTTGGCTCATTGCCTTGTTAGCTTTTCTGTTGGCCATCTTTGGCACAAGGAAGCAAATATCCTTCCATGGCACATGGACAGAGACTTGGTTTTTCTGCACCAGCTGGCTTGGCTACCCATGGCCAGCTGCTGGAGGATCTGGGATACAGGCAACTTAAAGCAGCAACACCTGTCCTATGGCCACCAAGACCTCCAAGCACTTAGGTTCCCTTTGCTCTCCCTCTGCTCCATTATAATAGTGTTTGTGGGCATTCTTTCCATGAAGAAGAGGATAACCTACTCCTGGGCAGCCAAAGAAAGAAGACTACTACCCCTTAATGTATTTTAGTAAATCTAAACATACAGGGCGCTTTGGGCGTCCATGGTGTGCATCTACACTAGCAAACTTCCACACACTGAGGTTTAGGTGCATTCTGACCGTATGTAACTTTTATATTCCCCGGCATCTCTCATCAGTACTACAGGGAAATGGTAATTTCTTATTTTCCTAAAGTAAATGAAAAATAAGTAAAATTAGGTTTCTCCATTGTCCCCTTGCATCGACTTACGGACTTGTTCAGAAGAATGTTTAGCCATCTGAAGAGTGGTTTGCTGCTGCTGCTGCAATGAGATGACAGATAATGAACATGACAAAAGCGGCTAAGTCACAGCAAAATAATTGCCTCCTGCCAGAAAGACCAGCCTATTTTGAACTACCAGTTCATAGTTTTAAATAAATCTTCGCATTTTAGCATTTGGGACATTAACATAAATTGTTTCCAAATGTTCTAGACCTGCATGGCTCATGTTACTAGAGTTGCCAGACACAAATGTTCCTTTCTAAGGGGAAGGAAAATAAACAGACAGAAAATTATTCATCTGCACAATTCTTCTGGAAAAAGAGTCAAGTGGGAGAAATGTGTGTATATCTTGGAGGAAGACCTTTTGTTTCCTGTGCAGGTGGTAACAGAACATCCTGCTCCAGGGGCACAGGTAGAGCACTAGCTCTAATTGACCTAATTGAGATCAACAGCAAGTCCCCCTTTGGCATCTATAGGGGTTCAATTCTGAACTCTGTTTTTCCAAATACTGTTACGACAAGAGATCAGAGCTTCACTGAATAAACTAAACAACTTCTGCGCGTTTTAGACAGTTTGCCTTGGCTTCTTTCTCTCTCTTGTGCTTGTGCATCTGCACCTCTTATTGTTCAACACACCGTAAGAAGGGTTGAAATAAGAGATGCACAGAACATCACTTATTAGACTTGCAGGCGTAGCTGAAAAAGCAGGCAGGCCTCTGCTTTTTCAGTGGTCAGTAGTGTCATGGCATGGGGAACACTGATTTCTTAATGACATGATGAGCCCTAATTTTCGTGAGGTAATATGATAACTTTAGCAATCACTGCTGGTAAAATGAGATCAAGCCAAAAGGGAAAGAAAAGGCAAGAAGCATAGATTTTAAGTCTGTCTACTAATAATTTTTTGGTTATTTTCCTGCCAATTCTTACTCTCTGGAATATACAGTGTGGGTAGTGTTAACATTTGGCATAAGCTGTAACTTCTGGTCTGGGCATGAAACAGAAACCTCCTTTTCTTTTGGAGATGTACTTGTTACATCTGGTGCTGTAGGAGGGAGACTGCATGGCAGAAAAAATCAATTTCTTCTTCATGACAATATTGAGAGCAATCTGAAAAAGCATAAGTATAGAATGACTATTGCGATAAAATCTAAAGACCTTGTTGTACCACAAAGGGGAGTAATAATAAAGCTTTATGGTCAAACACAAGAGGAAGAAACGGATCAATGTCAAGGAGGTTGAACTGCAATTTTTGTTCATCCAGAACTGTGCAAGTATTCTCTTTGTTTTGAGGGGTATTTTATGCCTAAAACAGTGCATAAAGCCTGCACTAAGCTAAGCATGAGCGGTTTTTATATAACTGGAATCAAGGGACTAACAATGTAAAGGACCATGTGTACGAAAGTGACAGGCAAAAACATTGCTCAATACGATTTTTGCATTCCTTCTTTGTAAGATAACAATGCAAATTTGTCTGATATTCCTGATAATATTTAGTAGATAGGCCCCATGATTACTTCACATTTAATTCTCTTTGGAGCAGAAAAAACTTGTTCAATATCCTCAGAATATCACATAGTAGATCGAAAGGTCCAGTGCAAGACCTGGGTTTAAGCAGCCTGGAATTTGGGATGCTTTACCTTGAATTCCAGCTTTTTGACTGAAACCACATGAACGTGAATCCCTAACTTTAAGAAAATTGGATCCAGAATGGTCCCAGATCCCATAAAATATTCATGTAACTACAGTCGGCCCTTGAATACCACAGTACCGTGGGTCTTGTTGCCCCTCCGTGAAGCACTCTGTCCGCATAGAATTGCAACTCATTAATATGCAAATTTGCTCCGCAGCCTCACACCGCCCCTTGCTGCTCCAGCACTGTTTTGGCACTGCTCTGCTGTGTATCAGCGTTTGTGTCTGCGCTTCCTGGCACCTATGGCCACCCCACGCCGGGAAATAAACCTTTTCTGCTCGTCTGGGGACACTGGTGCGGGGAGCTGCACGCACCGCTGTCCTGTTTTCTCTCTGGGTGCGTAGACCTGGTCTCTTCATAGTCAGGGTAGACGTCTACCCTGAGAAAGTCTCAGACACCGCATCTAACCTGAGAGTGTGTAAATCTTTCGTAACTGCACGAAGCCTCCTCGCTTGGAGCAGAGCAGGGTGGGTGCGACACTGGGGGGACCTGGTGTGGCCGGCTCCCTCCGAGCAGAGCAGAATGGGGTGATCTCAGCTGGCTCCCCCCCGAGCGGAGTGGAGCAGATCAGGGCGGGGTGGGTGCCGCTTGAGCGGACGTGCTGCAGCCGCCTCCCTCCAAGCGAAGTGGGGCAGGTGTGGCGCAAACAGAGCAGTGTACCCATCGTCCATGCGGCGCAGCGAGGGGGTTGATTTGAATATTCATGACTGTCTAATTTGAATATTCATGACTGCCAGTTTGTGCAGGCGCAGTCATGAAATAAGCCTCCTTAATCACTGAAAAATCACGCTGTGTAGAGGTGAAGCCGCTATCTGGGACGCACAAAGTGGAGAGGACTTACTGTAAAACCAAAATGCAGATCTTGTAAACTTTCTTTTCTTTTGATTTCCATAATTTCTGGAGTTGTTCCTCAAATCTCATCCAGACCTGTCCCTGCAGTGTCTTCAAAGAGCAAAGTTCATCCCTAAGTCTGCTTAGGACATAGAAGTAAGGACTGCCTCTCCCTACTCATGGTGAGTGGGACAATCTCCTGTGATAATCTTAGAGTACATTTAACAAAACTAGATCTCTTTCAGGATAGCAAGGCAAGTGCCCAGGCATTTTCTGAAATAGAGATAGAAGCTATTAAATAATTTTAAAGGAAATTATCACACTACTACTATTATATAAATTATTTAATATTGCATTACATAATGGTTGCCTCTGCTCCTGTGAAAAGCATCCAGAAGACAATACTGCACTCAAGAACGAATCTCCTGCATCCAAGAGACAGGAACATCCACCTCTAAGGGAATAGTCCGTCTTCCAGTCACAATGCACTTCTATATTTTACATTTAGCAGCTTTGGATGAAGGACAGAAATGGTATAAAAATGTAAAGGTGATTTGAGGAATTGGAAATCCAATCCCTTGTCACATACCCAGCAGCCCTTTTCCAGTTCGTGTCTGGTTCTTTTCCCTTCTTTTCTGTCCCACAGGGCCTATACAAGCAGGACCACTGGCAACAAGGCTTTGCTCTTAGAAAAGTACATCTAGTTTTCTAGGCAGTATGTCTGCCATGCTCTCTCTGTGACCACCCCCCCCTCCTCCTCCTTGCCACCATCCCTCACATTCCCTGTCTTCCAGAGTTGGTTTAGCTCTCCTGGCCCACACTTAATCATAAAGAGCAACACCTGAACACAAACACAATTGGGAAATGCTAATAACAGTGTCCTTAAATTGAAATAGATTTGGATTTAGGAGAATTAGTAGGTGCTAAAGGTATATGCCAAGCCTGAAAATTTAAAGCTGCATATTAAGGGACAAAATCCTTGTTTCTCAGCCCAAAACGGATTTTCCTTAAATTAAAGGAATCATACTCTATGGTTTTTGTTTTTACACATCTTCACCAAAGAGAAATTTTTCACTCTTTGGTATCACACATCTAATTCAGGACTAGAAAGTGCTAATTCTGAAGAAAAGTGAAAAATGAATAGTTTTTGTTCACACTTTAACTTAGCAATAATGTACATTAAATGTACAACCAAATCCTGTCATTCAGAAAAAAAATCTAATAAAATCTGGTCAAAAGTACGAATTTTTGTCCTAAGAATAGAGTATTTGAAGAAAGCTATGACTCCTCTCTGACTCAGTCAAACATCTACACATGTAATAGAGTGTACATTCGTCTAACTCCATTAATTTTTCTGAAATTACTCCATGAAGGAAATTAAACCCTCTCTAGTTCTTTCATGGAAAAGTCCAAGCATGTTATACAGGTTAAGAGTGCACATAGGTTCAAAACAGGAAAATAAATCCACCATCATCTTTTAAATGCTGTGATAAATACTGCACCTGTACTTCAAGAAGCGACTAACTTGCTGGAAGCAGTTGTTAAGAAAATGTTCTCTGTACTGTCCCTGCTCTCCTGCCTTTGACTTCCATTGCTATCTACCACTGTTGGAGATGGGCTAGAGGAGAGCTTTGGGTAGTCACTGCTCTTCTCTCTCCAGCATATCTTCTTACTCTCCATCTTTTTGTTATCAGTCCTTACGATCCTCTCTACTCCTTAAGGATGAAAAGCACCTAAAATTCTCCCAGCTTCCCTTTGGAATAAGAAAGTTAATCAGTTCCTAGAACATCTTTAGGTCAAAGGGATTGGACTGCTACTCATTCTGGATTGTCAGTAGCACAGATGACCAGATGTCAGGATTTTTCCTCCAAGTATATTTTGGCATTTGATAGTTCGTCTCTTTTTTTTCTTTAGTAGTTGTAGTTCAAAAAGCTTTCCAGCAGCTGAGCCATCACTTACCTACTGCAGACATATAAAACCACTTGACCCTCAGTCTGTTCTGGTCACCACATAATTCAGCAGTTGACTGACCATTAAACCCCCCCCCCAAAAAAAATCTTTCTAGACATAAAAACAAACTTTGCCCATTCAGATTTCTCTAAAACCTTATTGACATGCCAGTTATAGGGAGTGAAAGACAACAATAAAAATTGAAATCCTGGAGGAGAACTCAGGATTTCAAAATGCCCTGTGGGTGGATTCCACTGCCAGAATGAAAGGACAAATTTCAGAATCGAGCAACCTGTGCCAAGAGCAATAAGCAAGTAACTACTTTTTGTTTAAAACTGAGAGCTGAAGTTGGCAAAAGAATCACAGCTGCTGTAAATGCCACTTGTGTGTGACAGAGGTAGTCACTTAAGCCATTAGTATTGAAAACATTTAAGGATTTATAGATCAAGTGTGGCTTAAAGAGGAGATGAGGCCTGGCAAGAAGTGAAAGTCATGCAGTCCAGGTGACATGTACTTTCCACCTGGGAAATTCCCTGTCCTAAGCAGGCAGCTGTGCCTTTCTCCATCTACGTATAACCTCCATACAGATTTCAGGTGAAATGCTGCAAACCTCAGGTTAAGAAAGAAGCTGATGACTCTAATGAAACCCAAAATAAATAGTCCCAGGCAATAATAAATATTCATGTGGTTAATCAAAGGCATTTGCGTCATTGTTGCTTGTGTGTGCATCCAGAAAATAATAGAGATGTAACAAGACCTGAGGAGCAAACAGCAGTGGTCCCTAATTCAGATAAGCTGAAACATCCTGTGCAGTTTCTTACACTTGCTTTTCCCGTTCCATAATAATGATATTTGATAATAGTCATAATAATGATAATTTGATATTTGTCTGAGCCAGGGCATCTAGCTCACACTTGTGTTTCAGTGCACAATTCTTAGATAACTCATTCAGTTGCACCAGAGAGGAATCAAATATACAATCACCAAACCTACACCTCCTGCTGCTAACAGTGTTTATAGTCGTGTGCAGGAGAAGAGATGGAGGGTTGGTGCCTGCCTGCTGGGTAACAAGTGCCAGAGAATGGCTTATAGAGTATGCAGAGAAGGAAGGTGCAGGACCATGTAACAGTGGTACCTGAGAGCCTGTGTATGACTAAAGTCTACTAGCAAGGTAAACTTTTGTCTTGCCTTATGCAGGGCACGTTGCTTCCGAAGGTTAGCTGGCTCATCCTTTTAATGTACTTGGCTCCCTCCATCCTCTACCTTCTTGCTTTGTACCTATAGGTCAAATCCCATTCACAAATCGGATGGGAATTCTTCCGACTTGATTTACTCCTCTGTGTTGTCTCTAGCACTAGCTCTGGTCAAAGATGGATCAGTGAATGGCTAAAGTAGATGGGCTATTGTCATTGCACTGAAAAATTTATGATCCAGTTTCTTCCTATTGTGTTCATTTATGTGACTGAAAGTTGGATTAAAACTGAGGTACAAGGTGATAAACAAGAATTGATAAACCTTTACTAAAGGATTTGGTTGAGTGTAGCTCAGTATGACATGTGCCTGTTTCTGTCTTCATGACAGGCGAGCTGGACTCCAGACACCAACATGACTGAGCGCTTTGACTGCCACTACTGCAAAGAGTCCCTATTTGGTAAAAAGTACATCCTGAAGGAAGACAGCCCTTATTGTGTGAAATGCTACGAAAATCTTTATTCCAACACCTGTGAGGAATGCAAAAAACCTATTGGTGCTGACTGCAAGGTATGTGTAATTACAAAAATTTTGACAGAGGAGCATGGATACAGAGCTCTGAGACCTGGAGGGGTCCAGCTTAACAGCTACATAGGGATTTCCTTTGATGGGAGAGCATGTTTTCTGAACCCCTATGTCTGCTTTTTATCACTTCACTCCGTAAACCATTCTTTACCCAGGCGTGATAATAGAAATGCCTTCCTGTAAAGTATAGAATGATCTGGTGATCTGATATAAGAAATTGTCTCTAACTCATTAGGAGAGTGTGTCCTCAGGGCCAGCTGGGATCTGGAAGGGTGGCAGAAGCAGATTTTTCCTACCTTTGGGTCAGAGGGAGCTAAGCCACCTCTAGCTTTGCAGTGTTCATAATTCTGTGGTCATCAAGAGACAAGACATGTTCCAGAAAACGTGCCAACTTGAGGACCACAAAAATCTAACGAATACAAGTAATAAATCAGTTAGTTAGAAAAATCAGCCTTATCATACAGAATGATGATAGAGGAATCTAACCAAAGATTGGAAAGAACAAAACAGAGGCTTTGCTTGCTTGAGCTATGCATTCCTGCACCACATGGAAACACCTACCTGGTACAACACCGGTGTGACCACCTGCATTTCCTAAGTTAACTAAAAAAGCTGGAGTTCATGACAGTTTCACCCTGACTGGTTGAAGGCAGGTGAGGCATCCTTTCACGAAATAGATCTGTTCAAAATTAGTCAAGACTTCTACTGACAGAGTGAGACTCTAGAAGCACCAATTAATTCTTTTCAGTGGTACTACAGCTCAATCACTAGTTCAGAGATAGAAAAATATATGCTTACTCAGATTAGGAAATATATATATATATATATTTATATATATTTGGAAGAGAGATATATATGCAGTCGGGTCTCCTATATCGCGCGGTCTTAATTTGGACCTGCACAGCGTTGAATTCGGACTTCTGCGTTGACTGGCTGCTGCGCTGCTGCTGTCACCCTCACCCCCGCCACCGCCCATGCTGCCCCTGCTGCAGCCTGAGCCACAACCACCGCCTGTTCTGGGCCAGGGATGCCACTGCTGCCGCCACGGTAGGTCGCGCATGCGCAGTTGTTAAACGGATCTCCTACATCGCTAAAAAA
>WEKX01018395.1:520069-580075 GCA_013390025.1 Pitta sordida | reverse complement strand
TCGGCGCATTCCTTGAAATAGTAATAATAATAATTAATAATTCATCGCCCTGACTTTCGCAGCTCTCAGCAGCTGTGTCGGTGGAGCCCCGGGAACCTCGAGCTCAGGGCAAAAAGAGACCCGTGGGTTAAGTTATTTGGGATGTATCACATACTTCTTTTTCACCAACGTGCCTTAAACCGGTAGATCTCTAAATTGTTGGGGGGGGGAAATTCAGGAAGATGTATTAGAGAAAATAAACGTGGGGGGGTGTTTTTTTGGTCTATGTAAGTAGTCCTAAGTGTGAGCCCCACTTTTAGGATTACCAGAAGAGTTAATCCCGGGCTGTCCTGCCCTTCTTGGAGCTGCGGCTCTCCCCGAGGATGAGTGCTGTGGCCATAAACAGATTTTCTCATCCTGTGACTCAGGTGGCTCCTCCATCGCTGTCGTTCACAGCGTGTCCAGCCCGGATTCTTGGAAAGTCTTCCCGTGCCACGTCTGGAATAGCTCCGATTCTTGGCTGACACCTTGTTTTTGGTCCTTCGCTGGCAGCTGTTGGGAGTGAGCCCTGGGGCTATTTTGGGCAGGTGTGGAGCAGTGTGGGCTGTGGCAGCGCCCTCCATCCGAGGGCTCCTTGTGCCCTGAGAAACAAGGGGATTAGTGGTGTCTTTCTCCCGTTGACACCCATGGGAGTAGGCGAAGGATGTGGTCAGTGTGAGTCAACTGGGAAATTTGGGACCTTAGTCTGCCACTGGGTGGACTTTTGTCTTTTTTTTTTTAATATATGAAAAACTGTATTATACAACCACAGACTGTATTTAGCCTTTCTAAAATAGATGGGAAACTTGTGGCTGTGTGAGACACTTCAGGGTTATCTGCAGCTTCCTTGAAAAAAATTGGATTTGGAGTTTGGAACATAAGCTGGTTTGGAACATAAACTGCTTGGGTTTGGGGTTTTTTTTTCTCCGTGCCTCTTTTGTAGCCTTAAGATTTTGGCTCTGCATCAAACTTAATTATAAAAACTCAGTTGCAGCCTTCAGTAGAGTGGAACCACTGTAGTCCTGTGCTAAGCAAGGCTTAAGAAGTCTCTGCCCATCAGAAAATGATGTCACCAAGAAGTAGCTTTAGCCAAACTAGTACCACAAGCAACAGCTTGTTGGAAAAGAACCTTCTTTATCCTCCTTGTATCTTCTCACATGACACAGGATCAGCTTTTGTGTCTGACAGTTTTCACTGCATCCCCCGAGATGATTTCACTGCCCCGTTTGTCTGTGGCTAGAAAATCTTCTGTATATTTATGCTCTGTTTCAATAGTACAGGAATCTTGTCTCCTTTTCTTTTTTTTTTTTCTGCCTTTTTTTCCTTCCCCTCTGCCTGGATATCTCAGTTCCATCTTTGGGGGTCACTGCTCTTTTATTTTCCCAGGGGCCTCCCTGTGTGCTCAGTTTCCCCAGGCTTTGTTTCTCCTGCTGCCCAGAGCTTTGCAGAAGTGCAATTCCTTAGAAACGGCAAATTTGATTTGAATGAATTAAAATAGGAATAACACAACGTGAGCAACCTGAGTGTGCCTGGGGGCAGGGGGAACACTTGGTGTAAGGATGAAGCTCTGCTTCTCCTGGCTTTTTTAAGGCAATGGGATTATTTTTTACACTGTGCTTGGAGTATTTCCTCTAATTAATATTTTGGATGTCTGATGCAAGAGTGAGGCGCTTTTGAGGTCGGTTTTCTTTATTTCCTCTCTGTGAGCAGCGAGTGGGTGTCTCTGAATTCCTTGGGAGGTGAGCACTGAGGAAGGGAGAGACTTTTTTGTTGTGTTTACTGCTATTATTTTTTATTATTATTTGTTTATCTTATGCCTTGTAGTAATACCTGGGTTAATTTTTAGATCAGCTGGTGCTGGAGGAGCCCAACATGGTCATGTCAAGGGCTTTGCTGGGTGACCTGGGGTGAGAAATTCAGAATGTGGAAGTATCTGGGGGTACTTGGGCCTGCCATTCGTATTTTTGAAGTGTTACAGGTCAGGCAAAAGGATCCTTTTCTTTCTGGTGGAAAGTAAAGAAACCATGTGTTACTCCTCGTATGCAGCAGTGATTTATTTTTAGACTTTTCTGGTGATTTTTGCCTTGTAAGACAAATGATTTCTTGTTCTAACAGTAAAAATCCTTTCAGATTTCACTGGACTATTTCGTGTGCTAATTTTTAGAAAAACCTACAGTAAAACCAAAGCTTTTCCTCTGTCTGACAAAAAAAAAATCACACCCTGAATCTGTGAGGGGAAGAGCCTGAGGAGCTGCTAAGATTAATTATTGAAAGAGAGCTGCAATTAAGGATGAGTAGTCCAGAAGTCCTCCAGTAAAATAATCACTGGCATTCATCTTTTCATTACTAATGTGCTGTATGTTCCAAAGCCAAACCGGCATCCTGGTGGTGGTTTCAGCTCGGAGACTCTTCCTCCTCCTGGGAGTGCCCTCCAGCCTGTCACAGGCATAAATTCTGGGTGTATTTCACAGACCCGCCGAGTTCCTTTGCTTTGTGTGTCTGCACATGGCAAAAGGCAGAGACAATGTAATTGTCTGACTTCTCCAAGCTGTGCATTATCACGGGGAACGGGGACTTTTCACAGCAAGGGAATTTTTATTACAGTGGATCTGTGCAGTAATATTGCTGCCCTCAACTCCTTCAGCATTAATCAACTCCTGTAGACGAGGAAATCTCTTTCTGGTTGCTTCTCTCTAATTATGTGGAAATAAGCCAGGTAACCGTAGAAAATCTCAGCTTAATGTGATAAGACTTGAGGAAAGAGAAACATTTAATGGGTAATTTGAGATGTTCTCTCCTCTCAGTTTACATTTTTATGGGAGTTCTTATGATACTTCATCTGGAGTTTTGTTCCTTTGCCAAATGGAAAGGCTAAGCATATATAAGGAACACCGAGCTGCAGGATGCAGTGCAATTAAAATGGGAGCTGCATAAAGGAATGGAAATGTTTGCTTGGGAGAAACCTGCTCGAGGAGTTGGTAGGAGCTGTTTGACACCCCTGCTGAAGCTCTTCCAGCCTCTCACAAATATTTGTCTCCTCTTCACAGCAAGAACCTAATTTACCCCCAGATTCTTGACAGACCATTCAACTTCTTGCTGATGTGATGGACGGGAGCTGGGTAATTTTGTCCAGTCAGACTCTGTGCCCATGAATCCAGCCCTGAAAACAAGGATTGCCAAATTACCCCAGCGCTCCCTCGCCGTGGGACTGCTGAGCCCTGTGTTTCTGGGCCAAGGGATTTTTTGGTTGCAGCCAAAGGTCGGGGTACAGTAGGTGTCCTGTGGTAAACAGGAGGCTCACACAGGGCCTTTTGTCGTTCCCATGATGACTCCTGGGGTGAGGACACACAGGAAGAACTGGGGTGAGCAGCCGGGCTCCAGTTGCGCCACATTCCTCCGGCTCACGTGTGGCCTCCTGGCTTTTATGCCAAGCCACCTGCATTTGGTTTTGGTTTGTTTTGGAAGGAAAACAGATATTTTTGCTTGGCTACAGAAGCAGCGGCCAGTGGTTTTGTTGTTGTTCTAATGCTAATGTCATCTGGAAGGTTGATTACGTGCTCTCTGAGCACAGAGGTAGTCACCAAGCTTTTGTGTTTCAGCACGTGAAGGAAAAAAGTGAAACGTTTTATTAAAGTTTTGCCTGAAATCAAACCTACAGGTGAGCAGAGAGAGAGGCCCATCCTGTCAAGGCTTAGAGTTTTATTCTTCCTAAATCAAGAATCCTGAAAGAAAGGACTTGGTGGGTGGTAGGTAAATTATAGAATTATGGAATGGTTTGGGTTGGAAGGGACCTTAAAGCCCGTCCAGTTCCAAGGCCAGCCTTGGGCAGGGACACCTTCCACTATCCCAGGTTGCTGCAAGGCCCATCCAACCTGGCCTTGAGCACTTCCAGGGATGGGATATCCACAAATATCACCTTTGAGGGTGAAATTGTCAATTCTATATGTTGTTGAGGGAACTATAATGAAGGGGGTTTTATATCCCCAGATGCACTTTCGAGGTACAGGTCAGGTTGGTGCTGTAACAGAAGCACAAGAAGGCAAAGCACATTTGCTGTTTCTTATGTTCTTTAAGTCTCTTGGCTGCCTCTCTTGCTGTTTGCTCTTACCTTCAGCTTTGTCACTTCTTGTTTCATTGTCATTTCTCAATCTGCATCGTTCATATTTTCCTCAAATGTGTTTCCCAAGACACTGTGGAGCGTGGAAGGGGGGGCAGAACGTGGCTGCTACATATTCAAAGAGTGAAAACACAGGATGATGAATCCTAAAAAAATTCCTCTCTGATCAGTTCCCATACCTCAGACATCCAGGGAAGCAGACATTTGGAGTAGCTGAGATAATACTATTAATTTCTCCAGTGACTAATGGTTTTTAGAGCACTGTGTTTTCCTTAATACACAAAATACCGATCGTCCTAAGGTATAAATCTTCTAGAAATAGCAGTGATGTGCTTACAAGTTTGATAATATGATACTGATGTTTCCTCAGCTCAGAGGTTCTGTTGCAATTCCTGTGAGACACATGCTCTGGAATTCTGCAGGAGTTCTATAGTTTTGTATGTTCAGCCATTCCTTCCCGAGATGAAGACAGATCGTTGAGGTTTGGAGAATCCCACAGGCTTCAGGGGTGTTTTTTTATCTTTTCAGACAACTTACAAGTGTTGCATTGTGCAAAATATCAATAAAAGCGTTTAATCTCTTCCAGGTTTTCAGACAAGAAAGAAAGGCTGATGCATCTTAAAACCAAACAGAGAGAATTCCAAAAACAGTAAGTTGTAGTTATTAAATGAACGTGAACTCTCAAGAACTCTCATAAAAGCCAAACAGTCTCTCTAAAGCATTGTTGCTGGAGACAGACCTAATCCAGATCGTCATAAAACTTTCAATCATGTTTTTTCCTCTCAGTGTTTTGAAGGCCATGGAAGGGAAAGAGATCACTGATCAGCTGGTGAGTTGCTCCAAGTCTCCCATAGTTTTTAAACTCTCTGAATTCCTAGACCTCATAGTTTAAGTTACAATTTGCCCTCGGGGCCTTGTGTTGCTTTCCCAAAAAGCCTGTTGTAAGCAAAACTGAAATCGGCCCTGCAAACAGAGCGCTCCAAACTCTCATGATTTTTCATGTTGCCCCAGCTATTTGTTCAATAACTAATTTTACTGATTGACTTTATAGTAAGCATTTGTTTTGTTTGTGCCATTCTTCAGTGCACAAAACACTGGATGAAATATTTAGTTGTTTGATGAATGTAGGAGCATCCTGCAACTTGTGCACTAAAGCTGCTGCCTCTGTTGTTAATCATTAGTCAGTGTGTTGGAAGTCGTTTGTGCCCCAGAGTTGCTGAATGTTCCTTTTTTCTTTTTTTTTTAATTTTTTTTTTTCAGAGATGGAAAATCATGTCTTGCAAGATGAGGATTGAGCAGCTGAAACAGACCATTTGCAAAGAAAATGATGAAATGACAAGACGTGAGTAATGCCAGTGCTTTTTGTGATGTGAAAAACTCCCTGTGCCTTGGAGTGGAAAAAAAAAAACAATTGAGGTGAATTTGAGGGTTAGTTCTTAAAACCGGTAAATTTCCTTCTTAAATCAGCTTGAAGGCAAATCTGTGAGTTGGATTTTAGCCTTTCCGTGCTTGGGTTTTAATTAGCCAACAGCAGGCATTATTCAGCTGGATGGAGGTCGTTTTGCAACAGCTTTAGAAGTAAATGCTTAGCGGGCTGTGACTTTGGCAGTGTCCCTGGAGATGGCTTTATTCAGGGGAGTGTTTCTGATCGCTTCCTCTTGATAAAGAGGAGCAAACAGCTCTGCAGCTGTTGGAGAGTCCCTGAAACCGGTGGATTTTAACCCACGCCTGCCTAAAAATCCCAAACCCCTGCTTGAGCAGGAGCCCCTGAAACACGGCAGAGGCTGGGGTGAGTTGCTCCACCCAGAAACTCTTGATTTTTTGCACTAAATTTGTGGGATCGCTTTTCAGAAGAGAATATGCACCACTCCTTAACATCCTACATGCAAAGGAGATAGAGGAATTATATTCAGAAGCATGTTGGTTGAATGAGGGATGTTTTTATGTCTTGGAATTCAGGAGGAGCCATACAGAGAGTGGAAGCAGAGAATATGTAAAGGAGTAGCACAGGCTTGGGGTGATGGCATCAAAAAGGCTGAGATGCAAAAGGATTTTCACTTAATAAGAGGGATGGAGAGTAACAATAAGAAATGTGTAATAAGGAAGAGGGGAAGGAGTAGACAAGTCTGTTAATTAACAGGAACGAGAGCAAGTGACTGTGCAGAGAAGTCTGAAACATTCAGTGCTGCCTTTGTTTCGTGTTTTCACAGAGAAAATGTGATCAGCTGCTTAGCCACATTAAACTTTACATCATGAGAGCACTTCAGGCTAAGGAAAGGAAAGAGAGAGCTAAATATTATTTTGGTTATGTCAGCAAGGCCTTATGGGACTTAAGGACCAAGCTGAAGTAGTCTGGAGCACTTGGAAACACATGTGAGAAAGAAAGAGTGAGAACAGTACCTGTTTTCAAAGGATGGAGGGAGGAAGAACCTTAAAGTAATGACACAGGTGTAAACCTGTGGGCACTTTGCTGGTATCTAGAAGATAAGGTGGTTAAAAATAAGCATCACTTGGTTATGAATAGGCCATGTCAGATCAACCTGTTCTCTGGGGATCAAGTGCTGCAGTGGAGGATGAGGCAGAAGCTGCACTAACTTGGGTTTGGGCACCACCTGAAACTGTCTCGTGAGCAAAAAAAATAAAAGACCTTTGCTCTGGGTGTAACCCCTGCAAGGTTGACACAAGGATAGGAAAGCTGCATTCAAAGAGTGGTGACACTGGTCAAAGCGAGGAGAAGCTCAGCAGGAGCCAGTTCCTGGCCCAGTTCTGCTCAGCTCCTCCCATGGTGGAATAGGAGGAGGAGTGGAGGAAGCCAAGGGAATGACAATACAGCTCCTGTGGAGAACAGACCAAATTCAAAGTCACGCAGATACATTAACATCATCATCTGAAAAGGACAAAGTCCAGTGCACATTGTTCAGGAAACATAAACCCAGAGTGTGGAGTGGTGGTGAGATTTGGCAGGAAAAGATGTGGAGAATTGCAAATTAAATAAAAACTCTCAATGTGGTGCTGCTGCAGAAAGTTCAGACCTTATTCTGAGGTAACTCACACAAGTGTTGTATTTAAGATAGAAGCAGTTTTTCTGCTCTGCCCAGCCCTGGTGTTGCCTCAGTGAAAGTCTGGTGTCCAGCTTGAGCAGTTTAAGAAAGGTACAGATCAGCTGGAGAAAGTTTGGGAGAGTATTGGGAATAAAACAGAAATGGCTAAGAAAATTAACGCCTGGTTTAGAGAAGATAAAGGTGAAGAAATACAAGCTCTTTGATAGGTAGAAGATTATTATGGAAGAGATTTTGACTCCTTTCTTTAGTCTGTGAAGAAAGGAGAAGAGGAAATCAATGTGGCTTTGAGGAACCCCATCACCTTTTCTCAAAATGCAGCTCTGAAGGTGGCAGAATGTTAAAACCAGCCATGGAGTGGAGTTCCTCCACTTTCCTGCTCTTCTGTGAGGTTTATTGTCAGCAACTTTTGCAACTTCTTTTGAGTCACAGTGAACTTGATGAGATTTAACCCATGAACGGATCTATTGCCCAACCAAACTGGTGTTGGCTCAGTTACACCAAAATTGCTCCTGGAGAGAGACCAAAAAAAGAATTCCAGCTGAGTAGCCAACAGATCAGGAACCCAACTTGGTCACTCCTGAGCCACGTTAGAAAGTGTAGAAAAGTGATTCAGATGTGGCATAGTTTAACTTGCTGAAATAAGAACAGTTTCTAGAACACTGACTTCTTGCTTTTGAAGCTGACTCTCCTGGAAACCTCAATAACTGATACTTCTTAAAATAATGTTTTAAAATCTGTATGTTTGCCTTCTGTCTGTGGAGAACAGGTCAAGGAGACAGGCTGGCAAACCCCTGGCAGAGCTCTCTGGGCAGAGATCAGGGTGCCAGGGCTTGTATTTGTCAGGCAGGGCAGGTGTGTGGGACAGAGGGCTGTCCTGAAATACCCCTGGGGACAAGTTTTTAATCACCTCATCAACTGGGTCATAAAGCAGAGGTGCTGTGTGTGGAAAAGGACAGTTGTTTCTGCACTGGGACTTCCAAAGAGGAAATGTGTGTGAGTGTTCTCCCCTGTTCCTCCAATAATTGCTGTTGGGAAGGGAGTTCACTCTGTGAAAAAGGAGCCTTTCAAGTGCAGGAATGTGAAAATTGAACAGATGGACATTTTCCTTCTCTGTCTCTTCATGCAAACGGAGAGTTTGGGAATATGAATGCAAGTGTTAATTGATTTTTCTGTTGTAGGAATGGTGAAAGGCAATGGAATTACAGCTGACACGTAGGGATTCTTGGGATTGCTCGGAGAAAAGTTGATTTGTTTCTGCTGTCACTTATGTTATAAACCTGAGAATTATTAATTCTTACCTGCAGGAAGAAACTATTCTCACTTTCTTGAATTTGGGACTTTGCATCTCCCACATATCGGATCTTCCATCCTACCAGACATATCACGGGTTGCAGCAGATCAGATGACTGGAAATAATTCCTGATGTTCAGAGAAAGCAGACTCTGTGCCTGCAGGATCAGACACTCTTCAAACTGAGGGTGCCTTGAGAGTTATAAACATTTCTTTGGAGAGTGTAAAACAAACCTTTCCCTGTGCTTTTGGAAGGCAAAGGTGACTGACTCTCTGTAGCACCACATCTTTGTTGGAACCATGACTGCAGTCAGTTATTTTTGTAGCAGAATCAGCAGATCATGGAACCATTAAGGTTGCAAAAGACCTCTAAGATCATCAAGTCTAACTTTGGAAGCTTCAAGATGCTTTTCAGGGATATTTTTCCAAGCCTGAGGCATGGAGTGAATTGAGGAGGTTGCAGCACCCTCATTTCTCATTTTGTGACCAGAAAGGGAGATAGGGAGTGTTCCCTGTGAGAACAAGGAGTCTGCCCTGTTGGGATCCGAGTGCTTTGGGAGTTGCACGTCCATGAGTGTGAAGCCCAAATAACACACCCTAACAACAGCACTGGTGCCAGAAATGGTCAGTAAAGATGCTGCCTGCACTCAGTTTTGGCTGCAAGCAGGACATGGCTTTTTGGCCAGCCCCGTGCACACAGATACAGTCAGGCTGTTTCTGTCAGGGTGATTACCTCAGGAGTTTAATTAAACTGGGAAATCTTGGCTCTTTTGCTCCAAATCCAGAAAAAGACAGGGAAGGAACAGTCCCACTTGCAGTCTTCTTGGAGACCTTCAGAGGAGATTGAAAAGTTGTGCCACTGAGCAGCTGGAAGATGTTAGTAGTTTAGCAGGGCTTTCTGTTTTAAGCTGCTGCAGATCTTGTTTTCCATAAATATTAATAAAGCTTTTTCTCAGGCTTTGCCACGAGCACCTCCCAGCTCCTGTTCCAAGGGTAACATCTGCTGCTGTTCCCGCAGACTCGGAGGGGCTGCTGAGGATTAAGGAGGAGAACCAGAAGCATTATCGCCGCGCCCAGCGGCATCAGGAGAAGAAGGAGAAGATCCAGAGGCACAACCGCACGGTGGGAGACCTGGTGGAGAAGAAAACCTGCGACCTGAGAACTCAGTACGAGCGCCTGGCAAAGCTCCGCCGGACGCACATCCTGGAGCTCACCTCGGTCATCTTCCCCATTGAGGAGGTGAAGACAAGCCTGAGGTAGGGAAGGCTGATCTTTTCTGGGCTCGTTTTACTTGGCTTTGGATGCCCAGGAGTTGAGTTGTGTAAGTCCAAGGTAGAGGGTCTGGCCCGGAGGAGGAGGAGATGTGTTCCCCAATGGCAAAGCTCCTCACCCGAAGATGGAGGTCCAGAGTAGCAGAACATGGAGGTGCTTCCATCTCCCCACTGAATAATCTGAGCTGTGTCTGCGGTGTTAAAATTCCATAAAATATGGATTCACGTCCCTGGAAATGTCCCAGGCCAGGTTGGATGGGGCTTGGAGCAACCTGGGATAGTGGGAGGTGTCCCTGCCCAAGGCAGGGGGTTGGAATGAGATGATCTTTAAGTTCCCTTCCGACCCAGACCACTCTGTGATTCTACAAAAGCAGGTATTTAAAAATCCCAGAACAAATCAAAGCAGTTCTGAGAATAAGGAGTTCTGCAGGAGTGCCACGAGCATTTTGCCCTCGCTGAGATCTGTCTCAGTGCCTGCCAAATTCATCTTTGGTTGTATTTTGTAACAACATAACCTTTTAAAACCACTCTCCGTGTCCCACAGGGACCCTGCTGATGTGTCGTCGGAGAGCGACAACGCCATGACCTCCAGCACTGTGAGCAAGCTGGCGGAGGCCAGGAGAACCACGTACCTCTCTGGGAGATGGGTGTGTGATGACCACAACGGGGACACCAGCATCAGCATCACGGGGCCCTGGATCACCCTCCCCAACAACGGGGACTACTCGGCCTACTACAACTGGATGGAAGAGAAGAAAACCACACAAGGACCCGGTGAGGAGCGAGGTCGGATTTTAAGCATCTGGGATATCCTCCAGAAGCTTTGGGCGCCAACAGAAGGAGCAGGAACCTGGTCTGTTTGTTCTCACCCAGATAAACCTGAGTCAGAAATAAAAGCCAGTAGAGGTTTAGGTATCTATAGGTAGGTGTATATGTAGGTGTTTATTACAGTGGAAGGTTCTCTGCCCAGTTGGAACCAGGTGGGCTTTAAGGTCTCTCCCAACCCAAACCACTCTGTGATTTTATGATTAGTCTGCTGAAATGCTCTTCTGCAGGATATGCTCACTGGGACACACAGCACAATGTAATAGAGAAATAAAGTTAATTATTCACAGTTTTGACATGGTTCACATGCCGTCATCTTAACAGGAATTCCAAGAATTACTATTTTCTTCCAACTTCTGACAGATTTCACTGCAAATGATTGCTAGATTCAGGGTGTTCTCCATACTTACAGCTGACATTTTCCAGAGTAGACTCCAGTAACACATTAACACACCCACCAGGGCTTCATTTGAGATGAGACTTTCATGTTGTTTTTATTTCTTTTAGATATGGAACATAATAACCCCGCTCATACCATCAGTGCTGCATTGTGCTATGCAACTCAGCTCGTTAACACTTTGTCTCTCATACTTGATGTGAATCTTCCCAAGAAGCTCTGCAACAGGCAAGTGAAAACTGGAGGTGAATCAGTGAACCAGTTTTGGCTGATCTTAAATCAGCTTGGTTTGGGGAACAGAGTCATGAATTGGAACAGCTTTTTAAGGTAACGTGGATGGCTCATGGGTTTTTGTGATGTTTGAGGGGAGGGCTGGTAGAATTTTAGAGCTCAGTTAGCAGTCCCTCCTTTTTTACCTCCTGAGAGGGTAGACCAGCCATCACAGTTGGAAAGTAGCATGTTTCTAATTGATACATTCAGCATCCTCAGATTTAGAAATGAAATATGACAGTCCATGAATAGCACTTTTCATTTTCTTGGCCCCTCACCGTGCTTCACAAAATCCCAGCCCAATCCAGCAGCTCTTGAATAGCTCTGCCACATTCTGTGCTTTGCAATATGGTGTGGCAGCAGTGCAGTTCCCTTTGGGATAAAACACCCGTGGGGAACACATCTGGGAGTGCATTGCACAAACCCTATTTGGGATGAGAAGCACTGTTAAATGTTTGATGTCTCTGGGGAGCAGATGGATTCTGTACACTTGTACAGAAGTGCTGAAGGAGCTGTGGACCTGCTCAGTCTTCCAGGGGTCTCAGATTTGTTGCTGAGATTCAGTCTTTAAAACAGCTGTGGAAGTTGTGTGGGGTTTCAGCTTTTTTTCCCACCTCGTGGCTCGGGGGTGTTGGAAAAAGATGATACTGGAGGTCCCTTCCAGCCCAAACCATTCTGTCATTCTGTGATTCTATTTGGGTGCTTCAGCCTTCACAGAAGGAAAAGGTTGGGAACAGGAAATGATGCAAGATTTAAAAGGAGATCTGAAACAGTTTGGCTGCAGTGGATATTTTGAGTTTCCTGCAGTTTACACCACCTGTCCTGAGGAAGCTGGTGAGACCAGGGAAAGCAGCGCTCGCTGATAAAGCGCTCACAGTCTTGCCAGATGAAAAATTAATCTCCTGAGCACTCTAAAACTGGCTGTACACTTTAAACAAGTGTTCCCTGTGAGGATGTTGACTCCTCAGAATGCTGATGTCTCCAGTAAGTGTATTTTCACAGCATTTTGCTTTCTTTGTTTGTGTGTGTGTGTTTTAACAGCGAATTCTGTGGCGAGAATCTCAGCAGACACAAGTTCACACGGGCAGTGAAGAAGCTGAATGCTAATATCCTTCACCTTTGCTTCTCTCAGGTAGGGGGAATGCACATTTGGATGCTTTAAATAGCTTTTAAAACACCAACTGTGCCTGCTGGTTTCCTCCAGGAACTGATGATGTCTCTCTTTTTTTTTTCCCATTTTCATGGCAGCATGTAAATTTAGATCTGTTGCACCCACTGCACACCCTCAGGAACCTTATGTACCTGGTCAGCCCAGACACTGAGAACTTGGGCAGGTAAGAAAAGCAAAATCTCAGCTCTCTTGTGGCTGAATCCCTTTTGCAATTACGCCTTTGCCTTGTTAATCACGAGGAAAATTCTGTTGTGCTGTACGCATGGATCAATCCTCAGCACAGGAATCAGGGGAGAGAAGAGAGGAGGAGAGAGAACAGAAAAAAGGAGATCCTTGGTAGGAAATTGTTTCAGAGACGTGTGTTTGCTGTGGTTGTGTGTCTGGCAGGCTCAGCTGGAGGCTGGGTAGCTGATGATGGACTTATTTCCCCTACGCCCAGGAGCAGGAACTCCTTCCCTCCAGGGAACAGCAGCAGGTCTGCCAGGCAGCCCTGCCATGCTCCAAAAGTGACCCTGCCCATGCCATGCCGACATGGGAGTACCTGAGAGCATCCAATGCAAACCCAGTAAAGAGTCCCAGGTCAACCTTTCCCAAAATACTTCCAGTCAGTGAACTCCCTAGACCAAAGTTAACACTTCAAATAACGTTAATTTATATGTAAATTAAGATTAAAGACAACTTTTGTGTTAGCTTAGTACGTGAGGAACAGAACGTCACACACCGGGTTTAATCATCTTTTTTTTTTTTTAATTAATGCAACTTAAATATAAGAAAGCAAACAACATTGATTTCTCGTTGGGATAATCCAGCCACAGGTAATTTGTTCCCAAGATGGTCTGCAAATATTTGTTTCATGTGACTAGTGCTTTATCACCCCCCTCCTCAAATGTGATGCTCTGAAATCTGCTTTGCCACTTTGTTCTCATGGACAGATCTAGTTTTATTCAAAAACCTGCAGTGCCACTAGGAGGAACTGCCTCTCCCCACTCACCTTGTGTTCTCTGGATATATCTATACTGATTCAGCCTAAAGATGTGGGGAACCAAACCTTTGTAATATATCTTGGTTTGGGAAAAAAAAATAATAAATCTGTGCTTGCTGCTGCTTGCCTGAAAACAGGGAGAGTGCAGGAAATACCCAGAGGATGGAGAAGTGGGTCCAGGTAGTAAAAAAAAAAAGGGATATAGGAGAGTTGAATACAATATCTGCCAGTGAGGGGCATGGTTTAGTCTGTATAAAGCTGTTCTGGCTTGCTGGAGATGGAATTGCCAGCCATGGTGGCAGCAGTTGGTGACTCGATTCCCGAATGTTCATGGCTTTGTGAGACACCATTGGGAGCAAAGGGTATGAGCTGGCTGAAATGAGGCACATGTGCTTAACACAGAGATTAATTAGCCACAAGAATGAAGGTGGGGATTCTGTTTCCTCCTTCTGGATGAGTTTCTGGAATGGATGCTGTCACCAGGCAGGAGTGACTGGGCTCAGGACAGGGAGAACGGGTGGAACGTAGTGGCCTTTGTTATAGAGGAGGTCACTGGGGCTGATCTAATGGTCCCTTCTGGCCTCAAACATGATGACTCTCTTCTCATGTTGCCTTGTTAAGCAAAGCACTTTGCCAGGAGGCAGCAGTCCCATTCCTTTCTGGATTATCAAAGGGGAGTGTTTGCCTTTAATTTCTCAGCTGGCTGCAAAGTCTGCAGCAACCACCTCTCTATTTTCCTTTAGATCCCTAAACCTATACTTGCCTGATAATCTCCTTTATATGCTGCTGTCTTCACATACATACAATTTTACCAAGCTTTAATTGTCTGCATTAAAACTTTCCCTGTTAAATTGCTGCTTCAGGGTCCTTCTCCCACTACAGCTGGAGAAACACTCTGGCCTGTGTTAAACAGTGACTGTGTTTAATGGCTGGACTTGGTCATCCCGGGGGTCCTTTTCCAACCTAAAGGATTTCATGAAATTCTTGCTCATGTTTCACTGAGCTGGAATGAACTCTGGCAGGGATGCTGCTTCTTGTGGGGAATCTGCCTTTCCCTGTGAAACCCTCACAGTCTCTGACTGGGTCTCAGGCCTCTGAAGGTGACTCAGATTTGGGCTGGAGTGCAGGCAGCCCAAAGCAGTGGGATGGGCAGGGATGCAAGCAAGGTTTCTCCCACCAGGCAGTGGCAGCAGGGAACTCGGAGTCATGGCACAGGTGGGTTTAGCCAGGACCTCTGGAGATCCAGCCCATCACCCTGCTCAAAGCAGAGCCAACTGGAGCATCTCTCTTAGGAGGAAAGGCTGAGGGAGCTGTTCAGCCCCAAGAAGAGACAGTGAGAGGGGGCCTCATCAATGTGGCATTGTCTCAAGGGAGGGAGCCAAGAGGATGGATCAGGCTCTGCTCTCTAGTGCCAAGGAATAGGACAAGACACAACAAGAAGAAACTGATGCACGGGAAGTTCCACCTGAGTAAGAATTTTCCTGTGTGGGTGAGTGAGCATCGGAACAGATTGCCCAGAGAGGTTGTGGAGTCTTCCACACTGGAGAGATACTGAGATACCATTTGGACACAATCCTGTGCCATGTGCTCTGCGATGACCCTGCTTGAGCAGGGAGGTGGTCCCTTCCAACCTGACCTTTCTGTGATTCTGTGTGGTGGGGTTTGGAGTGTCTCCTGTAGAGATCCCACAGCCTCTCTGGGCAGCCTGTTCCAGTGTTTGACCAGCCTCACAGTGAGAAGGATGTTGAGGTTTTGCTCAGGGTGAAGTGGGAAGTCTCCTCTAGTGAGTTGTGGCAGGTGACCCTGACAGAGCTGAGCCATCTCAGCCTGGCCAGGACATGTTGGAAACTAAAGCTGTTCCACATCAGGCTGAGATTCCCACCAGTGGAGCTCTGAGTTATCACCAGTAACTTTTTCTCTCGTGTGTTTCACTATCCTGCCAAAGCAGAACGGCGCTTCCACCGTTCCTGCCCTGTGGTCTGGAACCCTGGCACCTCCCTTGCCAAGTGTTTTTGTCCCACCACTGTCACAACCCAGTTCCCTCTGCAGCCAGAGAGTTTCTGTGCCAGCTGATAGAGACGGGGGTGTTTGATCTCTCTGCTGGACACACGACAGAGCCGTGGCATTCCCAGCGGAGCAACAGCCCCTGTCCCGCTAGTCCCAAAGGAACTGATGGCACTGTGTCCACGTTCACAGGTCTGGGCCCTTTGAGATCAGCGCTGACCTTGAAGACTCCATGGAGTTCGTGGATCCCAGCGCCGCCGGCGAGACGGACGAGAGCGGAGACGAGCACGTCAGCGACGAGGAGACGGACCTGGGGACAGACTGGGAGAACCTGCCGAGCCCCAGGTTCTGCGACATCCCCTCGCAGCAGGTGGAGATGCTGCAGAGCCAGAGCACGCAGGCGTCCCAGCCCATCGCCAGCAGCAGCGCGGGCGGGATGATCTCGTCCGCCGCCGCCTCCGTCACCTCATGGCTCAAGGCCTACACTGGGCACCGCTAGCGAGGGACGAGGATCCCAGCGATCCCTCCCCGACAATGCTGTAGTACCTATTCAGTTAAGTAGTGCCTGGAACAAAGGAAAGGTCGAGACTTTCGTTTTGTAAACCTGAAAAACAAAAAAAAAACCCCAAACTTTTTATTTCTACCCAAGGTGACTGTCCTGGTCCCGTTTTTTGTAAATTAGCTCCGTGCTCCTGACGGATTCTGTGACGGCACTTCGTGTCTTGGTTCTGTCTGCATTGAGTATTGAAGGACCCAGCAACCTCCAGCTCTACTTTCTGAAGAAGAAACAGATTTTGGAGTATTTGGATCGGGATGGGCAAAGAGAAGGCTGCTCAGGGTGTGGTCTGGACAGTGGTGCAAATGCAGTCCCCACTTTCTTAACTCCTTACAGGGTTTTCCTTTGTGTGTGTGTGTGTGTGTGTTTTAAATCTGTCTTGCATAATGCAAAAAGGCGTATTTCTAAATTTTTTTCATTCAGGACATGAAAATTATGCATTTTTAACATGTTTTCTAATCTCCGTTGCCATATTTTTAATACAAAGAATCAGCGTGGACAGGGAATTCACACAGCAAATTGTCCTTTATTTTAAGATTTCGTTGTGGATCTTTTACCCAGGTTTTTTTGCCATAGAAAACTGGCTTGTTTCATGCTGTTTCCACTGGTAGGTGTTCTAGAAGTTTTTGTGTTGTGCTGTCCAAGGCACACAGGCTCTTTACTCTTAATACCATACACCAAAGAAGCACTGGACGGTCTCTGTGCTCGACCCACGCTCGATGCTGACACAGGATTGCATTGTTGCAATAATATCCATCGGTTCCGACACCACGTTGCCACTTTTTAACATTAGAAAAACCTCATTTCCAGCCAGTTTGGTGAAGTCCCATGCCCTCCGCACTGTTTTTAACCCTATTCCATGTTATGTTTCTGGTGGGTTTTTTGTTTACTGAACGCCAAGAAGCTGCTCTCATTTCCCTTGTAAAACCACGGGACTGGGATGCTGGCAGGTGAGTAGCTGGACAAGGGCTCCTCCTCTTCCTCTGCCTTGCAGGACGGAGCACTCACGGATGGGTTGGCTCAGCGAGGCTTCCAATGTACAGTTTACATTTAGAACTGGGACATTTTCTCCACAGTCAAAGCAAGGGCATCCACGAGGGGGGATTTCTGCCACTCTGCCCATCTACCCCTCACTGGAGCTTCCAGCTGAGCTCTGTCTCCCACCCCTGTCCCTTGCGTGGCAGCTCTTTGGCCTTGAGTTTGGGTCTTGGCAGTAGTTTAATTTTTCATTCTGTTTTGTTGGGGTTTTTTTAAACCAAAGACCCTCAACTCCAACACACACATTGTTAGATGATGCCCTCGCTCCTGCCGCTCTTTTGGTTTAATAGTTGGGCTTGTTTTAAGAGACCAGCCCAGGCTCCCTTGACTGGAGCCTGATCAGGGGCCCAGGGAGGTTTGGGCACTGTTGGCTCGTGGCACTTTAGCAGCTCTTGGATCCTTTGCAGCTCTGAGCAACCAGCACACACCAGTTTGGGATACTGGGCTCAGCATTCTGCGACCCCTTCTGGAACCCCGTTTATTTTGCACTGGACCCTCTCATCTAAGTACCATTTTTTTACGTGTTTTTTTTTTTTTTCGTTTTTAACAGGCATTTCAGTCCCTCTTTCATTGCTGCCTTCGTGCTGCTTCAAGCCCCAAAAGGTCAGGCCATGACTCAGCCTCATACTCCTGTCACTGAAGGCAGGGAGAAAAATCCAACACAATAACTCTTCTAAGCCATATACTTCCTATCCATGTTTTCCAGGTTAATTTATTTGCAGCCATGTCATGCTCTGAGAGTGCACAAGGGCACTGAGGGTGTTCAGTCATGCTGGGGTGGGCCTTTTCCTGGAACTTTTTTTTTTTTCTTTGGTAACACAACACAAGTTGTGGTAGTTTTTTCCAAAAGTGTTTTGCACATGTGTAGCCGAGGAAGAATTGTGTGTGTCCAAAATTTGAGTGCAATCACCAGGATTCGTTTTCCAGGTTTTTTTGGGGGGGTGGGGATGGGGGAGGGCGGGCAGGAATATCTGTAATTATAGATATTTGAAGACAGCCAGCTGAGAGTTTACAAAACACTTTTGAGTAGCACGAATGAACACGGGACTTTTGGCTGTGACCGGTGACCTGGGGTGGCCAATTTGAGCTGCCGAGGAAGAGCCTGATTATCTGCCACCAATCAGGTGCTTGTGCAGGGTCTGGGATGGGACACCCAAGGGTGGTTTGTCACGGCCTCTCTCTGCAGCTTCCAAGCTAAGATGTAACTAAACACAAATGGTTTGGTTTGTTGTTTTGGGTTTTTTTTCTAAATTTTATTGTATTACTGCAATAAATCTTTTAACAGTATTTTTTTTTTGTTAAAGTTGTATATTTATGACTGTCACTTCTGTGTGGGTTGTTTTTCACTGTACTGGGCAAAGTACACAAGAATTTCCAGCCTTCAGAGCATCACAAGGACCAGACCTGTTACAGTGCAATCAGCTGTACGGCGGTGGAATAAGTGAGACCAGTCTAAAAAAATACTCTTACATAAAATAACTGCATCTCCATGGGAGCAGGAGGTGGATTCCTGCACAGCACACAGAGATCCTTCTGTGTACATGTAAACAGATAAATCTCTTGTGTGAGCCTGGCTTTGGGCTGCTCCTGTGCTGGGTGACACTTCTTTCTGCAGGTGCTGAATTCCTGCTGCATGCAAAGGGAGATGTTCCTCGTTACAAGGTAATTTCAGGATGCAAGAGTGTGGTTTTTTCACCGGTGTAATTATTAAAGTGAAGCCGTGAGTGTCTGAGCAGCAGGGATGGGAAAGGGCCAAGTGGGCTCTGCCTGGGGGCTGCTGAATGAGGGAGGAAAACAACCTCTCCTACTCGGGTTTTTTGTGACATACCTGGTGGGGAAGACTGTCCTGTGCTTCCTGGCTGCTGACTATTCAGGATTGGGAGCATCAGAGCTGGGGTTGCTCCTTGCCTCAGTCACAGCACGGTCAGTAATGGCCGTGGGCAAAGCTGAGCCTGGCTCTGAGCTCAGCTTGAGCCCACAGGATGCTCATGTCAGTTCTGCTTAAGCAGGGCCAGCAACACGAGGCTTCAGCCTCTGCCTGCGTTGGTTTGTGGCAGGAGATCAGCCTGAAACTGCCCTGAGTCCTGTCCCTACTCCAGGGTTGCCTGGACCGGCCAAATGCAGGCTGGGAAGAGAAACAGCCCAGGGTGAGGCCTCAGCACCATTCCCACTGTGCAAGAAGTGGGATTCAAGACAGGTTTGGATGTTTCAGTGCAGTTTTGTGCAGGTGTGAAATCCCAGAATGGTTTGGGTTGGAAGAGGCCTTACAGACCATCTCCTTCCAACCCCCTGCCATGGACAGGGGCACCTTCCATGATCCCAGGTTGCTCCAACCTGGCCTTGGACACTCCCAGAGATGGAGCAGCCACAGCTTCTCTGGGAAACCTGTGCCAGGACCTCCCCACCCTTACAACCAGGAATTCCTTCCCAATCTCCCATCTAACCCTGCCCCCTCAGTGGGAAACCATTCCCATTGTCCTGTCCCTCCATCCCTTGTCCCCAATCCCTCTCCATCTCTCCTGGAACCTCTTTAGGCTCTGGAAGGGGCTCTTAAGTCTCCCCAGAGCCTTCCCTTCTCCAGGCTGAACACCCCCAGCTCTCCCAGCACATCTCCAAGGCCCTAGTGACATTTCCAGGGGCTGGCACCAGGGCAGCCGCTGCAGGAAGTGCCCTGGGACGGACTAACGGCGCTGAGCTCTGCTGCAGCATCCCTGGATCTCGTCACAGGGAAAGGGAAGAGCAATCACAGCTGCAGGAACAGCCAGGATGGAGCAAGAGCCCAACCACAAGCCTCACCCATGGGTGGCTTTTTCAGCGGTGTCCACGTCAGGAAAGCCCCAGAGCTTGAGGAAAACTGGAAGCTTATGGAAAATGGAATTGTTATTACAACTTCTTCACAGGCATATCTGGAAATTCAGTCCTGACACTCCAGCTGCTCCCAGGCAGGGAAACTTTGTAAATCCAACACTGGATTGCCTCTTAGGGAAAAAGTTAATCAGACCCTGGGTTCTTCCTGAACCATCTGTTAAGGAAACAGAAATCTACTACTTTATAGGGAAAAAAAGCCAGCAGGCAGCTCGGCGTGGCAACACTGGGAACCAACGCACTCCTGGATGGAAAAGCTTGTTCTGCAAAACAATTTTCAACAGCAATGCTGTGCAACAGGGACACTTCCAACAAGCAATGTAATAAATGATGTATAACCCAGCCCACGCTCCCTGCCAGCTTGGGGAGAGGGTAGGGATGGGGTACAGGAGACAACCAGCTGTCCTCCAGACTTCCCTCTCCAAGGAACAAAAGAGCCTAATGATATTTTTATCCTCACTTTTGCCCTTGTTCAACAAAGGTGACCAAGATCTCACACCCTGTTCCAAAAAAAATTACCTCACTGGCCCCTTATCTAATTACAAAATATTTTCCTCTGCTGCTCTGTTCCAGCCTCCCAGGGACTTTCCTCACTGCTGTCAGCCTCAAGTTTTCCAGAGTCTTGGGTGGGAGGCAGGAAAGCAGCTTCTTTCCCCTTTCCCTTAATCAAAATCAAGCCGAAGGCCTCTGATGTTGGCAAAAAAACAACAGCCTGAAAAGTTGTTTTGCTGCTCGTCCAGGCACAGCCGAGGGAGCAGATGAAAGTTTGGGTGAAGCCTGCGCCCCGTTAGGGGATGAAGTCACGAATTAACCAGGGATCCTGCTTTTCCTCTCCCTCTTCCCCGCCGATGACAAGGCGGCCGCACCCTTCCCTGGGACTCCTGATTTCATTCCTCCTGGTTGTCATCATGTCTGCAGTGCAGGGAGGCTGAGCAGCCAGGGAGGGGTGTCTGACGCCCGGGGTGGCAGGAACAGGTGAAGGCAAAAAATAAACCCAGCACCTCCTTTAAATCTCCCTGAAACCCCTGAGCTCACCAAACCCACGTTTCAGGCTCTAAGGGCTCAGGGTTTTTTTCTCTCTCAGTTAATGCAAAGAATAAAAGCGTTCAAACCCTCTCAGTCCTCATGCTCCAGAAGCAGGTGAGTCACTCCCTGTGATCCCAGGGCAGAGCTGGAGGGCGGTGGGCAGCTCAGCCTGGCCCCCACAGACAGCAGTTTTCCACACCTTGCTGAGCCAGTGCCAACAGGATGATGCAGGTGCAGGGCTGGCACCATCCTGAGTCCCTTTCCAGGTGCTCCTTGGGTTAAATGGCAGGAGAAGGGCTGGGAAGAGCCTCGGGGGAAGTGGCACCAGCTCTTCTTGCACCAGGTCAGAGATTTTGGCTGCTCCAGCAGGAATGGTGACAGCAGGAGTCCATCCGGGCCCTGAGAAGCAGCAAGTGTGGGGAGAGAAGGGACTTGGACAGGCACAGCTGCCACACTGCATTTGGCTCCCTGGGAAACAGCTGCTGCTCCCCTGACTCCGCTCCCAGGAGCTGAATGTGGCTGCTGACCCTCCACGGTCCATTCCCAGACTTCCACACGTTCACCCTCAGGGGGATCACAGCGCTGAGACAGGAATGCATCCAGGGAAACGGCTCCAAGAGGTGCCATGCTCTGCTCCCCTTCCCACTGTTCATCCGACACAAACCTTCACAGCTCCTCTGGAAAGCACCGACTCACAGCCAAGGAATGAGAGGGCAGAGGCTGCAGCAGAGGAGGGCAAAGCAGTGCAAAGATTCCTCTTGCGAGGGAAAAATTCCATATAAAGCCGAGGGCAAAGCTTCCAGCACATCACAGAGCCAAGGCAACTCCACGTTCATCCTGCTGAACCCACGGTCTGTCCTGGAGCATCCAGGGAACAGGTCAGGTGCCCACACGAGAGGCAAGAAGCAGGAGAATTAGAAAGTCCCTGTTTTTTGCAAGCTTTACACACCTCACACCAGGATTCCCGACACCAGGAGCCTCTGCTGCACGCAGGGCTGACAGGAAGGAAAGGAAAAGCTGGGAGCTGGTGAGTGTTAGAGCAGGGAGTTCTCTGAGCAAGGGAGATTTGGGGGATTTCTGTTTCTTTGTCAGCAGGAGGACAGGTTTGCCCAAGGAAGCTCACTGCACATCTGAACTACAGCACAGCACCAAGTTTCTGCCACGGGTTTTACAGCATTTTTATTTTGGGGCAAAAGTCTTACAAGAGGGAAGTCTGGTAAGGCAGATCTAGAATGCACGTTTTATTCTTGTAAAAAAAAAAAAAACCAACCAGACAACATGGGTAAGGTAGACAAGATTTGTTTTTTATATTCTGACTATACAATAATATTCCTCTCTCTTTTTTTTTAATCCACTGCCACGCTACTATCATGGATCTGCTCTATAGTCTAAGTTTCAGGTTGTCCAGTTAAGTTGTCTGCAGCTTCTTTAAACAAGTTGACCTTTACCTATTTAGAGTTTCTTCTCAGAAACATTCATATATTATACGGAATATACAGATTTTTGAAACAAAGACACTTAAAAACACGCACACCTATAGCCGCAACACTGGGAGAGCTGCATTGTAGGGGTTACCTTGTTCAGCCAGCTGTAGACTCTGTATGTACAATTAGTTTTTTATAGTGTTATTTACAGAGATGGACTAAAAGCTCTCTTTAAATCTAAAAGGTAAAGGCTCTTGTGTTTGAGTATGTGCAGATTCATAGCCCTGTGGAAAAAAAAAAAAACAACAAACCAAAACAAAAATAACCACGACAATTATATACACTGTAAACAGCACAAGGCATGAGAATCTCCTCCTACCCCAAAACAATCTCGCAGGGAAAGTGTATGTGCACTAATATTCCTCTTCCACTTCGGCTCCCGCTCCTCTGGTTTTCTTGTGGATAGCACGGTTAAAGCTGTGGCAGGCAGGGACCCAGTGATTGTCATGGAGCCCCAGCTTACAGCCCGGGATGCCCTTCTGGGACCGGTGGCAGCACATCCAGTAGCCAGGCCCGTAGGGCAAAGCCTGGCAGTAGGGTTTGGGGTGCCACCGGCACAGCGACACGTCCCCCTTCACGTATTTCTTCTTGCACTGCTTGCAGGGATCCTCCCGGTACCGGGGGTCCCGCACCCAGCGCGAGTCCGCCGGCCGGATGTTGTAGTACTCGATGATGAACTTGAAGTAGTAGCAAGTGCATTTGAGGGCAACCAGGCTCCTGGTGGGAAGCAACCCGAAGATCTTCACTATGATGTGGTGGGGCAGGAAGGCCATATACTGCTGAGGCTCCAAAAGCTGCTGGATTTTAAACCTGGTCTCCAGGAAGTCGTGGGAAACCTGCCTCTTCAGGCAGGAGGCGTCAAGTACTTGCAAAGCCCCTTCTGTGGGAGGGACAGAGGGGGCCGATGGCTCTGAAGGGGCACCACTTCTGACACACGGTCTGCCAGATGCCACAGCATCCTCATCCTCGTGTTGGGCTGCTTCTCCTGGCTTCTCCTGGGTACCTTCCCGTGGTGCCCGTGGCTCGTGAGCAGCGGGCTGCTCATCCTGGAGGAAAAACAGCCTCCCCGGGAGGGAATCCTCACTGGAACTGGAGTTGGAGAGCTTGTCTTTCCTGCATCCCTTCTCGGTCTTGGTGACGGATATACTGATGCACAAGGGCTCCTTCCTAGCGGGATGCAGGCTCTGCTTTGGGAAAACTACAGACTCCTTCAACGTACAATCACCAGTCGCATTCTTGCTCTGCAAGGAATCCGGCGGCAGCCTGGCAGCAGCTGGACACGAGGACAGCAGAGCTCTGGGAGGCTCAATCCGTGTCTCAGCGTCGCTCCTGCCAGTCGCCATCGCCAGCACCGCCTGAGCAAGTCCCGAATTCACATTCCCCATCCGAGTCTCCAGCCCCGAAGGGAAAGGCTGCCGAGCAGGGGCAGCGCCGTCCCACAACTCGGTGTCACCCAGAGGGCCACAACGACCTCCGTACCCAGCCTCTGCCACCCCTGCCTCCTCCAAGCCATCCCCGTGAGCCAGGTCCCCCGGGCCCCCCTTCCCTGCCTCTCCCTCGGGCTGGGTGCCGTTTGCCAGGAGCACCCTCCCGACGTTCCTGCGGAAGCTGTTGTTCCGGGAGAGGCTCCCGGCCTCCCGCTCGCTCTGGCGCCTCAAGCACTCCGACTCCAGCCTGGCCACCATGTCCAGCACACGCACGGGCTCGCTCTGCTGCTCGCTGGTGCTGCAGGGTCCCCTCTCCGCGTGCACCTCGCACGCCCCGGCCGAGGAAAAAGGGTCGGAGCCGGGAAGGGCCCCTTTGGGCTGAGTGCTCAGCCTCGTGGCAGGAGCGGCGGCGCAAGTTTTCGCACAGTCCACCAGCAAAGCACTCGCTCGCTGCTCCAGGAAAGCCACCATCTCTATCACCGAGAGGGACCTGCCCGGGAACACCCCCTCTCCACTGTCACTCCCGTAGTGCACCGAGCAGTGCTCGATGCCACAGGCGAAAGGCTCCGGCTGGGAGCACCTGGCACTGGCCTCCCTCATTCTTTCCAGTTGGATTTTGGCTTTTTTAAGGTCCACCGATTTTTTCCTGCGTTTGGCCGTCCTCCCGTCGATGTCCCACGTGCTTTTGATTTTCATGGAGCCCACCCTGCTGCTGCTGCTGCACTGCTGGGCTGCGAAGAACGCGATTTTCTCCTTGGTGTTCCCAGGTTTCACCACAGCCCAGACATCCAGCGGCCCTTCCCCTTCTTCCCCCTGGTGGATCGTCGCAGACAGGGCGTTCTTCTTTTCCCTTGCACTTGGACCATCTGCCGGACCTTTCCCGCTCATATTGCACATAGTATTTGGATAAATAATTCCCAGAAGCTTTTGAGATGGAGTCACGAGGGAGGGTTTTGGGAAAACGCTCAGTTTGGTGCAGTTGGTGTATTTTTCTCCTTGCACTGATCCCTGATGTCCTCGCAGGGAATCCTGGTTGATTTCTGGGGATCTCTCTTTCTTCTGAAACTTGAGATATGGCTTTAAGTGCATACCAGAAACCCTGGAAAAACAGAAAGGGAAGAAGTTATAGTTGCAAAATATGCCTGGGTGGAATTAGAGAAGGTGGCCCAGAGGAGGCACCAGCCCACACCTCAAAGAAGAACCATATGAGAATGGAAAAGCAGTAACCAAAGCTCCAATATCCACCCTTGGAGAACCTCCTGCAGCAGGAGAGAACTTCCCATTAGAGAAATCTGTTTCCAGGCAGTTACAAGGAGAAATCCTAATGCTCAAGTTTTATTACTTGTGAAAACAGCCAGTGGTTCATTCTGGAGTTAGAACCATCCTCCTGCCTGTTCATTTCTCAATCCAGTTGTAAGGTACAAGTGGGTCACGGGGTTTATCTGGACATCAGCCTCCAGAAATATTGTTTTCATTAAGTACATAGAGTTAAAGCTGAGAAGGGAAATCAGCAAGAGTAATTGTATCCATCAGAGATCACAGTGAGTATCTGATCTCCTAATACCATCCCAAACCACAGGATGGTTTGGGTTGGAAAGTACTTTGAAGATGACCCACTTCCAACCCCCTGCCATGTGCAGGGACACCTTCCACTATCCCAGGCTGTTCCAAGCTCTTTCCAGCCTGGCCTGGAACACTTCCGGGATGGGGCAGCCACAGTTTCTCAGGACAATTAACTCTTTGGGCAATGAAGCCTTTCCTTTAGTATATTGATGACGGCAGATTTGCTCACTTTCCCATAAGGGTCCTTATGTTATGCATCACATTCACCCCCCAGAGCAACAGAAGTGTCACGTACAGCTGAAGAGATCTACTCTCAAGGACCGTGTTTTTATGGTCAGGAATTTAAGAGCTGTCAAGGACCACTTGGATGCTGCTGACACTGCAGCAGCAGCAGCAGTCCCAGGCACTCAACTCCTCCGTTCTGTCACACCGTCACCATCATCTTCCATTCAGAGCTCGGAGCCCGGGGCGCTGCCACACAGGGCGCAATCACCAGGAGACTCCAGGCTCTTCTCCCAGGAGGATCACGCAAGCCTATTACAGAACTAACTATAGATTACGTTTCCATGGCAATCTTTGAATTGTTACACTCGAAGGCCTCCTCTTTGAAACAGAGATAATCTGTGCGTGGGGCTTGAAGAGCAGCGGGTTCAGCCATGAGCCCATACGGACACGCTGAATGCTTCCCTCGAGAGGCACCACCGAGACAGTTGTTAAAGAATTCGATTTCTAGCCTAAAACTAGCTTTTAATTAAAAAATCTCAAGGTATAACACCTATGGAGCCTGACAAATTTACAGCTGATGTTGCCCAAGTGGAGGAAGCCTCCAGCACCAGCCAATGGTGCTTAACCATTCCTTTCCCTGGATATTTTATTCCTCCTAATAAGAAGTGAGGGGCATGCAGAGAGGTTTTGGGGAGGCACAGCAGGAAGAATGGCTTAATTCACCTTTCTATCCCCGTTTGGTCCATGCAATGCTTTGAAGGCCAGGAAGCAGACCCTGGAAAGGATTCACACACACACAGAATATTATGAGTTGGAAGGGACCCACAAGGATTGTCTAGTCCAACTCACCACCTAACACCATCTATATTCATTCCCTACAGATTTTACAGGGAGACCATCACCTCCCTCTTGCAACCAGACAGTACCAAACCCATCTGCATCTCACCTACAGATGGTGGGGGGGTAAGAGATCTCAGTGCTGCAGATACACCTACCTAGTTCCCGGGTTAATTTTCCCCCCCGTTCCTCCCGTGTGCTAATTCCAGCTTGTCGGAATTGGGTCACCTCCCAATTTAGTCTCCTCTGCAAAACGCAACCGAGCTGTTTTGTTTGCCCCCTCTGTCGGATGCTAAAAACTCAAATCGTCTCAAAAATAGAACTTCAGGGTGCTGAAATAGATGCACGAGGAGAAAACGGGGAGTCAAGGCTGCTGGAGTTGGCTTCGGCCTCATTTTCCACAGGGTCTGCCTCACTTGGGTTGTATTTCACACCAAAGCAGGGTCAGGCCAGCGATGGGCCAGGGCATAGAGGAGCAGCGGGTGAAACACTGCTGCTGCAGGGAACAGTGCCTGCAGCCCTCCCTCCCCTCCCAGAAGGACATTCTGGAGCTCTGCGCCCCAGATTAGAGCCAGAAAAGCTCCAGTGGCTGCCTGCCACCATACCCCGGGGAGAAGAGGTGAATACAATTAAAGGCACGATTTGCAGGCTGAAATCTCCCGAGCCAGGAGCACAGGATCAAATTTCATTCATGGAGTTTTCGTGCCAAGGTGCCTGAAAGATGAGCTGAGCTTGTTTCTAAAAGGCTTTCTTCAAGCAGTTTTCAGGAATCCAAGGAGGACAATCGGCTCAACACCCTTCATTAAGGGAAGCTGCAAAATGAAGGTGAGCCCGAGTATTATCCGAATAAAAACAGGACCAAACTGGTTACCCCAACAGGCTCAGGGGACATGTTCAGCCAGCAAAGTCGGTTCAGCTGCTCCCAGCTATTTCTGGTCCATGGAGAAAGACAAAGAGCAGAGCTCTGCCTCACCTAGTACAGATTTCTTGTTTCAGGTTATATTTCCTCCTGTGCTTCAGCTAGTCTCGGGCTCAGCCAACAATACCATTTAAGGCTGAGAAGTTATAATTTACATAACAAAATTATGCCTTACTCAGAAGTTTTACTGCCAGAATAATTGCCTCATTTGAATTCAGCATCCAGTTCACTGCACATGTTTTAATGGATCTGGATTTGAAGAAAATCTTCATCTAATAACTTCAGACAGCTATAAAAGAGCCCTGCAAACTCTACCTGACCAGCTGCCACCTGCCCCACAGTTTTCCAGCAGTGGGGAAGAGAACTTCCATTTAAAAAGGGATCTTTGCAATGGGCCTTACCTGGGAGCGTCACTGGGGAAAAACGAGCCCCCCCACCTCACACACCTTTTGCTGTGGATATTAAGAACAAACTTTTAGGCAAACAGCTTCTTCCCTGCACGTCAGCAGCACACATTTCATCTCTAGCTCCTAGAATTAGAACAAGGCTTCCCAGCAGAAGTGGCTTTGAAGATGAACCAGAGCCCAGTCCCCACCCACAGACTCCCCTATTTCTGCAACATCTCAGTGCTGGCAAATGGAGAACTGTGGCAGCTGCAGGTAAGCTTTTAAATATTTAAGACCACCAAAAATAGTCACTAAAAGGTGAAGTCACCGACAATTCCCTGTGAAACTTAATTCCAGAATAATTCTGTTTGCTTTCCTCCACCCTTTAAGTTATCGAGCTTTCTAATTTTATCTTTAGAGACAACAACTCCTCAGAAGTCCACAGAGCAAACATAAAAAGGTTTTCAATCCCAAATGTGTGGTTTTAAATTGCTGATAAGAGCGAATTCTGCCAGGAATGATCAGCACTGAAACAAGGAGGAGTGCTGCCTTTATACTGTTATTCCATCCTCAAGCTGATGAAATAAAGGGGCCAGTTTTTCTATTTCTAATCAGCCATGTCTGAAAAACAGGATACTTGCACTGCTGGAATGACACTGTCATAGCTACAGCTTGTTTCCACTCCAGTTTTATCAGGTTAGTTACTCCCCATGGTTGATACAGGAATATATTCCTTTATATGAGCACAGACAGGCACACCCCTCTCCTCTCCACACTGAGGGGAAGGCCCAAAACCCACTTGTGGACTCCCCATCCCTGGAGGTGTCCAGGGACAGGTTGGAGTCACCTGGGATGGTGGAAGGTGTCCCTACCCACGGCAGGAGGGTTGGAATGAGATGGTTTTTAAGGCCCCTTCCAACCCAAATCGTTGCGTGGCTCTCCTTGCCAAGCTGGCCAGGATCCTTCTGCATCCTTCTGTACTTTATATATGTTCTAAATTACAGCAGCCTAAGAAAATAATACATCTGCTTTAGTGGAAACTCCAAAGTTGGAGGGAAAAACTGACAGAAAAGATTCAATTTTCACAGCTCCTTCCCAAGGCCCTGGAGAGCCTTAATGCCCCTCACTGCTCCCAGGTCAGGGACTCTCACAATGTCCTTGTGAAGCCAAAAGATTTCCTCTGGCCAGCACCAACAACATTAACAAAAAAGTACAATATTCTCCAACACTGGAGAATATTGTACAGCACATTCACACTGAACAGTTTTCTGGGCAAAGCACCGGAAGGTTTTATTAAGGCGAAAATTTCCATCAAACCCCCCAAGTTTCCTGTGGATTTCTTCTTGTAAACACCAAACTCCAGTAGACAAAAGTTCCTCCCGTTGCTGACTGCACACCCAGTGCCAACTACAACTCTGAAATAACCCTCAGGACACGCTAACACAAGGCAGAAGCCAAAAAAAAAAAAAAAAAGAGATGGGGAAAAAAAAAATCAACAACAATAAAAATCCACACCAAGCATAACCTCTGGCAAGGCATTTCTGTTCCCTGGCATCACAGTTCCTTGTCCACAGAGCTCGGCTCCTCTGCAGAGGACACCGACAATTAGCAAGGACTGAATTCAAGTGAACTCTGGTCAACCACTTGTTATTTCTGGAAGGACTCGGTGGGTCCTTTGGGCTCGATCTCCAGTACCATTTCCATCCCCTCTGCACTGCCAGGGCAAGGCAAAGCAGACAGAGAGCTGCTTCAAAGGCATTCCACGGATTCTGCCGGGGCGGGAAAGTCCCGGCAGAGCAGTTGGGATGGAAGAGGCTCTGCTACTCACTGGAGCTTGTTCTGGCACGTGGCAAGTGTCCAAGCCCGGGGAAAGGCGGGTTGGGAAGCACGACGCTCCAGAGCTGGGGTGGGTTCGACTCCGGCAGCTGGGGAGGCTCCTGATTTCTGGAAAACCCTCTCCCTTGCTCCAGACCCACCTCCCAATGCCTGCAATGCGCCTACTGCATCTCTCAGAGAGCCAGCAAGGATTACTATGGGATTTGAAAGCAAACAGAGGGTATCTGGCTGCCGAAGGACAGCTCTTCCTTCAAGCACCCAGCCTGGGAGAAGCCAAAAACATGGGGCAGAGCTGCCCCAAAAGAGCTGAGGTGCTAAATTCAAAATAAATTCAACATGTTCTCCCACACCAGGTGTTCAAAAAAGCTCCTGGGGGAGTCAACACCCGAGTGTAGCTGCACACAGGCATGAAGTCCATCCCCTCCACCACGCGGAGGTTTCGGGTGACACAATGCACACCCAAGCCCAGCACACACTACCCCAGTTCAAGGGCTCCCACCCACTCATGTTTTGAACACATTTTACACCACACACCACCCCCCTTCAGTGCAAAGCACAGCTGCCTGGGCTACTTTCTAAATTTTATACAGGAGGAAGTGCCAATGCTTTGCCAGGCTTTTGTGTAAAAGCACTTACCGTGACGGGAGTGACGTCGAAGCAGTTCTTTGTTGAGCCTCGGGGAGCTCAAACCCCTGCTCTCCCTGCTTCCCAACCACACCAGAGATGACACAGGGATGACATAAAGCAGAAAGGAACAAAATAAACTGGAAAAAAAATTGGTGTTCCAGGTTATAAGCTGCTCCAGAGATGTGTACTTCAAAGAAGATGAGATGATGGCACATGTGGCTGTGCAGGAACAGGCTGAGGTGAGAAGAAATCACAGAAGGACTATGAGAAAAAAAATGTGGTGTTTTTATGGCCTTCTGCTGAAAACTGCCCAGAGCAGCAGCACAGATAAGTGGTATGTTTCCTTCTGGAAATCTTTTCCCTCCCTTAACATTTGTTTTGTGATTTATTAACTGCAACAGGACCGAGACCTTTCTTCACATCGTGGCACAACGTATTCCTTCAACCAGCTAACGAAGCAACACAAAGTGAAGCTATTTATAGCCCTCATTTTTGTGCATCCCTAATGAGAACACATGAAAGGTTGTAGAAATTAACCTTGGGCCACACCATCAGTAAGAGACTCGGCGTTCAAAAGGAAGAATAAGCAGAAGTAGATCTGAAGGCAAGTCAGAAGGTTGCTCTTTGGAAACTGAAGACTGAAAGGAACTGGTTCCTGAAGTGCAGAGGATTTCACTGCACACAGCATTCTCCAGGAGCCAAAAGGTGTTTTCATTTTCGAGAACAAATCCCAAACAGAAAAACCCAAAGAAACTCCGACTGGATGTGATCCTTCTTCGTGAAGGATACAAGAAGCAGACGCAGGTTTCGAGTCACACCACTTGAAAACTCACGTCTTAGTGAACAAAAAGTCCAGGAAATAAACATGAGAAGTTAAGTCACTGCAGAGATATTTAAAAACAAAGAAACACTCAAAGGTTCTTCAGTTTCTGAGAAAAGACTGAGAGAGAAACAGGGCTGCAAGCAAGGGCAGGGCAGAGATTAAGAGTACTCCAAGTGCAAGACAAAACACCAAAATTGACTTTGCATCATTTTTAAAGAAGGGTGGTAACGGTGATCGTGAGGGCAAAAGCCCAGGCGTTAATCTGAACAAGAACATTGGCAGGGGGAGGATTAAAGAGCTTCATAAAAATTGTGAGGATTGGCTCATCTCAGACTCAGAATCCAAAACAGATAGGCTCACGCACTGCAGGCCAAGAAACAGGATTTATAAACCTCTTGAAAGGCAACAATAGGAGATAATAAACATGTGGCACATTGGAGGGTGCTCTGCAGGGGAGAAAGAAGGGAGAATGATTGTAGCCTCTCCAGGGCCGGTATTCTGACTCCAATATAAAGGTGCTTTGCAAGCAAAGAGGATTAATGTGACACAGAGAAAAAAAGGGAAGAGAGAATAGTTCAATATGCCAGACTCACACCAAGGTTTTCCAAAAAAAGTGATCTTTTTAGACAAATCTACTATATCTTGCTCACATGGTCTTCAGAGAGCACAAAGAGATTTAGTGGTGAAGACATATTGGCAGAGGAATGGGAAAACAGACAAAGGAGTTGGCTTAGCAGCAGACAGCCCCAGGTGATGCTGAATAAGAAAATACCAGCCTGGAAACCAAAGCCATGCCTTAAGAATCAGCCTGGGGAACATCTGATTTTGTTAGCAATGACCTCAGCACAAATGGTGCCCCCAGAGAGATGGAGGCAGTTCCAAAAGAGCAGAGGCACGGAGCTCCAAGCCACAGAAACCAAGGAGGGTTTGGAAACACGGAGATGCACCAGCAAGAGGAACACCAAGGAGTTCTGGAAGTAACTCAGGTGAATTGGCCGCCACAGAAACAGGTAAGAGGAGGTGATTCTGTGACACATTTGAGGCAGCAGCAAGAAAACTCCCCTGGCTAGATCTGCCCCAGGGCACAGCAGACACACTTCTGGCCAGGACTGAGATGCATCACACTCAGAACAACAACAATTGTTATTCAAGAAGCTACCGAGAGAAAACTGGGGTCATTTAGCACAGCAAAACCACAGCTGAGGGTTACCACCTCGTTTTACAGAATGCAGCAAGAGAGGTAAAACCACTGAAAATGAGAAGTGGAAAGAAAAGCAGAAGGAAAATAAAGGAACAGAAACTCCAACGAGCATATAAACTGCCATGAATGTTCAGTCTGGGAATGAAAAGAAGGTTCCCAATTGCACAGCTAGATCTGTCATCTTCAGTAATGGCTTCATCTATGGAAAGGAGGAGAGAAGAAGAGATGCAAGAAAAGATGTAAATGTTTTTTAGGCTAGACTAAGTTCACAAAAGGGATTATGAGATACTGCTTGGGAAAACAAGGAGCTGGGTGACCCAGGAAGTCTTTTCCAGCACTAAATTACCATGAGACTAACATAGCAAATATATGCTGTCTACACAACCACCGAGAACAAAGGTTAAAAGTTTGCTTTAAACCCACACAACTTTTGGAAACCAAAAAGCTGGCGCTCTTCCTCCAGACTGAGGAAGTTTAAGGCTATTGTGTTCAAAAAAAGAAGAAAAGAAAAATGAAAAAAAAGAAGATACATATATTTTGAAGTAGCCTGAACTGAAAGAAACTGGCGTGTTCTTGCATTTGCATGAGGACAAGTTGTCCTGAATGGTGTTCCTATAACGAGCCACAGTGAGAGGCGTTCACTTAATTGTCACATAAGCACAAGTGTTTGAAATCAATCGTGCATTTCTTCTTAACAAGAGACACAGGAGAGCGAGCGATGCAAAATCTGAGCTTAAACTAATCTAATTACTTACTCCATAGTAAGACAAACCGCAGCAGTGACTGCCAGCATTTCCACTTGCTTTAAGCTGACTGCATGTTTTAAAGCCTACTCCGTTCACCAATTAATTTTTACTTCAAAGTCATGTTCCCAGACTAATTTACAGCTGTTGCTAAAGAACCCAAGGATTTCTCCAAGTACACCACCAGCTGTAGGGAATCTGTAGTTGTCATTATCAAATAAAAACATCAAGGAGCGTTTCTGCCCTTAAGCCACTACAACGTTTCACTTAAACGCCACCCGAAAGTCAAGACTTTAGACGGAACATTTGAGTGACAACACAAGACAACAGGAAAGCGAGGAGAAGGCTCAATCAGTGCTGAACACTTAACTACAGGCCTGTCTGTCCATACCGTTTGACTTGGTGGAAGGTGGAGGATGTGGAATTCAGCGGTTCCCTGTGGAGGCCAGCTCTGCAGGAACTCTTCATGGTAACTACACCTCTTCCAGCTAAGGCACCGTCACAGCCAGTCCATCCTGGGTCACACCCGAGGCTCCCCCATCAGCTCCCCTTGCCCCACACAGAGCTTCACCGTGTCTCTGCCACCTAAAAACTGAACAAACAGAACATCGTGTTCAAGGTCAGCAGCAACCGAAGCTCCGACGAGCCGGACACGGACTTTCCCATGAGACAAAAAAACCCCAAAACATATACACATATACATACACAGATATAAAAGATACATATTGATATACAAAAGAACTTAACATCATCATGCCATTATTGCATCTGGAGTTTCTGAACGCCACCAAACACAAACTAACACCACGGCCTCTCTGCACATACATTTTTTCACCTTATAGATACGGCTGCAGCGCTACCTCGGCGCCTCCCACGGAACACGCCGTCTTCAGAGCTCCGTGTAAACAGGCCACACAAGATCCTTCTGCGTGTTAGCACCACATCAGGCTTTGCAGGGGAATAGCTGCTAGCAGTAAGGTTGGACGCTGCCAGGAGTTACGTTAGTGCTCTAATCAAAATAACGCGGCGGATTTCGTAAAGGACAAAAAACACGTCACCACGCGGCCTGGGGAAACTGCCCCGAATCTGCATCACACACAGATAAGACAGACTACACCAAAACCAAAACTGCTCTGCTGTATCTCTCCTCCTCACTGCCTTCTACACCTTGTCCTTGGAGCAGAGCCTCTTACTGGCGCCTTAACGTGCTTTGATGGTGAAAGAACAACAACCTCGGAGCTGGAACACTAAAGGGAAGAGTGACACAGCAAAAGAGCCCTGGAAAACCTCAACCCCTCCAGTCTGAGTTGCCAGCAGATTGTTTGAGAGACCGTTCGCTTCCTCTCTAGAGGGCCACGCACAATGATGCCGCAATAAAGGAATGCCATTTGAGGATGCTAAACATAGAGCTGTGTCCCCAGGGGATCTGTGATTTAGTGCAGCAGGTTGTTCTCTCCTTTTTCAGCAGCTTTGCCCGGTGTTCCTACTGCTGCCCTGCTCCTGCTTTTGCCTCTCACACCGCCCCCTTCCCAACACCTCCCACACAGAAGAGCCCCAACCCACGCCCAGCCCAGCTCATCACTGGCCAGTTTCCTTTGCAAATCAACGCTCCCATTAATGGCCTGCAAAAGCTGCTCTTGGTAGCCACACTCTGTGAGAAAGTGATGCAGGATGAACTTTCCACGCAGGAAAAACAGAAGCTGGTTTACATCTGATTCAATCTCTGCTACAGCAATGTCACGACTCGTCTACTGATGGGGAATGAGAGGTTAATCATTTGCCTGCTTTTGAGGAGCAGGAGCCTAAAATAATATATAAAAATATTATATAAACACATTCCAGTCTTCATGAAGAAGCATGTCCTCTGCTCCACAAATTCGGGAAGGCCAGGAGTTAGGCTGCCACAATTAGCAGAAATCAAAGCTTTTGCAGCTAAACACCGTTTTCATTGGACTACCCAGAGCCTGTAACAAGGACCTACCTCTAGGAGGGAAAGCTAGGCACAAAAATCAGCCGCTTCTGCTGTTTTGTGGGCTGTAAAATACATATTCACAAACAGTAATTCACAGAGGGAAAAAAAAACCATACGCCTAGTGCTTTAGGAAAATCAAAGTTAAACACAAAATCTTTACTTTCCCACGGACCATCAGTCAGAGGCACTGAAATTCTGACTTTTCTCCAAGCTTTGGTCTGGCTTTCCTTCTGGCTTTCCTGACACCAGCATTTCAGACTCAGCAGGAACTGTATCACAGAAACGTGATTATGTATATCCACACCCAAATAAACACCACCACGCCGTTTCAAGAATGCCACTCACTTTTCCAAGAGCTAAAAATCTCTCTCTCCAAGTATCCCTGGGTTATGGAATATGACATGTTTCATCCTAGTCCTACTCCTTTTACTGATAAGTAAAAAGATAATAAGCCAGACAATAAAAAAATTGAAAGCCAAAGATATCTGGGTTGCAGCGAAGAGCTGGAGAAGCAAAACCACGAAGAGAAGTGGTTCGGGAGCAGCCACAATCCTGATCCAAGCACAGGCATCGTACAGGGGGATGTCCTGTGTTTAGGAAAGGACCAGCACCTACCAGAGGGAAGCAAAAGTTGGCAAAATAGACAGAGCCAAGTTCAGATGGGCACTGCAGCACAGCTCCAGCCACAGCTCCATACAAAGCATGCTTTTTCCCCCCTCCTCTATAGCTGCTGGGCTATAGAAAAGAGCTGAAATAGACTATTAATGCCAGCAAGCTCCTGACAAATTCCTACTGTGCGAGGAGTAAAAAGATGTACTTGTGAATTAAAAAAAAAAAAAGGAAAGAAAAAAAAAAGAAAAAAAAATCAGCATCCAAGCTAACAGAGATACTTACTGCCTTTCAACTACCACTGTGTTTCTGTAGCAAGGCTGATCCTTGTCAGTTTTGCACAGAGCTGGGTACAGCCTGAAAAACTGAAATACAGATGCACAGAGAAACAAAACAGGAGAGGAAGTTAAAAAAACCTAATTGTGTTGTTCTCCCCTTTCTGAAACCACCCCCAAACATATGCCTTTCTGCACAAGATGTGGGAAGGGCTGGGATTTTGGCAGCAGCAAGCACCACATCCTCCCAGCCACGGCCGGCAGCTCGGTCCCACAAAATTCCCCGCCTTATCATCAGGTCTGAATGCTGCTGCAGCCCAGGAAAACAAATGTATCAACTCAGCCAGGCTGGATGAGAGAGTGGTCAAGGTCTCCTCATCTGTGCAGCAATTCACTGCAGCTTTTGCTATTGTGGTAACTAAAGCTCTACTACAAGATTAAGTGTGTTTTAGCTGTAGCAACAGTAACTGATCAACAAACCACTTCAAAGGGTGGGCACATCCTCTCACAAAATTCACTTTCTAGACAAAGAGGCTGTGGCCTCCAGACTCGGTCTGAGCAGCAATCACCCTGTTGGTAAAAACACGTGTAAAGCCACATTTGACCACCCCACCACCACACCAGGCAACCTTTAGATGCTCTGCAGGGATTTCACACTGGATCAGCACCCTCAGGATGCAGCAGCAAGTATTTCAGAGGGGAACTCAGAGAAGTTAATACCAAAAACCAGTCATTATGAGGAAAAAAAACCCAGTGCTGATGCCTTATTATAAAGATGTGGGGGGTTGTTTTCTTGCAAGAGCCAAGTTTTACGTCCATTCCCCCAGGTTGTTACATGATCATTGTCTCTAAAAGCACATTTCTGCCACTTCTCAGCCTGGTCCTCCCTCCCTTCCCAAAGGCACCTGTAACAGCTCCAGAATCTCCCAAGCACTTATTGCAGCCCTTCCCTCCCAAAGCTCCCCCAAATTCCTTCCCATACTCTGTACCCTGGATCACACCAGCCAGAGCAGTTATTTACTGAACCCTGAAGATTCCCACATCAGGGGAATCAGCAGAGGCCACAAAGGTGATGAGGGGTCTGGAACATCCCTCTTACGAAGGGAGACTGTGGAAGTTGGGCCTGGAGAAAAGAGAGGATTGAGAGGGGATCTCATCAATACATATAAATATCTCAATGGTGGGTACCAAGAAACGGTGCCAGGCTCTTTTCAGTGACCCACCACAACAGGGGGAAGAATTTCACTCCATGGAGGGTGGCAGGGCACTGGAACAGGCTGCCCAGGGAGGTTGTGGGTTCTCCCTTTCTGGAGACATTCAAAACCCACCTGGACGTGTTCCTGTGTCACCTGCTCCAGGTGACCCTGCCTTGGTAGGAGGAGGGTTGGAATGGATGACCTGCAGAGGTCCCTTCCAACCCTAACAATTCTATGATTCTGTATTAAAGTTAGTGGAAAGCAACATTTCTCAATGCACAGTGGGCAAAACCCAGAGTGTTTCGGAAGCAGGGAAATGAGCGTGCAGGGCTCCAAGGCAACATTTGCCTCTTCGCTGCTGTCAAACAGAGCTGCTTGCTGTACTGATAAGCATATGAAATGCTTATTCTAATGAAGAACTACAGGGAGAACCTGTCTTCCTTCCAAGATCGTGTCAATGAAGAAGGAAAGGCTTCACATTTGTAGCTCTCACGCTTTCTCTCTAGGTGGGGTAAGCGTTGGAAGGACTGAGTTGTCCCCTCTAAAGGAAAATCTCAGAAGGGACAAAGAAAATAAAGGAAAGACAAGCTCTGCTGCACACTCCTAACCCTGTATTTGAGTACTGGAAAAAAAAATAATATTACAAGTGTTTCCCTTGTTCAACTATTCCTGAAAGGTTTCAGCTGTCTTGCACAATTTGGGTAAGGACATCACCCGCTGCTCAACTGGGAAGAAGTTTAAGAACTGGCTCATTAGGTTTGTCCTGCTTGGTCCAGGAGGAAAACAAAACCAGTAAATCCCTCACTGGCACCGGTGACAAACACCCCCAGATCACACTTCGCTCTGCTTTCTAGAAAGCTGCTTTGGCACTCCCTGTCACCGCCACGTGCCCTGAATGACAAACAGGGGGTGGCCAAGCACCCCTGAAGCAGCTGCTGCGTCCTCAGGTTACGGGGCACGGGCAAAAATACTCTCTGAGCACAGCACATGTGAGGCCACATGATCAACACCAGCCACGTCTGAATTATTTAGTGGATAAAACTAGATTTGTTTTGCCATGCAGAGCCTGAACTAATGAAAGCTCAGCTGAAAGGAACACTTTCTTGGGGTGAGAGGAAGGAGAATGCTTCCAGAAGCCTTCCTATTATAGAAGCAATAGAGCTGGGGTTCCAAAAATAGTAGAGCAGCACTCCCAGAGCTCTGGAGACTTTGTGCCCTGGTTTTGTAAGGCTGAGGTCTCGCTGGATTGTTCCTGTACACGCAGAGATGGGTAGAAACACCTGCAAGATGCAGAACTGACGTGAGAAGGGAGTTTTAGGACAAGCACCAGAGACAGAAACCCAGACAGCCTGTAAGAAAGAGAGGAGCTTGAACACCAACAGAGCCTGCCTGTCCCACTTTAGAGAGAGACAGTAAAACCAGCAAGGAGAACCCCATCTTTCTCAAGAACACAACATCAGTTTGCTAAAAAAGATCATGATCATTATTAATATTACAACACCACTGACGTGGCAGATTAGGATTGCCAACAATCGCTTTATCACCCTGTTTGGCCTGTGGATGTCAGGGCTCCTGGCTGCAGAGGTGCACTGGACTCATTTTGGCACGCACTGGGTGGATTTGGTTTTGCTGTGATATCTCAAACTGACCATCACGTGGCCTTCCTGACAGTAACTCCTCACCAGTTCACCAGGAATAGTTTGTCAGTGATCCAGGGACACAGCATAATGACCCAACTCTAATTCCTGAAGTTCCTTTTGCCTGTTTCACGGCAGCTCCTATAGCACAGTGGGGAAAAAAACCCCAAAACCTTGTTTGCAAAACTCCTCTGATGACAAGTGTGTGTTTGCATCTGTGTACTCCAGCATGGCCTTTTTATTGGCATCCAGTGACAAAGTAAAATGTCACCAGGAAACCAAAAACCTCACACTTGACACTACGGAGGCAAGAAGCCCCCCTGCCCCATGGCACAAAATGCACAGCAATAATTCCTTCTGTGCATCTCTCTATGGGCTATGAAATGGCATCAAAAATAGAAGGAAAAAAACCCCACAGCTGACTCCTAAATATCCAGTATATAAATAATACAGTTCCTTCTTTAGAACTCTGCTAATAAGGAAAACCCCCCAGCAGGTGATTCAATGTTAAGCAGTAAATTCATCAGCTTTAAATCTTAATTCACTGAATGAAACACGGCTTTAGCAGGTTTCTTTGGTTCTAACTGGTTAAGAACAGCCTATGGACTGACAGGTCTCCTTTCAGAGACCGCCCCATATCCCAGGCCCAGCAGAAATACCAGTTTAACAGAATAAGGGGTAATTAATTGTTGTTTACTTCTATGGAATCTTATCCTTTACCCAAAAGGTTACATTGTGGATTTCTGTGTCCTATAAAACTGTGGATACCTTTTCAAAGACACAGTCACAAAAAACCCCAAAACAAACAAACATACAAAAACCTAAAAAAACCAAAACAAAACCAAACCCACACAAACACAGTTTTGTCACTCCACTGTAGGGTCGAGAGGTTACAATATTCACCAGGCACCTCTAAAGCATCCAAATTTTACCTAAAAAAAAAAAGGTTTTAGAGGTAACTGTGCCATTAGTTGCAAATATTTGGATAGGTTGGATAAAGCCTTGAGCAAGCTGGTCTAGTGGGAGATGTCCCTGCACATGGAAGGGGACTACATCTTTAAGGCCCATTCCAACCACTTCATGTTCTATGATTCTATGATTCCTCTCATTCAAATGCCCAAGTTTTTTCTATCATATTCCTGAGCACACCCTGTTCTCACATATACAAACATTTCCCACAGTTTTTTGCATCAATGTCTCACGATTCGTCACGAAATCTGAAATCCTTCCCAATTTCTGTTTGAAGTAGGCCACTGCCGGTGCCCCAATGTCACCCTTCCACGGAAAACTCTCTTTCCCTTTGCAAGGACAATGTAAAAACGCTGAAATCTCAAATTTGTAGGTCAGCAGTTTACCAAATTAAAATAAAAAATGTCCTCTGGAAATTTGGGAAAACAGCTAAGTATACCCAACTTCAGGACACATCTGAAGCAAAAAGAAGCTCAGACTGTTTTCTACAAAACATTTTAGAACAAAGTGCCTCATCACATCTGCTGAGGACAGCAAACTTCCAGCAGAACAGATACTGTAGGAGTGCCTAAAACCAACCCACCCACCCACAAACAAACAAGACACACCAGCACCCACACCCTCAGAACAAGCCTTGGATTCACCAGGCTTTCCAGCTGTATCTCATAAAATAAACCAAAAAGCCCCCTAAAGAGCAGGTTAAGAGCTAAGACCAAGAAAAAACAAGGTCACTAATTAGTGTCAGGTTCTAACAGGGCCTCTGCAGGAGCTCAGGGCTGCTCTGGGCCCTCTCCAGGCCCCTCCACCATGACCCACCCCAGGACATCAGTGAAGCAATTGGTACCACAGGGGAAACTCATTTAAGAAAGGGTAAAAACGACCTGACAGACAGAGGATGGGGAAAAAAACCCACCCAGGTCAGAGAAGTTTAGGGATGAGGTGCTCCATGGCAGGGCAGGTAATCCCCTGCACTGAAATGGGAGAGAAAATACGTCGGGTTCACGTTTGGTTTTGTTTCTTATTACTATTTGACTATTTTTACCATTCATAAGTTTTTGTTATTGTTGTTGTTGTTTTTCCATAGCAGTAATCAGTAATTTGCTGAGAATTACCTCGACCTTTAAGCTCCCTTGGCAGTCTTTCCATGATATCTCTTGATTCCAGCCTCTGACAGGCAACAAACTTCTCTGGACACCCCCTGAGGTGGGCAGATGCATGTCTCTGTGCCCTGCAGCAGGGAACCACCCACTGCAATCACTCACCAATTCTCCCCGGTGATCCTGTGTGGCATTATTGATGCCAAGTCTTCAGGGAGGACAGGACAAAGAGGACTCTCTTTGTATGGAGAGTGACCCGTTTCCAGCCTTCCTCTTGTGAGACATGGTGCAGATCCCACCTCCATCCCTGATGTAGAGGGGGGTTCAGAATCCTGAGATTCCAAGCTCACTAAGAACATTCCAACTATTTCACAGAACCCCAGAACACTTTGGGTTGAAAGGGACCATCTCATTCCCCACCCTACCATGGGCAGGGACACCTTCAACTACCCCAGGTTGCTCCAAGCCCCATCCAACCCAACTTGGACACCCCTCCAGGGATCCTCAAATGTTCCAAACTATCTGTTCCAATGCCTCACCATCCTCTGACTAAAGAATTTCTTCCCAACACCTAACCTAACTCTGTCCTCTGTCTGTTTACAACCATTGCCCCTGTACTCTCACTATCTGCCTATATAAGAAGTCCCTCTTCCTCCTTTTTATACAGTACTTTATAAAGTACTGCAAAGGCTGCAGTGAGGTCTCCCCAAAGCTTTCTCCTCCAGGCTGAACCACCTCAGCTCTCCCAGCTCTGTCTCCATGGCAGAGGTACTCCAGCCCTCTGAGCATCTCCACGGCCTCCTCTGGATCCACTCTGTTCTTGTGCTGAAGACTCCAGAGCTGAATGCAGCACTCCAGGTGGGATCTCAAGAGGGCACTGAAGAGGGGAGGAATCCCCACCACTCCTCTTTTGATGCAGCCCAGGACAGAGTCATCCCTCTGGGCTGTGAGAGCACACTGTTGGCTCATGGCCAGCTTGCCATCCAAAAGAACCCTCAAGCGCTTCTCCAGAGGGCGGCTCTCAGTGACTTCTCCCTGCCTGTACTCCTGTCTGGGACTGCCCTGACTCACCTGCAGCCCCTCTTGCACCCGGACTTGCTGAACTTCATGAGGTTTCTCCCTCCCACAAACACTCCGCAACCTTCCCACAGCCTCCTCATCCAAGCAGGAACAGGGCATCAGTGAGCGGAGCTGGGGCCACACAAATGCAGGTGGAACGAGCCCAAAACAGCATCAGGGTGCAGAGGATATTTGTCACCACTAATCCGCTTTGCAGCTTGTGAAAAAAAAACCAACACCACAAAAAGCACAGAACCTGCTCAAAGGGACTAGAAAGGATTTCTAACACCTAAAGCACAGGTGTGTGACGTGCTGTGGCCAAAGTGCTTAAGATGAAGACAGAAAGCAGGTAAGAGGATGTGTTACAAATCCTTTCCAGCCAAGAATCACCTGGTTTTACACAAATTCATAAAAGGACATCACACACAGAACATCTGCTGAACTAACTCAGCTACAGATAAGCTCAGGGGCTTTGACTGGACTAAGATTAAATATTTGTGCATGATTTTTTCAAAACCCTCTTTAAAACCTAAGCTAATTTGGAAACCTACCAATCAATTCTGGGGACCTTTCAAAACAGAGCCAAAAAAAGACAAAAGATTTTTTTTTCCCCCTCCCATTAATAACTCGGAGTTATTGAAGTAAAAAATAGTCTGATATTTTCAGAACTTTGTAGTTTGATACACCCAGCAACTAACACAATTAAATTTTCAGAAATTCCACGTATAGCACGAATTCCACTGTAATTCATTCTTTAAAGAAAAAAAGAGAAGTCCCAAAATAGCACTGAAATTTCAGTAAAGGACATCTTCTGCACGCTCAAGTGCCTTGCGAACTGTGAGAGCTTTTGCTGCAAATCTTTCCTTTTTTATGTTTCGTCATCAAAATTTAGTAGCAGAGATCCACTACAGGCCTCCAAAAGATTCTGGCGCAATTCTTTCCAGGTTAACAGCCATTTTAGAAGCACAAACTTGTCTAAAATTTCATGTGAAAACATCGGATTTGTGTTTGTTTCACAAAACTTTAAATTTTTTAATGCAAAACAATAGAGAACACAGAACCACAGAACGGTTTGGATTGGAGGGACCTTAAAGACCATCTTGTAATGCCTCCCTACCATGGGCAGGGACACCTTCCACTGTCCCAGGCTGCTCCAACCTGGCCTTGGACACTCCCAGGGTTGCAGCAGCCACAGCTTCTCTGGGCATCCTGTGCCAGGGCCTCCCCACCCTCACAGCCAACAATTTCTTCCCAAGATCTTATCTAAGTCTCTCCTTTTATATTTTAAAACTGTTCTGCCTTATCCTACCCCTATCTGCCCACGTAAAAAGTCTCTCTCCTCTTTTACGTATAAAGCCCCTTTTAGGCACTGAAAGGGACTCTAAGGTCTCTCCAGAACCTTCTCTCCCCCAGCTCTCCCAGCCTGGCTCCAGGACCTTCCTGGCTTCCTCTGGACTCCCTCTAACAGGTCCAAACCCAGCCTGATAATCAAGACAGAAAAGGAAAAACTGAAAGCATTGCTGTCTAACCCAATACTCCCACTGCTCCCTTCAGCACAACCAATACTCTCTTCTCAGAGAAAACATGAATAAAACCCACCAAATCACTAAGAGGCGAAGCAGAAAATAAGGCGCCCACAACTGTGGTTTGAAATGGAGGGTTTAAGTGAACCAGCCTTGGAGCTGGGGATTGTTACTGTACTGTGGAGATACTCTGCAGAGTTTCCAGCTCTCTGGAGGAGCAGCTGGGGGGAGCACACCTGACCATAACCTCACAAATCCAACATGCCAGCTCCAGAGTTCCTACTCACCACGCTGGCTCTCAAAACCCAGCTGGAGTTTGCTAGCCCAGAAACTAAACTACCAAAGCAATCACCAGGCTTGATCCCTCACCATTTGACATCTCTCACTAATTCTCTACGAGCTTCCAGGAAATAATTTCAAACAGCTCCCTCAAGAAAACAGGTTTCGAGCCTTGGTTTTTCCATTCCGAGCCATCCCTGCACTATTTCATAGCTCTGATAATTGTACCACTGACTAAACTCCAACTGGGAATAGCTGTTTTTATCATCACTATTAAAAACAGTCCCTCACACTGTCAGGAATCTGGAAATTCACTGGAGCTGCATCCCACCCTTCGGCCCCTCGAAACATCACAGAGCAATGAAACTATGTGCTGAAACCAGAGGATCCCTGTGCTGAACAACTCCTGTAATTTCTGGGTAATTAAAACTGCTCTGTAAGGAAACCATGGAGGTTTGGTTATTGATTTTAGAAAGGGCAAGTGGCACGAGAGCTCTGAAAGTCAAAGTGAATTTATAGTCTTCCACACTGGACTGGGAAAGTTCGGTTTCTTTCAGAAAAGCAGCAGTGATGTGCCTGTTAATCCTCACACGCTCGCCTAGTTCTGTAGCTTTTATGCCTTTTTTTTTCCCCCTCAGAAATAAAAAGATCATCTGAAGTTTTCCATTCCTGATTTTCAAACCATAGCCAGAGAGAGACTGACAGCTCTCAGAGAAGTTGCAAGATGCAGAAAAACAAGAGTTGAAAGAAGAGCGGATTTAAAACCAGCTTTTAATTATCTGAAGATGCTGTTGCCAAGTAGACAGTAAAGAAGCTGTGCACCACATACAGATGGGAAAATTCCCCCAGGTTTACTTCACAGTCAATTACAGTGGATTAACCTATTAGGAAGAGCAAAATACGATTTTTTTGTGGATGCAAGTTTCAACAACTTGGAAGATCATTGCCACTGGTACTTTGATACACAGGATCCACAATCTGTTTTATCACACTTCCAGTCATCACAGCCCATAAACACACCCTGGAAGCAACCTCTCCCTCTTTATTAATGTGTCTTCTCTCATTATTTCCTTCTCAGGGAACGGCATCCCTCTTGGCTCCCCACTTTTGAGCATCATTTCATATGTGTGTTAATTTTTTTTATGGTTGTTGAAGGGAAGCATCAAGCACTTTCAAACTCTTTTACACACACTCACATGTATTATTCAAAACTGTCTCTGCAAGATGCCACTGGACAATGTATTTTTTTGTCAAGCAGAGAAAACACTGCAGCACTGAAAATCAGCTTTCCAGGATCCCTGTGCTAAATCCTGGGTGTGCCTACTTTTGTTTGGTATCAAGTTCCTTCTGCTGGCTCCGCTGCAAGAGCAAACTACAGGGATAGTCAAGTTTTTTCCCCACCTCCAAAAACATCTGTTCCTTTTCTAAGTTCTCCAGACTTCCTTCCCCTTGACCGTATCACAAAGCCTCTCTTTTTAACAAGGCTGCCTTCCTGATAGTCCATCACCATTATCTTCTTGTTCTGCAGAGCGGCCTCAATCACTGGGTCTTGCAGAGCTTCCAGTCCTTTCAGCTCAAGGCCAGGATCTGAATTCAAGCATCCTGATTTACAGACAGGGTTGTTAAACTCCTTCCCTGCCTCTTTTTTTTTTAACACTTCACAGCTTCCTGTCCTGGGAGGCAACCAAAGTGCCACAAGAAATGCCAGTTTCTGTTCAACATCCACAATTCCTGTGACACTGAGCCATTTAAAACCATTATGTTACTTCCAAACCAATTGGTTTTACTCCACCGAGTTGCAGAGATGAGCAAAAATTACTTCAGCACGAAGGAGTTTTTAGTGGGTTGTTTGCTGAGTCTCACAGCACCTCAAGTTAACATTCAGGCTTGGCACGACCCACCATCCGCTCGAACACGCAGCACAATGTCACCCCTCAAAACCCCACTGTTCAACCTAAAGGCTTTTTGGGTTTTTGAGGGAGTTTTTTTTATTTTAAGGGTGCGTCAGCTGCTAACTGAAAAGTGGGAATGCTTCATTTAGCACACACACACTTGTTAAACTGCTCACAGCATGCAAATAAAACACAGCATTGTGCAAAAGTCATTCGGTCTCCCCCCCAGTCCGTAGATATGAGCAACGGAACCGCGGCCAGGAAAGAGAAACTTGGAACAACATGCAAATATTTCAGTCCCTTATTCCCAATATTTGCATCCCAGGCTAAAGCCCACAGCCCTGTCATGCTGAGGGGTGACCATGTTGAGAGTCTCCTCTATGCAACGGGTGGGAAAACAACCATTATCTGTCTTGCCCTGGGACTGCACCCTTTTATTTGTAGTTATTGCTGCAAACTGCTTTTTTTTCCAGACAATGGTTGTGTTATTATAGGTAACTTCATGCCGTGCCAAAGCACATACACACAGCAATTCAGAACAATCAGCCTTGTTTTCATGGGAGCAAAGGTTGCAGCCAAATGAAATGGGTGGAGATCACATTAAACAATCTTGGAATCTGCTAATAGGATATAGGAAAATGTGACCGTAATGCAGATGCGGAGTTCCCCTTTCACCTTCCAATGTTATGGATAAAATAAAAGCTTTGGAAAACCAATTAAACTGTTTGAACAACATCAAGCAAGTCGAAGTGCTCTCAGGGTGCTTGCAAGACCACTGAGAAGTTCTTTAAAATTAAAACAAAGAAATGCCCTTTCAAAGCTCTGCAACCAGAGATCCTTTCCCCACCCCAGAACAACACTCGTTTTAAAGACACAGGACACCAGCAATTCATCTGCTTCTCCATGGTAAAGAGAAGCTCATCAAAGATGACTGTTCATGTCTTAAAGACATGATCAGCCCTTCCTCTAAGTGGGGAATTTTCATCCTGAAGCACCTCCCTTGGTCAGCTGCAACCCGCACTCCACTCCTTCGCTTCCGAGATGTGGAGGAGAAAGCTGACTAATGCACAAATCTGATTGTGCCTCTGCATGATCGTACACTGAAGTCATGTCCTTGAGCGTGTGACATCAGTCTGTTGCCATGGCAATGTACAGGGCAGTCCAAAATTCAGTATTATGGCATCACTGCGGGATCAGGCAGCGGAACAAGCCAACGCCTGAGAGCTGGTTAATGCAGCACGAACAGCCAAGATATTTTCATCTATATGTTACAAGTCTAACTGCACTTTATCACAATATTCCTTATAAATATGGCTAGAAGCCTCAAGAAAGACGATCCAGAAGGTCATTGAGCTGAAGACAAACACATGAGCCATGGTGCATCACTAAAGAAGGGCAGGATGTTTGCAAGGATGGCCACCAAGTATGAGGAAAGCTTAGTTCAGCTCTCTGAATAGAAACAACCATCTGTTCCTAAGGCAACACCAGACCTTCCTAAAGAGACTGCTCACAGAGATCCAGGGATGGCCCCTCAGCACCCCCAGGATCAAGGGCTGGGTTGCACACAGTTTTTTCTGAAAATGAGAGACTGGAGCATCACAGCAGTGCCAGCCCCTTTGAAGAATCACCATTACATAAGAAGATATGGTTCTTCACTTTCAAGCTGTGAAGCAAAGATCATCATTAACCCAACCTGTAATAAACCCATGCAGTTAAAAAAGGGTGGTACCTTCCAAGAGCTGTCACTCCATGTAGGGTCAGACATTACAATTCTGCAGGTTCCTTGCACACTCACGAGAATGGCATTTCTGAAAGGCAAAAGGGAAGGAAAAAACAAAATTAGTGACACAGTAACAGCGCTACAACCACTAACCAGCTCTTAAAACCCAAAAGATCCCGTTTGCCCACAGCAAAGGGCACACAGGAACAACAACCCATGCACCGCTGACATGGAGCGCCAGCAATTCAAGGTCCTCAGCGCTGACTGACCCAATACATCCCAAATAAAGAGTTCAGCAACTACAGCCGAAGGCGGCTGCCCTGCCACGGGCAGTCCCACCACATGGCTGGGAAGAAGCTGCTCTGGCACCATGGGAGCCAAGGCTTCAGGGACAGCAGAGAGGAGGGAACACAAAGTTCCCGGTGCCCACACCAGACCCCTTTTTTTACCTGCTCCGCTGTTCCCATCAAACACAGGGGTTACGGGCGCGGATTCCCATCGCTGCTCTAACACCCAAACTCCTCAAGACCCTCGAGTGCCACTGGTTTTGTACCTCAGCTTCCGTGTACGCCAGCCCCACCCCGCACGCTTGACTGGTTTCATTTTGCCTCCTTACGCTTTCCCTTATTAATCCACGCGTCTCCTATTCCTCATTCGACACTTCCTCCTGCAGAGCTGACCTCCGTGCTTCCCACAACCCCTGACGCGCCCACAATTTCTCAACGCTGCCATTAACCAGGTGCATTTCATGTTCTCCACACGGATGTAACCCTCACCCGCTCCTAACCCCTCCACCCATGTCCCTGGCTATAATTACCCCATACCTCGTTATCTAACACCCAACACAAGCCTGGGGGCTGGGAACCTTTGTTTATTCGGCTCTGCAATGTCACACACCCCAGTGGTGTTGTATAAATAAATTCCACAACCTGTTCGAGCCTGATCTTGATTCAGACCTGAATTTGGAGCCCAGTTTCTGCTGCCAATACCTTCACTTTGCTGCCTTCTTGCTTTAGCAGCACCGGCTTAGGTAATCAGCCACCACAGGCAGCTCCAGAGCCAAACACCACGACAGCTAATTGCTCCCATGGACCACAACTGCACAGAAAACAACTTAAATCCCTCCACTTTTAACTATAAATTGCGAATTATAAAGGGAAGACGCAGGCAGAGCCACACTGCTCTCAGCAGGCTCTCAGCCTGTCACCTGAAGGACAAGTTCCACATGACAATGTCGCCTCTCAGCCACCAAAGCACCCAGGCTTTGCCCCGGTCTCAGCTCTTCACACCCAGCAGGTTACCCTGTCACAAGTCTGAAGTACCACAGAGGATGAGGTTCTGGAAGCCACTTTAAGCCAAATGGATTTCAGAGCAATATAAAGCCAGCAGGCTCCATCTCCATGGAGCTCCTGCAACACAACATGGGCTGAGCAAGTTACTGAGGGCAGAGGGCTTTCTTATTAACTACCTAGTAAATTCAGATTAAAGTCGGACAGCTTTTCCCCTCCCTCACATAAAAATCAGATGCTATCCAGCCCCGAGGAATCAATCCAGCTCCTGCAAAAAGGAAAACGTGCTCACAGCTACATGACACCTCACACAATCCATAGGGTTGTGGCCCTTCAGGTACTCGTTAAACTTTTCCCCTAGAAAAGCCTCCAGTGATGGATAATTTGCCTTCAGTTCACCTTCTACAGTCAGGATGGATGGTAAGGAAGTACTGGATATGGAAGCACATGAGAAATCCCAGTGCAGCCATCCCAGCTCATCAACACATCAATGTGGACAGGCACCATCTACCCTCCCAGTCTCGTGTTCCGATTCCAGCATCCATCTGACGCTTCACTGGGGCAATCAGACCCCTGAGCCAAACACCAGGAGGAGAGGAAGGAAGCACCAAGCAACACTACAACCATCAAGAGGTAAGCAGAGGCAAGGAGAGGAGCCAAGGCTGGGTGGCTGCTGTGGAAGCTCAGTTAACACACTTCAAGAGAAGCAGAGCACGAGTAAGGCAACCAAAAGGTCACAAGAGCCTTGTCAACTTGCACAGACCGACAGGCAATTCCAAAAATACTAAGCACAGCGCTGGGAAGGCAAGTGGACCATTTTGAGACATAGGATTAAGCCTTTTTACTGGAGAAAGGGAACACAACGGCACACAGCAGATCAACAACTAACACTGCGGGTCTCAGACATCTGTGAGAGACACCACTTTATGAGCCAGCAGTTCATCTCATGCCAAAATATTGCTGCATGCAATGGTGTTTGCAGGTGGAGGAGCTGGGCTTTCCAGACCCTTGCTGACTACCCAGCTGAACCTCCCCGTCCATAGGCAAGTCTCTTTCCACCAGCATTCCTCCCAGAGCAGGCTGGCCAGCAAGATAAAAAGTTAATCAAAGCCCATCTTTCAGCTTCTTCTCCCTGCAAAGACAAGTCCCACGACCTCTCTCAAAACCTCAGCGTGGCACCCGTGCTCCCTACAACACTCCCCCGAGGAAACTGTGGCAAAGAGTACACCGGGAGACCTTCCCAGAGTGCTGGGGGTCAGGCAGCCCTGCTTAAGCCTTAAGGAAAGGCTTAAATCTGGTTTTTATTTAGGCAATACCCAAGCCAGCCTGCCAGACTCCTGTCCCTGCAGCATCAGTGGCTCTAAAGGGATGCAGGAATCTGATCAGGTAGAGATCTTCAGAGGAAAAAATGTATTTTCCTCCTGAAATCAGTTAGGAAATAATTAAGTTAGGAAAGGTGATGCAGTTCATCTCATTAAAAGAGGCCACACTTTTTACCAAAGTCTGGATCCACTCCAGTGTATAATGAGCAGGTCCATTTCCAAAGCACGTTTGGGCCTTTCTCTCTAAGAGCCACCTTAAAAATACATATAAGGCCCAACTAAATAGCCCTCATACTCCTTAATCCTTTGAAATTCACCACCACTTCACCTTACTTATTGCAAGAGCTTAATGCTGCTGTCGAATCTACATGATCAACCCTGTCAGTCAAGCTACAACCCACACAATCAAGCCCAAATTATTAACTTTTTAAAATTATGCCACATTTCCTTTCCCAAAACATTTAACCTATTAACAAATACCTGTCTTAGTGGATTACCATCCTCCCATTATACTGATCTGAGTTAGCAGGCCTACACTAAAACACAGCAAGAGCCAAGAGCACTCATCCAAGCAGAGCCTGCAAGAACAGACCCCCTTTGGGGCAGCGACAGTTGAGGTCGATTTAATGCGAAAACAAACGACTTTTCCATTCAAGTCCAAAGCAGAGACAAAGAATTTTATGTGGCTCAGATTGCGCAGTCAGCTGTCTTTTTAGGAACGGATCAGATTTAACAGTTCTATGGCAGTCCAGAAAAAATGAGCCTGACAAAAGTTTATGGTTTGGCCAGTGCCATAATGTGCAAAATCCAGGCACTTGTCTGCAGTGCTCTCATGGCCTTAAGCCGGTACCTCAAAGTCATCATCAACATCAGTTCCAAGAAGTTATTTTATGAGCCACTAGCACAGGTTGCCCAGAGAAGCTGTGGCTGCTCCATCCCTGGAAGTGTCCAAGGCCAGGTTGGAGCAGCCTGGGATAGTGAAAGGTGTCCCTGCCCATGGCAGGGGGTTGGAACTGGATGGGCTTTAAGGTCCCTTCCAACCCAAACCATTCTATGATTTTATAATTTCTTTTCTGCATCACATGGGTTGCATTTAACACCATTTCTACACTGGAGAACCAAAATGACACGATTCATTGTGTGACCACTGTCACCACAGGGACTCATATTCTGAAGCAGCACAGATGTACTTGGGCTCTTCCACTTGACTATTTCAGGGCCTAATGCAGACAGAGAAACTAATTAACATGTATTGCTAGGGAAAGAAATACAATCTAAACCTTCCCTGGTTTATATCTAAACCCTTTGAGACACCTAACGTCAAAACTAAACAGATCTTCACCTGGCAAACACTTGGAGAGGCTTCAGCTGAAGCTGCCAGGTAAGGGAATGCAGTGTTTTAGGACATTTTTGCTACACACACTGGGGACATACCTCTAACACACACACACAAAGCCCAGAGAAGCATCATGACAGCTGCAAAAACAACTTTGTCCTGGCTAGCATTCACATAACGAAATTACAGTTTCACTCCAGGGAAAAAAGGAAAAAGCACTTAAGTTTTGTTTAGATTGAAGTGCTTGGAGCCACACCACTTATCTGCTATCAGAGCAGATTGCAGGGCTGCTCCAATGATTATTCTGTAATGAAGTAACTGGAATTGGAAGGTATGCAATTAGTCCTATCTCCTCCTCCTCCACCACCCCCCTAACAAGAAAAAAACCAGCACAGACGTTATCACCTCTTCCTCTAGCTTTGGCTACCCTCACTTAAAATACCCACAAAGCAAAGTAGGGCTGTCACAAGCTGCTAACAAGCCTGTCTTGGCCCTGACTGGCAGCAAAGGTGATATTCTCAGCATCTTCCCCAGGAGAAAGTTACTGGGTTACCTAATGGGATCCTTTCTCAAGCACCCACACGCACACATATATATTAAGCTTAACATGCCTGCATTCAGCTATTTCAGAAAAAGCAAAACACTTTTGAGAGGGAAAAAAAAAAAAGTACAGCTGTTCCTACCAGCTTTAAATTAAAGCATCTCTCGTTAATCCTCTTGGGCATGACCACTGGGAAACGCATATATTGAACTGAGGACACAGGTATCCCTTGCTGGCACTCTGGCCAGTTTTACTGACTCCAACCTGGCTCATTTTACCTGGGTTATTTACCCTAATTTCTCTGAAAGAGCTGTGCTTTGTGTTTGTGAAGTACATAACAGAACTTTTCACTAACAGCAGCTAATAGTTGGGAGATGTAGAAAGGCGACAGACACCCCACAGACAATCCCTGATCCCAAACTGCAGTCCTGATAAAATACACGCTGGCATTTACTGAGGCTCAGAAGTTGATCATCCTCCTTCCCACTCCAGCAATAACCACTGGTCTAATTAAAGACGTGGCTTCTCCCAACAGCCTCTGCCTCACGTACATCCCCGTAAGGTTTCTCAACCTGTGACTCAAGGAACACAAAGGAGAGCTGGGGGGCAGGAGGGATTCCCCTAGTCCTAAAATAAATAAATATTTTAAAAACTAAAATTAAAAAAAATTTAAAATCCCTTATGACCACTATTGATGCAACATAATGAACTTGTTCTACAAAGGTCCATTTCAGATGCAACAATTTCACACCCAGATTAAGTTCCTTGACTTTCTTCTCCCAAATGAAGCTTCTCCCAACTTCTTAAAAACATCTTCCAAAAAGACAATGCAGGATGCACTGGTGCCTTCACTTCCTTGGATTTGGTCAGGCCAAGGATGAAGCTGTTAACACCTCACAAAATCCAAACACAACCCTTCCCTCGGTGGACAGATCTACTCATCCAAAAGAGGAAAAAGGGCTAAACAAACAAACAAACAAAACCCCCACCCTTTTAAGGCAAGCAGAGTGTGCAGAATCCGCAGAGACATTTGTTACAAAGATATGTAAACTACTAGAACGTACTTTATCCTACAATTTACTCCATGGCCTCCAGCTGACACACCAACACCATTTTAACAACTCCATAAGCAGTTAAAGCTGAACAAAGCAATCATCAGGAAAACTGGTTTAGTCCACTGGCGGCAGCATCCCCTGCCCTATCCATGGAGGAAGCATGACTCAAACTCCTCCGAGCTCCCATTCGCAAGCACAGGCTGGAAAGCTGCATTCGAAGAGGATTCCCAGGAACCTGCACCAAAGCCACAGTCTCCAACTGCCTCTGCTGCGAGACCAACTCGAAGAAAGTTATTTTACATTTTAATATGACTACAGCTGCGGCCCTACTGCACCTAAAAAAATCCGTAAGCATTTGAAGAGAAACACAAGGATTTTTTTTTTTCTTAACACCATGGGAGATGGATTCAGCGCTATCAGTAATCCTCCCACAGCCCCAGTTTCAGAAGCAGCAGCAGATTTACTTGAGATTTCAGACGCATAAACAAGCGCTCTTTGCATCACTTCATTCATGTGTTTATTAAGATAAAGTTACCTCATTAAAAAAAAACAATGGTAGAGCGTCATCCTTCAGAGAAATGAAAAAATGCAAGGAACTGTCTGTCCCACAGCGCTTGGCAAGTTCTGGTGGTTAAATGGAGATGTACAAACCCGTTTTCCTTGGGGGATTTTTGGGTGGGTTTTAAGAGTTCCCTTATAAAACCCCTGACATTTGTCTCAAGGTACCCTGCCTCGAGTTTGGGTCTACAGGGAGCTCGTTCCCACCACCTCAGGAGTCAGGATGGGAGGAAGCACAAAACCCCTGAAGGCATAAAAAAATCACGAGGCCCAACACCAAGAGCTTCGCGATGGAAAGGATTTTTACACTCTGCAACAAAGGCCAAGTTTCAGGACAAAGACGTCAATGAAGAGCTTCAGAAATCAGAAGAGAACGGGAAGCACATGAACCAGCGAGCACCAACCACAACTCAACACTGATACACAAAACCCCTGCTCGAACCCAGGGTCCAAACTTTTTCGAAATGTAGCCTCCAGTAGGACACACTGCAGAAAGTCATGAGTTGGTCTTTGAAGTTTAGATACACCAGAAAATTATTTCCCCTACCCAGCTGCAGAGGGATAGCTGCTGCCTTTGATGCTACAAGAAATTTTGGTCTTAAGGATCGCCCAAGGACTTCAAATTGCTTGCTGGGCTTGCAGCGTGGCAACACCCGAGCCTACAAATGCACACGAGCATAATTATGCCTGGTCTAGACTTGGGGGGAAGGAAAAAAAATATATATTTTCAGTGATGTTAGCACAGAAAGAAAATAACAGCACATACAAAGAAATCTCTGGAGTGACTTATGAAGAAGATTTTATGCTTGGCTTTCTGCCAATTAGAGAGGAATTAAAGAGTCTAGCAATATAACCCCATTCATCCTGAGGAAAAAAACCTGCATTTTAAAGTGATCAACGGAATAAGAGGGAGGAAGAAAGATGGACAAAGGCTCAGGACTGCAACTGCACAAAGTAACACAGGAAGTTTCTGATTGTACTGAGACAGAAAACGGGCACGAATAGTTCAGATTGTAAAAATTAATCCGGTCTATCGCATCCAAAAGACAATCAGCACGTAACAGCTGACTCCGAGTAACAGCATTCCAATAAAGCAGACAGTATTTTTTACTATAAAATTCCAACTGCTTCAATATTTGACAGATTATATGGCTCCACTGACTGCCAACCAGCAAAATCACTGAGAGGTGGAGGTCACAAAAACAAAAGCAAACCAAGTGGAAAAGGCATGGCCAGACACCTTGGGAAGCTGCAAATGTGTCAAAACCCGGCCTTTTACTAAGAAACAACATTTAGTAGCTATCTGCAATGATGAATTTACATCCAAACTCTTTTGGAGCTTAAAAATTCACATCATGAGACCAGCTCTTAGCAGAATTAGGACCAGACTTGACATGCCCCACTTTCCCCAAGGTTACTTTTTGAAGCACATCTACACTTAAAAATATTTCCAGTGCTCTTCTCACGCTGAAGAAGAGCAACCAAAACCCACCTTGTAATTTTACTGTTCTGGGCTTTTTATAAGAACTCAACACTTTTTTTTATTTGAATGACAAATGGAATTTTGCATTAGATTGCAGGTTGAAAGTTACTGGAAATGGCAGCGAGCTGCTGTTACTTATATAAAGCCATTGCAAGGAGGAAAACAGAAGTTACTGAAGCTTTCTAAATCAAACCTTGTGAAGGAAAAAAAAAACAAACCACCAAACCAAACCCAGTAAATGAATCAGAAGCAGCTTAGGAGTTGCTAGGGATGTTTTAAAGTTAATAAAATTCTAAATTAAATGGCTGCCGCTTAGGTTTGCCAAAAAATTATGCAAATTTCCAAAGTTCATACATAGTCATTAGCACAGCAAAAAAGCAGGTCCCAAATAAGCGAGGGAAGTTTGCCTCACTCTTATTTTTCCAGCAGATGGAATTAGCTATGTGTGAAGCTATTTTTTTTTTTTTTTTGCAATTGGAGATTAAATTATATTACCCTGAATATCAATTCTGCAAGTACAGCAAGCTGGATACAAGTCACTCTTGGAAGCAGGAATATTCAGTCTGAATCCTTCTCTTCCATCATTCTAAACAGGGCACTGGAGAGGCTGGGAGGGAGGGTTTACATATTTAAGACTTCATTTTTCAAACTGATTGCTGACGATTTAGTTGAGACAAGTTTCTCTCGAAGCACATTTAGAGTTAAAAGTCCAAACAGGTTTTTCCAAAGAAAAATGTCTGCCTCGACTAAAAATACATCCTCTTGATGTGCTAATTGACAGATCACAAAAAAACCATCTAAACTGCAAGTTGAGGCAAGGGGTGTAAACAGAAAAGTCTCCTGGTTTTCTCCATTCCCTCCTCAAAACCTGGTTCACAGGCACATCCATCACATAATGTAATATAAATTCACCTTTTCCATTCCTATTACTGATTTGCCACTTCATACCTTAAAAAAAAGACCCAAACTTCTCCTCAGTCCTGCAGTTCTGCAGTGATGGCTGAGCTTCGTGCGTGCCCTTGACCAAAATACTCCACCTGCGCCCCAAAATCTGAATTTAATTTCTCTTAAGAAATTAAAACAAACCCAAACTTACATGGTTAAAGGAACATTGGGAGGGCAAAGGAAAGTTAACTCTGATTTAAAAGTCAGGTAAGTGACACGCTGGATTGGACACTATTAACCAAAACTGTGCAAGTTAAAAGTTGATGTACTGAAAGCAGTAGAAGCTCTGCCCGCAACAAAATGAGAATTCTCTTACAAAAACACTTCTGCGGCCAAAGGAAACACTGAGTGTAAGTACGAAAGCAAGCACTTACACCTATCGTGCTCTCCCCCTCTTCCTTCTCAACCAGGGAGTCTCATTTATCTCAAAGGCAATCAAAAGAAAACACTTCGATTTTTAAAGTCAGAAAAGCTGCAGAAATGAAAGCCCTGTCTGGCACGAACAAATAATATTTCTGAAATCAAAAGAAGATTTTTCCAAGTCAGGGGAAGGGCGAAAACAGTCCTGAATAACTTACGTTGCACAGCCCAGTTCCTGCCAAAACAGTTCTGTAAATCCCATGGTAATTCAGATAATTTTCATTCTTAGAACAAAACAGAAAAAAAAAAAAGGAGCTAGATTGAACATTAGCAACATTAATTGTGTGATATGACCTGAATGATGCAAGAACAAGTAGTTAAGTGAACCACAGCATCTGCTGAATTTTTAATCACTAGTTGTTTTGCTGCAAGGCAGAAGAACACTGGATATTAACTTCCAAACACTGCACGGAATGGCACATTAGGGCAGCAGGATTCTGACTGGCAGGAATTCTGCCTCCCTGCTACCTAAATGCCATCACTTCGCTGTGAACTGCAGACAGAGCAGCCTCTAAAGCAGGATTATTTTTTAATCACATTTAAAAAAAAAAAAAATCACTATTTTCCGCACCCCAAGATACCAGTCGGCCATTTCTGAATAATATATTTATTTTCTTTTAAAAAGCTGACATTTTCCCAACAGCTACTAATGCATCCCTCCGTGCTACGTACATTTTACTTTCCAAACAGCTTTAAGTAGCCATGTGGCAGCCCAGCAGCAACTCGCTACCGAAGAGGTGGTTGAACCTCCACTGTGTAGGAAGGTGATCTGTGTAAACATTCCTCTGAGCTCTGTACTGCAACAGGAGGAGCAACTGCAACATGTTTAGGCACACCTGGGCTATATTTAATCCATCTTGCCCTGACACCCACTGCCATGACACTGCAGACACCCGAATTTGGACAGCCAGGTCATGGTGCCATTGATGCGAGTCAACGAGCCCGTCCTAAACCCGCACCAGCCAGTCCTGCTGCGATTGCTCTTGTGTCTGGTACCCAAAAAAGAAAGAGCTGATTAAAAGCAAAGACCATGCCCACGGTGGTAAATACAGCTCCAGTTACGCTCTAGGCAGAAAACTGCAGCAGCAGGATTAGGGAGTGATACAGCAGATATTCCCCTTCCACAACAAGGACAACAAAAAGAAAAGTTATTTGGGGAATAAACACGAATCACACAACTACAATGCAAATGCCAAGTATAAGTCCCACAGTTACAGCCGGAATCTGCGCTAGGGGCAATTGTTCCAATTCGTATTTTAGGGGTGAAAAAAGAGGACACTTTAGGAAAAGGCCGACGTTCATACATTTAAAAGCCTGTCACGCTGACTTTAATAGATTCTAAGTTTAATAAGTTAATAGAATCAAAATAGGTAAGAAAACAAACCCAGCAAAATATGGTGCAAATAAAAACGGAGCAGCCACACATACCAAAGCAGCATTCCCGTGCCCTCCTTCCTGCAGAGCTGACAGAGCTGGGAAGAGGATCTCTAACCAACAACTTTCACTAAGCCAACGTCTCCTCCAAAAGCTTAAATGTATAGAAACATCCAGCAATACATCTGACAACCCAATAATCCACGAGAGCCAAAAAATCCCAGCAGGCAAGAGACAAGTGAGACACTTCCCAAGATACACCATCTTTAATGATAGCTTTAGGATCAGTCCTGTGTCTTCCTTACAGGTTCAAGATGAGCCACTCTCTCCTCTGGAGCCAGGTATCAAACCTGCCACAGGAATATTAAAGTATGCCACACCTGCTGGGAATACAGCAGCCTCTGTGAGGATTTTACCAAACTGCCTGTCTGGTTTTGCTGCAGGGCAGTGAGAACCGAAAATAACACGTTATGAGGGATGTGTTGACACCTGGAACCTCAGGGTACCACGGTAGTATCACACATCCACTACACAATGTTCAACTTCACATCACCAGACACCTGACTTGGCACCTCCATACCCCAAAACCACAGCCCTTCCTGACGAGGGAACTACAGGCCAGGCTCTGTGAACACTGTGATGAACACCCATGTCATGCTACAAAACAAGCTCCCAAATTTAAGGGACACGGCAAGCTGTTTTATTCCCTGCAAGGCACCCAGCTGCAGCTCGACACTCGACAAGCCACTCACAATTCTTCACCATCCTCCTCTAAAAGAGCATTTAGCGCGAGTGAAACGTCCCCAGCTTCCTCATCAGCCTCTGCTCATTCTCCAGTGAAATATAAAAGAGACAACTTAGTCATACAGAGCGTGCAGGAGGATTTTAAGACAGTGGTATTAATCAAACCCCACAACTTTTCACACCTATTAAAATGTTACTTTGTCATTAGCAGGGGAGATTTCGATAAGCGCGATGCAATTAACAGACAGCGCCTTTGTTACCAGGCTGCTGGTGATGAAGCCCAGGCTCCCTGACATTCCATTTCTTCCCCTCGAAGGCTCTTGTGCTACAGCAAATTTATGGGTTTTAGGGGAGAATTGGGCATGTTACCTTCAAAATCAGTCAATAAGGCCCTTTCACTCAGGCCCGGGGAAGGCGGGTGGCTGCAGGAAAGCAACACAAGGCTCTCCCTTCCCCCTCCCCTCAGGACCCAAAAACACTCCCATCCCCTGCAGCAAGGGATTAGCCATTTATTAAAAAGGAATCAAAACACTGTAAAAAGCTTCCAGTTAAGATTTCAAGGGGAAAAAAAAACCAAAAACCAACCAAACCCCAAAAGCCAAACCACAAACAACGCAACGCCGATGGAACTGGAGTTACAGCAGGAATTCTTCCAGACTCCGAAGAACGGGCAGCTCAGACCTAAGCAGGATATCATTTGTCCGGACAAGGTTGATCAAATGGAGGACAGAAGTAAATTAATTTTTTCTTAGTCAGTCATTTTGCTGCCACATTGGGCAGCAACAACAGTCGCAACCTTACAAGGCACTTACAGCTTGAGCCTCTGGACTTTCAAAAACCACCGCCCATCACCACGCTTGTTGGTTTGTTTTTTTTGTTTTTTAGGGCTTTTCTGGCTCCTCTCTAGGGGTGACAGACAATTATAATGGCCAATTATGTAAAACCTTTCATCCGCGAAAGCACGAAGCGCTACCAAACACTCATTAAGAGCCGCGACTCGAGTCTGCCCAGCACGTTCCCCACTTGCACGGCCGCCCTTGGCACAGCCAGGACAGCCCTCGGCAGGGCAGGACCGACCCCTGGGACACTCACACAGCCTCGCAGGAGGGTTTTACAGCCCGCAATGCTGGAGCTGAGCTTCACAGCCCCATCCAAGCCGGTTATTTAAGAGCGGAGCCGTACGCGGCTCGTTGGGGCGTTGTACGAAGCACCTCGGCAGGACCAGCCTCGGACCCACTTCTCCGGCTGATAACGAGGAGAATTAAAAGCTACACTTATTGTTTCGAGTTAAGGCCTTGGAGGAAGTAATTCCGAGAAGAAATCACTTCCACTGTAATTGTACTTTTAACCATTTCCTTGGGTTCTTACGCCACCCCCACGTGAACACGTTATCCGAGCGTTATCACAACATCTAATAACTATTAAAGCTGTCTTTCCGGATCGCTGTTTATGTTTATCGAGTTCACAACCCCTCCCTGCGAAGGGCTGATCGATGGGCAGAAACACACGGCCAGGAAGTGACCGCAACTCAGGAGACCAAGATTTGGGAGGGGGGGGGAAGAAAAATACGTGCGGGATGGAGGGGAGAGGGTGCGGGGCGGGAAGGGAGAGGTGCTCAGAAAAGAGTGTCCGCGGAAGGGCCGTGACCCGCAGGGAGCAGCGGGGCCGTGTCCCCGCGGGGGACGGGCGGGTTACGCAAGGCGCGGGCAGCGGGGATGCTCCGAGCCCCGCACGGCGGCGCGGGGGGG
>WEKX01018395.1:468438-513293 GCA_013390025.1 Pitta sordida | reverse complement strand
GGGGGGGTTTGAGGGGGTCGGAAAGGCTTTGGGGGCTCGGGAATGGGCTCCGTGACGGGCCTCGGGCGGAGGTCGCGCCCAGAGAGGGGGCTGTCAGTGCAATCTCCTCTCTGAGCTGGGCTGAGAGCGCCCTGAGTCGCTGAGGGCACAGTGCTGTGGTGGCCCCTCACAGCGGGGTCTGAGGGTGCCCCACAGTCTGCCCCAGACCTTCGGGGCTCGGCTCGAAACCGCTGAGCCCAGACCTTCTTCAGCGCCCCCTTTGCTACGTTTAAACGCGGCAGTGTTTGCTCTGTCTGCTCTGTTCTCTCACTGTCCAGACTAAAATGTTGTCGTACCCCTGCTGCCCTTTGGTTCTTGCGGTGTTGCTGGTCAAAAGCGGCTCTTTACCCCCGCTGGTATTTATAGAAGTACATTTTCAGTTTTAATTTTCAGTCGTGAATGTTGACCCTTCGTGCAAACCTTCTGTCTCCGTGGCCTTTATCTGAGTTTATGCCAATTTAAATCTCGTTTAATCTTCTAGGCGCCTGTTTGGGCAAGACAAGGGCAGTAACCTGAAAAGAAGAGGAGACAGGTATGTCTGTTCTAAACACAGTTTTAGAGGTTTGATCTTGTCCTTCGTTTTTATTGAGCCTGAAGAGATGGCTGGTAAACTCCTGTGCTGCTTTTCCTGATCTAGGGGATGAGTTGGGAACACCTCTGTGGGAAGCTCTCTCTGTATTTCTGCTTGTTTTATATTTGCCTTCCTCAGGATTCAAATTAATTCTCCTGCAGGATTTTTTTTTTACCGAGATATTGTTCACTTGTTCATGAGATTTATTTTTTTTTTTCTGATAGGTTCTAAGTGCAGCAATAATTAGGAAAGTGTTGTAAGTATGAGGTAGGACATAAAATCCCTTTGAATTAGATATTTAGCACTGTTTAAGGCAAGGTGAAGGATGAAACCCAAGATATTCACAAACCAGGTGGTGCTGACACATGGCATCTCTTTCAGGATTATTTCAGGATATTTTCTGCTAGTAAAACTTTTTAATTACTCTGTCCTAACATAGAAGATTTTGTTATTAAGCTGTTTGGTGCCTGGTTTTGCAGCTCGCTAGTAAGTCGCCCATACATAACCGCAGTATATTTTTGTAGGTAAAACTCTTCCAAAGACATACGGAATCCTCTGAAATTGTAACGATTTGGGTGTTAATAAACCTGTTGTTTCCTGAATTAGTCAGAGTCAGTCACTATCGAGGGACTGGTAGTTCTCGATGGCAAAATAACTCGTGGTAATTTCGTGAGTTAAAACCTCTTTGAGGGGTTTGCAGTGAAGTCCTGGGGAAAACTTCCCATCTGAGTTCAGCGAGTCTGTTAATGAAAGGTTGTGATTAAGGAAACCTCTAACAGAATGGTTTGGACATAACTTTTGGGGGTGGGACACTGAATAACCCAAAAATACACATTAATACCCACAGGACAGAAATTCTCTGTTCCCTTTCACGTGCCCTTGTCCAAAATCCCTCTCCAGCTCTCCTGTAGGTACTGTTAGCACAGCATGTACAAACCAATAGATAGAGGTTGAAAAAATCAGGGAGAGAAATCCTGCTTGGAATGACCATTATTGTATTGCAGTTACATCCTGGAAATGGTGCCAAGTCCTCCCATGCGGGACAGAAATTCCTTGCCGTCAGATAAGGTGTAATCCAAATGCTCACTTGCTTCCAAGTATTGTCCTACAGCCGCTGTGATTGTCTTGCTCATCTCCTTAACGTGGAAAACAGCTGTGGTGGAACTGTTGGACAGGGGTGCAGTGTCCTCTACTCCTCGTGTGTGAGACTTGGCCAGTCAACAACCAAAGGAGCCTCTGGAATTAATAAAATAATGAGGAATTACTGAAAGAGGCGTCGCTAAAGTTGTTTTCTCTTGTACATGTCCAGAAACAAAGAACCTGGGGCTTTGCTCATAACTTGCAAACTTTACTGCAAAGGGAAAACAAACCCTAACCGTTCTGATTTTTGTCCCAAGGTTGTCAGGATGGCTTCTACCTCCCAGTTTGCCAGTCGCTACAAGAAGGATTTGAGCACGGAAGCCCTCAGGACCAAGATTGCCCGCAGGAAATCCATCCTTCAGAAGGAGAACAGGCACAAGCAGTTTGAAAAGGGCCGGCAGATCAGGATGGCAGACGTCAGTGTTCAGCTTTCCAAAGAGAAGGGCATTTCTGAACTCAAGGAAACAAGGGAAACATGCTCTCAAGAGAACAACAGTGTAAAACAGAGTAAGTAAAGAATTGTCGTAGACCTTTCAGAAAATGTTTAAAATGTCTTTTTGTGGGTTTAGTAACACTCTCATGTAATTCCAGTCAACATTTTAATTTGGAAAAAAGGTTTAAGATTTAAAACCCAATGACTGTCAGTCCTGGTACCTGTTAAAATCAAGAAGATAAAATCTTAATTCAGCAGCACCCTCCTCCAATGGGAAGTGCTTTGTCCTTCAAGGTAGGAAAAACTCCATCCTAAAATCTCATCTAACATACAACTGTTGTCTGTCATGTGCTTAAGGTGTGCTCAGAAATGGGTAATTCTATATTTTAGTTTTAAAATTGCTTGTTATTGACCACTTGCGTTTCCTCTCAGGAAATGGAGTCTGCATAAATACTGGATCCTGCTTCCTGGGTCTCCTGGGTTCTTGTAGTCTAAGGAATTAAGTTAGTCTTTAAAAATGTTAATGTATTTCTTTAGCAATGTTCTTACCTTCAGTATCTTGCTAGCAGGAGATTACTGGAGGATAGTCCCTTATTGAAACTTTGGAGTGCAGTCCATCTGTAACCAGATCAAATATGAGATTTAGTAAATGAGTGTGTCCCTCTTCCAGCCTGAAAAAAATCATCTTCATGATTTTGTGACTCGTCTGTTTTCCTCGTTTGCTTCAGAACTGGCTGCAAGTTCAGCCACCCAGAGGGTGAACGAGCGCAGGGAGAAGCTCCAGCGCTACAAGGAAGAGAAGGAGCTTCGGAAACTGAAGGAGCAGAGGGAGAAGGCGAAGAAAGAAGTGTTCAAAGTGGGTTTGTACAGACCAGCTGCACCTGGATTCCTTGCACCTGAGGCTCCAGTGGCAGCAAAGCCACAAGAGAAGGTAACAAGAGTAATATGTAGTTAATATATGTCTCAATTAATTATATCCGTGCACTCGACTCAAATTTCTCTGTGTGTACAAAATCTCTGTGTTATTCCAAATAAACAGTTTATTTTGCAAATGCTTTATTAATATTTCTGGTAAGGAACAATCGTGATGTAATTTGGCTCATTTTTTTTTTTTAAAAAGGTTGGAAATCCTACTAGCGACATGGAGATTATTTTTTAAATTCCTATGCTCAGTTCAAAAACCTGAATGATTAACCCACAAATGAAACAGCTGAATTATTTTAGAGCTGATAAATTGTTCCTCTTTAGTCCACTCGACTTTGAAAGTTTTTCATATTACATTTTTCACCTTTCTGCCTCTTGCTCCCTCTCACAGGGATGGGAGGGAAGGTTAACTCTTGTTTCCCTGGGGATGTTTGCAGGCAGTTCCTGCTCCCTCTGGAAGGATTACTCGATCAAAGGCCAGAATCCAGGAAGGAAAATCCCTGATACCAATACCATCTAAGTCCTCCACGGTTTGTATTTTTATATATATATGAACTCAGTGAATAAATTTAGAGAAAAGGATGCCATTTTAGACCATACAACCATAACTCAGAGTTGTACCTTTACAAGAATTATAATTAATTATACGAATCAGTTAATTCCTCACTCGTGCCAAGGAATTTTTATTTTTACTGTGAAGCTTTGCAGTCTCTTGTGCAATTAATTGTATAAAAAAAGTAAGTTCTGTTGAGGAATTTCACCAGCAGGAACCTGTGAGAGAAGCTGCTTTTTGAATCTAGCAATCTCTCATCACAAAACTTCAATGTCCTTGAAGGAATTCCAGTCACAAATTTGCAAAGGGACAACTGAGTTAATATTGTTTTCTCTAAACTGATTTTTGAAACAAGATGTGTGTTAATGAGGCAGTAGCTGGCACCTTGTTTCATAGTAAACTTTAAATATCTCTTAAATATTTTCCTCTTGCAGGTCAGTGCCCGCGGGCAGAGCACACGGCCCCCAGAGGCGGCAGGACGGAGCACAGTCAAAGCGGCTGGAAAAGAGACAAGTATGGGAGTGATCTGAGCATCAAAGGATGCTGCTGGTTGGGGGGGTGAGACCCACAGGATGTTTTTGGGTGCAGGAAACAAGTTTTTAAGGATAGCGGTTGGCAGATCATCAGGGGTGTAGCTCGAGGGCTGGGGGCAGTGGAATGCAGGATCCTGGCAGTCCTGGTGACTGTTCATCCCAGGGGAGGGATGAGACACAGGTCAGTTGGCAGGATTGCCCGGTTCCAGCTGCCCCAGCTCCTGGAGCTGTGCAGGGGTTTCTCTCTGCCTGCAAGAGGAACGTCACTGCTGCTGTTGCAGAAGGGCAGGTGATTTCATCTGGAAAGAGGAAGAACGGCTGACATAAGGAAAATACTACTTTTCCTTGGTATTGTGGATAGCCTGAAAAATAACTGTTTGTATGAGCTGTAAATCCTTTCAGTGAGGTCAGTGTTGTGTCTGTGCAGACAATACACTGATTTCTGTGGTCTCTAAATGCAACTGCTTGGGTAACTGAGTGTTGGGAAAGCTTTGGGAAAGGCTGGGCTGCTGGTAAAACACATCACCATATAATGCTGGAGCCAGGGGCCCAAACTTCTGGTGCAACTGAAAGAATGGGGGATTATCTTCTTCAAAAACCAAGTAGAATCTTACATTTTCATCTTTTAAAACAGCCTTTTCTGTATCTGCCACTTTTTATGTGACAATTCCGTATATTTCTTAAGGAAAGAACAGCCTTTAAGGGAGTAGAAAGCTTTGATTAGAAATCCTTCCTCACAGCCCAGTGATACCCCTGCCTTAAGCAGACACAGCCAAGTCGTGTGGAATATTGACCTTAATGCAAGATATTCCGTAATTCAGAGTGAAATGACTTTCACATCATTAATCTGATTAAATCAGCAAGCAGCAGACCTTTATTTAAATAACTCTGAGTGGTGCCCTCGGTGAATACTGAAGAGATCTATGATCAGTGTTTGATAAAACAATGGAAACATCTAATCTTTGAAAAATTGTCATGCACTAGACTTGATTATTCCTTTTGTGCTGAACCAAGGATATGCATTAGATGGATTTAAACTTCCCCATGGCAGAGGGTTGGAAGGAGATGACCTTTAAGGTCCCTTCCCACCCAAACCATTCTGGGGGATTCTGTGAAACATCAATATAAAAATGTTTAGGAAGAGACTTTAGATAAATGAGATGTTGCAGTTGTTTATCTACTGTGGTTATTTTCCCCAGCTTGTCATTCCGTCTTGCACAGAATTGCAGGTTGGCATTAGAGACAGTGATAGCAGTGACTGAGAGGGGCTGCTGGATTTCAGGCAGAGTGTGGAACAAAGAGCTCCTGTTCAATTTTTCTGTGCGGGAAAATGCTGACATATTTAAAGGCTATAGCAACAGTACTAAAACACAAAGATGAAAATGATTAAGATGGGTAATTTGGTGCATGAACTCGTCATATTTTATAGAATGTTTTAGAGGCAATTACTCTTAAGAATGCTTTGTTAAATTGCATTAAATTCTGACCTTGCAAGTCTTTCATATAATGGTCAGGACATCACTTTGTTACACTGATGGTTTGCTTAAGCTTCCAGCTGTGCAAATAACCGTGGCAAGTTATTACTCTAGAAAGCTTCATCTGTAAAACAGGGATGGCATTGACTCTGATTGCAGAGAACACGGAGAAGGGATCCTTTGGCTTTGTGCACTGGTGCCTTGATGGACCTGGATCAGTCAGGATCCCTCAGGATCAGTCAGGATCCCTGAGAGCACTGCCTGGAGGCCAAGGCTGAGCTGTGCTGTCCGTGCCAGCACATGAGCTGACCAAAAACACCCCAACCCTCTTCATCCTGGCAGACTAATGCAACTGAGGGCTGCTAGAGCACTCTTCTAATTTCTACAAGATGTTAACTTTCAGTTATTACTTGAGGCAGCTCCTTGAAATCTCTGGAATTCCTGTCTCCCACAGTGTCGCAGCCCACAGCCCAGCCAGCCCCAAATGTGAGGATGACCAGAGCTGCTGCCTCTGCAGCCAGGCAGGTGCTGAAACCAACAGCTGCTGCTGCAGGTGAGTGAGGCAGGGAGCTGTGTCACTCAGCTCTAGCTTGGGCTGGGCCTAACTCAGGCCAGGTTATCATGCAAGCAAAGCACTAAACACTCTGTCACTTAGGCCCTCACCTGGAGCTCTGGTACAGTATTTCAATCAAGATGTTGAAACCAACACTGGACAGTTTCCCCTAAAATCCATCATTGTGGATCAATGACCGCTTGGTAATTACAGACACAGAGAACAAAGCCACAACCAGTAAAGATTTACCACTTTGGTGTATTGCTGGTTTTGGACACATGATCATTGTGTGTGTGAACAGGAACAGAGAACTCTGGAATGCCAGAGATGAGAACATTTGTTCTCCAGGTCAGGAATTTCTCTTTGTCCGTGTTTGCCTCTTTACTAGAATTCAATTCACCAACAGAAATCCTATACCACACAGAAATTAAAAACATGAGCTCAAATGGGCTTGACACTGTCTCTTCAACCTCCTTTATTTTTAGTATTAAAGACTAATGACTTCACATGTTTTTCTTTCTGGATGATGCATCTCTTACTAGGCTGTTAAATCCTAGGCCGGGTTTTCTTTTAAATGAACTTGTGCAATGCTATTACTTCCCTCAGCCACCTCCCACTCACGAAACAAGACAGTCTATCCCTGTCTTTAGCAACTGGGTTTTTATGGCAGTGTTTTGGTGAAAGATTACCTTAATCAGGTGCCTTTTTGACCTCAGGGAGTTTCTCTTGTTCCAGCTAACCAGTCCCAGAGAAAGACAGCAACCACAGGGAAGCAGAAACCACCTGTCAAACCTGTTGGAAGGAGATGACCTTTAAGGACTTCTGAAATGCAGAAGCAGTAAAACTGATTTAAGAGCCAATCACGGTGTCATTGTAGCTGAAATAAGTGTTCAAGCCTGGAAGCAGTAAGTTCACTAATGAAATAGATTTTGGGAAGATGCTGTGTGTATTTATACTGCCATATTTTGACAAATCAGGTCAAATTTAGTACTTATATAGAATCATAGATTACCACAAGGGACCCACAAGGATCATCAGAGTACAGCTCCTGGCTCTGCACAGGACAACCCCAAGAATCCCACCGTGGATATGGATGTGGTTGATGGGTGACTTGATTACTAACTAAGTCTAGGACAATGATTTAATATAGACGAGGTTCTTACGTGACGTATCTGAAATCTGATATTTTAACTAGGAAAAAAGAGACTCATTTGCTGGCTTTATCAAGCAATTGTGGATTTTGTGCAGTTCATTCCTTTTTACAGCATGTTCTGAGTGTATCCTTTTCCTGCTCTCAATATGAGACTCTAGAAGCTCAGAAATAAACACATTTTTGGGTTTTGAACCATAAAAAATGAAAGCTGGAAATGCTTTTCTCTGCAAGGCAGACATGGTTTGTAACTGAAGGCAGTCGTTGCGTTCCTGGTGTCATCACCACAACAAAACATTTCTGGCTCTATCAATGATTTTTCTCCTTCTTTGCACTCCAGTTGTCTCAAAATGGTGCAATTACGCACACACAAGAGGTGAGAGCACTGACACCTTCACAGGCAGTTGGTAAACTCTTGGGGCAACCACAAAGTCATCTCAGCTTAAAAACTTTGCTAAAAGCAGAAGCTGACATTCCTTGCAGGGGTGACTGAAGTAGAACAAAAATTTTCATTGGGTTGAAGGTGCGTATTTTCTTGAAAACCTACCCAAGTTCTTTTGGCTGCTCTGAGCTGCCAGTCCCTCAATTCAGTATCTCAGAAATGTGTTCTGTGGGACTGTCTGGCCACACATCCCATAAGAATGTGGATCCAGCTTATTGTTTATTTTTTTTTCCTCCTCTTTTAGTGGTATTCTGTGGTCCCAACTGCACTTGTCGTGTGCTGCATTCCTCAGCTATCAGCCTACTGCAGCTTGGTTCTCACCCTTTGGATTGGACTGTGTGTGTAAACTTTGAGTATTCAACAGGCCTGGTTGGATTTGGAGCCAGTACTTCTGCTCTTGAAGAGTTTTATCACCTTAAAGCCTTTTTTCCTATCCGTGAGGGCAAGCATTTGCTAGTGTTGATTATGCCATTCTTGTTCTAGTTCAGCGAATGTGATTGATTTGATACATAATTGGATTTGTCTATTTATGCCGTTACAGGTAATTCCTTCTAAACATGAAGTGGACAAAACTGTTCGAGTGGATCCAGGAGGGAAAGGCTCTGCAGCTGATACCAAGCTTTCAGTGCCAGTAGAACCTGAACAAGAGCAAACCCCAGTGGAAAACAACAATTCTGCTCCAGGGAGAGCCAGGACACGCTCTTTTGCTCCTCAAAACTTCGTGTTCCGGCCACTGAGTGGATTGGCCCCCTACAAAGTTACCCCCATATCTCCTTCAAGTGCAAGTGCTTTTTTGACACCCACTGCCTTCTGGGATTTTTCCAAATCTCCAGTGTAAGATTCTTTCTTCTTAAAAGGCCTAAAATGCGAGTGAATCTCTCTGTGATGATGCAGAATCACTCTGTAACAAACTGTTGTGGTGTTTGAACACCTGATCATGATTTTTGCCATCATTTACTTAAATGTGGACTTAATACAACACCAGATGTGGATATTATCCATAACTCTGTCCCTGCTTTAGGAGCAGCTGACAGGTTCTCTGCCCTAAATCCCTCTGCACAGATTTATTAATTTGAATAAGATTTGCTTGAGTTCTCTACTGTTGTGTGGAGGATTGCCTCCTAAACTCTGCATTTCTGTGAATTTGGCTGTATTTGATGTCAGTTTCTCCTTTTGTCCTAACTCGAAATGCACTTTTGCTTCTTTGCAGCAAAAAAATTGAAAAATCCAGTGAAACTAAATTAGAAAAGCCTCATTTTAAAAGCCAAGTTTCACCTGCTGTTGAAGGCATTGAAGAACAGCAAATGACCGCAAGTTTGAAAGGAGAGGAAGGTAGGAAGTTCACATTTATTTTATTCTTCTAATGTTTTTAATTATCACCAGATTCTGAACAAATTCCTCTCATATTTTTCAGCAGGTGAATCAGATGAGAAAACTTCCACTCAGAGACCAAATGAAACAACTCCTGTCTCAACAGCACTTGAAGTGAAGTCAGATGATCCAAGAGAGCAAGAGCACGACGTGCCCTATTTCAGGTTTGGGTTCACTTATTTCATTTCCCTGATGCTCCTTTGAAGGTCCTTAGCAGGAGTAACGAGACACCTTGTAAAGATGAGCTTAATTTAGTGGTGATTGGTGTCTGTCAGCAGAGCTCTGAGCAGAGCTCTGAGCAGGCACACACACATTCCTGGCTTCCCTTCTCTATTGTCAGTGCAAGGAAAGAATATTAAATTTAAACTCTCAAGGCTGACACCTTGTCCTGAGGAACACAACCTTGAAAGCAGGAGAAAAGAAATTCCATCTCGGCCAGTCAGCAAAATAAAACAGTCTAATGGCTTCTGCTCAAAGACTGTGTCTTCTCTGAGAGAACAAGGATAGTAACCCCTTACAGCCACAAGTCAGGAAATGCTCCAAAACCTTGGTTTTTTCCCCTCTATCCCTGTATTTTCAGAAACATCCTTCAGACTGAGACGGAGAGGCTGCTGTCTCAGTGCCTCCAGTGGGATGGAAACCTCGAGCTGGACATTCCAGAGGATGGTAAGACTAAACTGTAATAGGCACTGGGCAGGGACAGAGTTAAATACATTTATTTACTGTTTGATAACTAGCACTGACTGCAGCACTTAATCAGAGCTGTGTTAAATAAGGTCTCCTACTACTAAAATCGATGAAGTGAGTGAAGTGCACATCAGAATAGTTGTTTGGTGTGTAAGTAAATGCGTGAACTTTAACCAAGCTGTTTTTTTAAAATAAGATCAGCTATTACTAATGTAGGATAAGTGCCCTCATCTTGGCCAATGAAGGTGACTCAATGCTTAGAGATCCTAATTCTTTTGAAAGAAGGTTTAGAGCAGCTCAATGGATGCCCCATGTAAGTTACATTGCAGGTTAGCAAGAGATGAGCATAGTCCAAACAATAAACCAGTTCAGACCCTTCAAGTACTTGATTGACATCAATTGTCAAATGAGGGATTATTCCAAGGTGGATTTTTTTTCCTGTTGCCATCAGCTAAAGATCTGATCCGCACCACAATTGGTCAGACACGACTGCTCATAGGAGAGAGGTTCAAACAGTTCGAAGGACTGGTTGATAACTGTGAATTCAAACAAGGTGAAAAAGTGACCATGTGTACTGACCTGGATGGATTTTGGGATATGATTAATTTTCAGGTATGTACTTGCATGTTAACCTGCTAGAATAAAAACTGATGGAGTTATTTATGAACCGTGGATTGAAACTTTTTTTTTGTAGTATCCAGATTGCTTTTAATTTTAATGTAAAAAATGCTGTTTCTTCCTTAACACTTTAATAATAATAATATAATTATATAATAATAATATCAGGGAGTATATTATGATTTATAATTCATGGAGCAGGTCTGTGGTGTCTTCTCGTGTATCTTGTCCGTCTCTGGAATGAAGGTGTGTGTAGTCAAATCCTCTTCTGCTTCGGAGTGAGGATACAGCCACAAGGTCTGCCTGGACTAAAGTTGGGAACTTCTGGAAAATTCCTGGAGCTCACCAGGAACGTAGGGATTTCATGCTCCAGTATGAGGATAATGCAGAAATTACAGTTAACCCTATTGAGGGGGTCAGCTTAGGTCATGTCAGCTGTGAGAACATTTAATGTTTTGTATCAGTTGGTTTCATTTCCTTCTGTATTTAAAGTACTTAAATGCATTAACTGTGCTTGGAGCTCTTACCTGATGTTAACACTGTTCTAATGCAAACCTTGAAAAGTAAACCTGGACTTCTCTGGGCTTTTCCAACAGATAGAAGATGTGAATAAAAAATTTGATAACCTGAAGAAGCTTCAAGACAATGAGTGGCAGCCACTGGATGCCCCAAGCAAAGCACTTGTCAAGGTATGAATAGCTCCTAAAACAGGTCTGGTGACACTTGTGCTTTTAGTGCTAATTGCCTCTTTTGGCTGGGAAGGTTGTTAATTCTTAGTTCCAACGACTTCTTTTTGGAGTCATTGGATACTGTGCTAGTAAGACAAATCTTTTAAATTTAAGATATAAACTTATCCTTACATTTTATCTGGGCCACTGATCTCAACTCTGACTTAACTGGAAAGGGAACCACACAGAAATTTGAGGGGGGAGTGCTGAATTACAGCAGTGTCCAGTTAAACCAACCCCATGGGCAGCTTTAAACAGCTCCTTCTCTGAGCACAAGTGGATCTGACACTATGCAAAATAAAGTATTGCTTATTGCAAAATAAGCTTCAATGTGAGTTGTTTTATCTGGTTAAATATCTTACTACTCCTGAGTAACAAGTCATATTTGCATTGCCTTAAACTCTGTCCAGATCCTTGAGACTGCTTAACTAATGATAAAAATGATATGAAGGTTGATAAGAAACTCTAGGCACGGGAAACAGGAGGGAATTTGGTCTGTGGGAGGTGCCCGTAAACGCCAGAACCCTACCGGTGGTACAAAACAAAACTTCCCTTGGGAAACTGGATGTCAAGAGAGACTTCACCGACTGCTGGGATTGTGTCCTGTGGTTACACTGTGTCCCTGCCACTAGGAGTCCCTCCATCCCAGTGTTTCCAGATTCCTACTGGATTTGTTAGGAAAAAGAGTTGTATTGACTATTTCTGAACTGCAGACTCACTTTGAAAAATATTCTCAGTGTTGTCATCACAGACTAACCTTAGCAGCTGGATGTCAGTCCAGGAGATTCTGGAGATGAGCAGAGATTTGATTTATAGAATTATAGAATTGTTGAAGTTGGAAAAGCCCTCTGAGACCATCGAGTCCAGCTGTTCCCCCAGCACTGACCCGTGTCCCCAAGTGCCACGTCCACACGGCTTTTAAATCCCTCCAGGGATGGGGACTCCACCGCTGCCCTGGGAAGCCTCTGCCAGGGCTGGGCAACCTTTTCCATGAAAAGAAATTTCCCAATATCCAACCTAAACCTCCCCTGGTGCAAATTAAGTCCAGTTCCTCTCCTCCTGTCCCTTGTTCCCTGGGAGCAGAGCCTGACCCCCCCCTCTGGCTCCACCCTCCTGTCAGGGACTCGGAGAGATCCACAAGGTTCCCCCTGAGCCTGCTTTTCCCTGCTGCTCTCTGTGGGACCAGCAGGTGTTCATGTGTCACTGCTTCTATCCAAAGCTCCCAGGAGTGACCTGGACCTTCTTACCCTTTCAGAAAAAGGCTGTTCCAAGTGGAGTTCCCAAGGCAAAGCTGGAAACAGCTGCAAGAGCTGCTGCCCGGAGCCGCCTGGCTTCTGTCAAAGCTGCCATGAGGGAGAAAATGAAGCATGAGGGAGGTGCTGATGGTGCACACCAGGAGAGGCTGCCGGAACCAGAAACAGTGGTTTTTGAAGCGGGGTTCTTCAGAATTGAAAGCCCTGTGAAAAACTTTTCAGGTGGGTGGAACTCAATTGTGATTTGTGTGACCTGTACTGAAGAGAGTTTAATCCCTTGCACTGGGGACAGGAATTGTGCTGTTTATCCTGGATACAACTCCTGTGCTGGGCACTGTTTCAACCAGTGACCAGTTAGGACAGGGCTTCAGAGGAAACTTGTACATGAATGTGCTGATCTGAGTGGTTATGGCAGCATGAAATCCCTGCTTAGACAGAGGGGTGAAAGAGCTGGTTCATGTGTTCCCAGCGGAAGTTTAATAATGGAATTCTAATCTGAGTGTTCCCATGTTCAGCTGATGAACCTCTCCATTAAAGTCAGTGCCAGCTGATGTTCTCTAATTCTAAGGCAGCAATTGTGGTCTTTTGTTTTTTATGAAACTTCTGGCAGTGCTGTCTTCAAAGCTACAAAGAAAGTCTACCTGGTTGTGGTTGAGCAGATTGTATCCAGTAACCCAGTCTGCTATAAAAGCTGTTTAATAGTTTATAGTTGAATAGTTCAGGGGGTTTAACAGGTGCTCACAATATTTCATTTGCAGTATCTTAGTGCAATCTATATGCAGCCAGTATTTCCAATAATTCTGGACTGTTTAGGAAGTAACACTGCTTCTTTCCCATTTCTAGTCCATAATTTGAGTTTTAAATTCCCCTTTTTTGGTGCAGATCTCTCTTCTCATCACAACTAACATTTTTTTCATGTGTTTGTAGAGGACAACTCCTGAAAAGCTTTGAGTAGCACTGGGTTCAAGTAGAGAATCTGTTCTAAGCATCAGTTCTCAATCTGTGTCTTTTTAATTCGATTAAAATGAACTGATTTGAAAGATGGAAGTTAGTAATTTCAATGTTCCCCTTGCAAGGGATATAAGATTTCAATATAATATTTGCATAAGACAATTCAGCAAGCAGGAAACAACAGTGATCCTATTTAGAATCACAATGATCAGTTCATTTCAGCTTCTGGAAACTGCTCTAGTAATGAAAAATCAAACCCATTTTTCAGCCTCGCTTTCAAAGACACCCCGCAGACCTTTCCAGAGGACTCCTGGAAAACAGGCAACACCAAGATCATCCTGCAGAGCTTTGCTTCCAAACATTCCTTCTGCTCCTTGTGACCCTGAGGAGGCAACTGCAAAACAAACACCATCAGGGCTCAAAGGCTTCCACCCAGCACAGAATCTGAAAATGGACCCATTTCCTACTGCAAAAACTCCCCCTGATGGTGTTCTTGAGCAAAGGTAGCTTTTAATTAACTTTGTACAAATAATTTTAACTGAAAGACATAATACCCATTATATGTTACCTTCCAATCTGGCAACAGTGAAGGTTGCAAAGTCCTTGTGACTTTTCCTTCCCTTAAGCAAATATTAAGAGCTTTGCCCAGATGTGATTTTGCTGTTGAGGTAGAAGTTTGTTTGCCCAGAAATTTTGATGCAACTCAGCAGTGCCAGCCAAGGAGAACAAATGGAAGATCAGGTGGGCAAGTCACAAGATGATTGAGAGTGATTGATGGAGATGATTGAGAAGAGTGAAAATGTTTTGGTTTCTCTTCCAGTATTTCCACGGTTGCAGAAGAAATTTGTCCTGCTGCCAGCACAGCAGAGGGAAATAAGGTAAGTCAGGCATAGTTTAGGAGTGTGCTTTAAAGATTTTGTTACTATTAGCAAAAAACCCAAAAAGGTGGAAAAATCTTAATATTATTACTGCTTGGATCTGTGCATGACTGCAGCATTCATTTCCCCTCCCATCCTCGTGTATAAATGATAAATTTATAAAAAATTTTGGCTACTAATTTTTTCTTATGCCCCTTACTTCCTCCTTTCCCTATCAAATGAGAAATCACTTGTTGGTGATGTCACTCTGGGGAAACCTTTCAGTATTGCTGAGAGGTTTTCCTTCAGGAAAAGTCTCACCAGAGAACATCTGTGCTTGAAGTCCACGTTCTTCTTTCCTGTGGAAGGACTTGCTGAGAATGTCAAAGGCATTTTCAGGCTTGGGAAACAGTTCATGTGAAATGGGTCACTGCCAGTGCCTCACACTGGAGTATCCAGAGTGGAAACTCCATTTCTCCTGAATTGTCCATAAAAGCTGCAGATTAGAAGTGTGGATTTGGCCTGAAATAACAGAGACGTGGCTGAGGACAGTCAGAAATCCTTGTTTTTCAGGTGCTGGAAGATTCTGGCAGTGAATCCAAAGCAATGGATGGCACGGAGGAGATGGAACTATCCACTGCAGAACAGGGACAAGATGTTGTCATGTGCAGCCCAGAGAAGGATCCCAGCACACAACCAAAGACACATCAAACAGGTGCAAATCTTAGAGCTGCTTCGTGTTGTTTGTGTGGGACATGTGGGGCCTTATGGTTACCAAAAAACCTTGGAATAATCTGAATATTACTCTTTGAAATTGGTGTGAGCTTAATTTATGTGTGGTGCTACCAAAATCTCCTGGGTTTTTTTTCAGTAAATGCAGAAAACAATGCTGTTTTTTTTCAGCTCTGGCAGCATCAGGCTAACTTCTTTTTTAAAAATGAAATGTTCTTATTTTTCAGATGTTCTAAGTAAATATTTGACAGCCAGTGAGAGGGATCCTTTTGATTCGGTAAGCTGACCTCCAAGTTTATTCAGCTAAGACAAGTCACATGTTACAGGGCTCTTAACCTTTGCTACAGACTCGGTTACTGCCCAAAGACAATTAAACTCCTGAAGATGTTATCAAGGCAACTCGGGTAACTTTAAATTCAAACCACAGTGCAGCTGTCTCCCTGCTCAGGCTCACCCTGACATTCTTTATTGCCCATGATGAGTGGAGGATGAATCAAGACATTTGTAACAGGACAATGTCTGGCTCTTGTCAGATTCATCCTTTAAATTACGTTTCTCACAAATTTCTTCGTAGATATTCACTAACACAGTGAACAGCCTGGTTTTCCTCCACTTTATTAATAGAGTTTTTTGAGTCTGTCCCAACTGAAGCTGAGGTTCAACAATATTTGGAGCTAAAGGTTTGGAATGGAAAAGTGTGCAGAAACTTTCAAAGTGTTAGTAGAACTTGAGTGTAGAATCTCTTGTGAAGAATCCTCTTTAAAATATGGCTTAGCAATTTAACTACTGTCTTCAACACAGACAACATGTACTCACTTCTTATTTTATGCCTGGAAATCAGATTGCAAAATTGCTCTTAGGAAAATGATGGTTCTTGCAGCAGTCCATGATTCTGACTAATTGTTCCTCAAGCACTGACTCCACGCTCTGATTCCTCCCACAGCCAGTGCCATGTGCTGAGCTCCCCTTCACCCCACTCAAGACCAGAGCCCAGACATTCGCAGCAGCTGAAATATCCTGTGACCTCATTGCCTTTTCCCCCGCTGCTCCTCCTGGGGGGAAGTGAAGAGTGACTTAAAATGCGAAATACGTAAGTTTTATGAGCGAGAAACCCCCCGAGGGGGATCAGGAACACACAGGCTGCTACCCTGGAACTGTGCTGGGAGTGAAGGGGCACCTGTAGTGATGGATCTGATAACGGGGTTTGCAACACTTTGTGCAGCAAGGGCTGCTGTGCCTGGGTAGTGGGCTGTGTTCTGCTCATACTTTCTGTATCCAGTGCTTGGGAATTCTGGCTGCAGCCTGAAGTATTTTTATGTTTGTACCATTTCATGTATCTCCTGTCTCCTTCATCTTTACACTTTTATGTCCTGGCCTTATTTACGTCACGACTAATGATTATTACAAGTTACCTGTTGGATTAACTGTGCCTGTGCCCCGTTCTGATGGGAGGGCACCTTCTGGGGTGGGATCCAGCCTGTCCCCTCCCCAGAGCACTGTTCCATGCTCTGAGGGTCCCGCTGCTTCCCCAGGCTCCTGTTTGGGGTGTGAACACCCACCTCAGCACCTAATTCCTTCCTGGGGGAATTTTCCCCCTGGATTTGTAATGTTAGAAACAGAACAAGGATTTCAAAGTTGTTGGGTTTTTTGGCAATATATTAAAACAAGCACTGAATATTATTTCCTTTAAGGACACAATTGTCGACTGAGCATCTTAAGTACCTTGAAGCCAAGACGTACTTTCTCCTTGGTTTTGACATATTTAACCTCAGGCACTTCTCTCATCTTGTTCCTTATGGATTCCCTGCCCAGACTGTAACATATTTGTGCATAAGGAACCTGCCAGTTAAATAGACTGTGCATTTGAGGAAAAGTCCTGGAGTACCAGGAGCTGTTGTATGTTTAAGGAATACCTTGCTGGGCTTCTTCTTGCTCCGCTGACCTCAGTGTAACACACACATCCTTCCCCCAGCCTGGATTCTGATCCAAGCAGAGATAACTCAATCCCTCAGCAGAAAGGGGTTCATCTGGCTTAAGTTTTAACCTGGAAGCTGTGTACTCATTACACTGAAATAAAGGAAGCTGATGTGTGGTGGAATCCACTTTATTGAATACTGAACTCCAGGTACAGGGATAGCTTAGGGTAATTAATGATTTGCCTGCTCTGCTCACTCATCAGCACTGTGACCAGGATTCCTGACATCCAACGTGTAGAATCATAGAATTGTTTAGGTTTGAAGGGATCTTAGAGCCCATTTCATTCCCTCCTTCCAACTATCCAAGGTTGCTCCAAGCCCTGTCCAACCTTCCAGGGATGGAGCAGCCCCAGCTTCTCCGGGCAGCCTGTGCTGATGGGATCAGTGTCCTGCTCTGGCCTACTGGATCTGCTGGAAATTTCAAGACACTGCTTGTAACTTGGCATCTCCCAAGTATAGAAGAAGCAACTGTTACAAAACACTGAGACCCGTCAGTAAGATCTTTGGAAACATCAGTGGTGCCTATTGTGCTGTTCCTGTTTTCCAGACGAGGCTGGAATGACTCACAGCAAAGGGAACATACTTCTGTTTCCTTTTTTTACCAGCCTGACTCACGAGGTGAACTTGCCAATAAAGCTCCCCACCCTTGGAACTGGTCTTGACTCATCAGGAGTGATGAGTGGAGAGGAGCACCAACCTCGTGACCTGTTCCATGGAGTACAAATGGGATCTCCCTTGGGAGGGACAGGATTCAGGACATGCTGATTTGGGACACCAGCTGGGCACAATGAGCCTTTGAAGCAGAGAGTGGGTGACTTTTCCATCCACAGTCTAACGGAGAGATTTTGCTTCCTCCAGCTCTGACCCGTTCCTGAAATACCTTGTTCTGGTCGGGCTCAGAGGCTCTCAAGTTTTCCCTCTTTTCCAGTGTTTCCTAGAGGATTGCTGCCTGAGTTCTGAGGGGCAGAATGCCACAGGCTACTTCCCAAAGTACTCCTCTGTAGAAATCAAACTGCTCCTTGTTCCTCTCTCTACATCAGGAATTCAGCTCCTTCCACGTTTGGACTCAGGTTGTTGGAGGGTGTCACATCCTTGGAGATCTCATTGAAAACAAATGTTACTTGTCAAAACGTTTTATTACCTCAAAGTAGTCACATGAGAAGGCACTTTTACACCACAGAAAGAGCACTGAGTGCCCCCCTGGTTAAATCATGGTGGGCACGACGCTGGTGAGGGTGATGTCCCCTGCAATGCAGAGCTTGGTGACCTCGTTCACCCTCTTCTCACGGAAGTTGTACTGCAGCAAGTGAGCGTCGTTGACGGCCACCTTGAAGTGATCCACCTCACAGAGGATTTGGAGCTGAAATAAAGACCCCAAATCAGCCAAAAAAAGCCCCACTCGATTTGTTCTAGAAGAAGTTTTAAGCTACAAACTCAAACAAGCTGGAGGCTGCTGCCAACTGGGTCCAGCCCAGTGGCATGTGGAGGAGCTGGTGCAGCAACTCTCAGCTGCAACACCACCAAGTGACCTTTGCCTTCCCAAAAGCTCTGCTGTGCTCTTCCTCCTTCCTGTTTTAGCCCAGCTCCTGCCTCCGCAGGACCATGCCAGTCACTCAAAGCAGAGCCCTACAGAGTAAACCTGCTTTGCAGGAGAAAAAAACTCAGGAAGAGCTGCCAAAAATCCATTATAGAAACCTGTCCGACAACTGCTGCAGAACAACTGTAAATAAGGAGTGTTTCATAACCCATGGTAATAACAAATGGGGATAACTTATTCCCTGGGCAGCTGGATGTGCAGGAGGAGAGTGCTGGGGAGTGCTCGAGGCCCTGCTGTGCTGGACAACCAGGGCCACAGGGAATGGGTGCCCCTGAGGCACCTCTGGGAGCTCGTTCCTGGGCAAAAGCATCGAGGTCCTTATGTGGATCTTGTTGCCTGAACCCTCTCGGTGCTGTTGGCACACAGACACCGAGCTGGTACCTTTATTTTTGGTACCTTGAAGGGTTTTCCAGCTTCAAATGGAAACCTAGGAGCTGTCCTGTCCTCCTTCCCCCAGATGTTTTGGAACTTGGAATTGCAGACGATGACTTTCTTGTGGTCTTCGTTGAAGCGGGGGTTGAAGTGGAAGGCAACATCCTCCCCTCTCTTGAAATCCAGTGAAAACCTGCAAAGACAAAAATGGATTTGCTGCTTTTTCCACAAAAGGCCTGGGGCCTGTTACAGGGCTTCCCAAAAATGGCAAGAGAGAAACCCCCACAGACTGCATAGGGCAACAATGTACACACCTGTTTAGTGCAATAGCTGTTGTTACAGCAGGCACGTGTTATTCAGGAATGGAAAGCAGATTCCAGCCCCCTCCCTTGCTCCATGGAAAAGCCCCCCACCCTCGGTGCCAGACACCCCTGGTACCTGTTTGGGTTGGGGTTCACAGTCCCAGTGATGGTGATGAGCAGCCGAGGGACGAGTCCTGCCTGCAGGGGCAGCTCAAAGGGGACTTTCTGGCAGATGAGGGATTTGGTGTCAGCAAAGAAACACATCAAAAGCCAAAGGCCACCCCTGCCAGGGACAGCCAACCCCAGGTCCCTCCCCTGACCAAGAAAAATCAGGCACTGAAGACACAGAAGCCCTTATAAGTACGATGGAGCCATTACCATTGGAGGAGCTGGTCCTCCATGTGGAGGAGGAGGCCCAAATCCAGGGGCACTGGCCGGTTGTCCTGGGGCAGGAACTGGTCCAGGTGCTGCTGGTGCTGTAGGGAATGCTCCTGGTGCTCCTGGATACATCCCCTGTCCTGCTGGTCCTCCAGGATATGCTCCTGGTGCCCCAGGATAGGCCCCTGGTGCCCCAGGATATCCCCCTGGTGCTCCAGGATAGGCTCCTGGTGCCCCAGGGTATGCTCCTGGTGCCCCAGGGTATGCCCCTGGTGCCCCAGGATAGGCCCCTGGTGCTCCAGGGAAGGCTGGGAATGCCCCAGGAGCCGGTGGCTGGTTCCCCCAGGAGGGCCAGCCCTGGGCTGGGGGGGCACAGGGAGCCGGGTTGTTGCTGTTGGACAAGGCGTCAGATAACTGGGGACAGAGGGAGAGGAGGAGGGTTAGTTGGGGGAGAGTCATCCTGGGATCACGTTGAGTTCTCCAACATCCATCCTGTTCAGCCTGCAGCGTGTGCCAAAGGCAAGAGCTCAGCTCCAGACTGCTCCCCAGCTGAGTGCTGGGCTGGGGGTTCCAGAAAAACCATTAAGTGCTGACATAGCTGGGATGAATTTGGGGATTTACACGGGTTAGCAAAGACATGTTCCCTCCCATCCCTGCCACAAGTCCCCACTTCAAGACAACAGTCACAGCCCCCGCATTTTTTTAAAGAAATCCATACTTACGGAGAAACCGTGTGACATTTTTCCTAAAACAAAAAGACAAAGGAAGCTTCAGCCACTTTTAACACACACCATCTGGAAAAATAGAGGGGTTTGGGGGGAGTTAAAGTTTAAAGAAGCAATTGCTGGAATTGCTAAGTTCCCATCACGTACCTGCCCAGCAGAGCCGAGAGCTCTGGTGCCACAAATCCTGGTCTTACACCTGTGGGATGAAGTGGGGGTCACTACTATGAGCAGCCTGAACACTCCAGGGTGAATCCAGCCCAGACACCCTCCGGATAAAATCCACCACTGAGCTTACAAGGCTGCCATTGCTACTCACTTCCCCAGCCCCCAGACACCACACAGAAAAAGATTTCCATAAAAAAAAAAAACCCAAACAGAATCCCTTGGGGGGATGAAGCACGGAACAGGAGATGTGCAGGGTTTAAAAATGCAGCACATCAAGGACACACAGTCACCCAGGACACTTGGGTGAGAGGAGGGTGACAGCCATGGATACAGGTCCCCTTTTCTCCTCCCATTTATCCCAAACTGCTCCGTGCCGGGTGGAGGGCGCAGTGGGAAGGACACACCAGCCGCTCCAGGCCAGTCGATAAAAGCTGCTTTACAAGTATTTTATGAGTCCACACCACGGCAGGGCCAAACACACACCTCCCTGTGCAAGGGAATAGCCTGAGCTGGGTCTGTCCCATCAAAGGGAGCATTCATAGGAGAAGAAGTTAAAAAAAAAAAAGGAGAGGCAGAAACAGGGAAAGAAAAGGAAAATTCCAAATTGAAAACAGAGAAGGGAAATTCTGTTTGAAAGCAACACTCAGATGCACAATGCTCACAGCAGATGTGGCTGCCCTGCCTCAGGAATAACAAACCCCCAAGGTTTCACAACCAACGCCTTTGCCAGTAAAACACTCGTTCTCCTGAGCCCACGAGGGTTTCCGAGGCAGCCTTTCCACCAGCATCCAACAGCACGGACTGTTTGAACAGCCCATATCTCCCAAAGCTTTTATTTGCCTTCTGGATTCTTTTAAAGCCCTTGGCTTTGCCAGTGGTTTGCCAGGCAGAGCTGGGGGGTGCACACACAGCTCCTGACAACGCCCCCAGGCTGGATCCACATGGGTCAGGTTTGCCCCATGGCTTGTGCTGCCCCGGTGAGACATCCCTCAGGATCCCCCTCTTCTGCTAAACCTCAGGGAGCAGCAGTTTTCCTCCCTTTGGGCCTGGTGGGACAGTGTGGCAGGAGTCTCGTGTCTCTTGGCTGGGTCTGGGACAGCCAATATGGTATTTGTAACATGAGTTTTCAAATCTCACTAATCCTCCGCCACCAAATGGTGCCACCGAGCCTGGTGGTGACCGTCCTCTCTCTGTCACTGCAGTGCTGGAGCTGTAGGACACAGCCCTGGATTTGCCTCCTGCCTCGGGAAGGGCTTTTCTTCCACCCTCTTGGGCAGTGCCTCAAGGATGAGTTGCATGGAATTACAGAATAACTGGGGTTGGAAAAGCTCTCTGAGAACATCAAGTCCAACTGTTCTCCCAGCACTTCCAAGGCCACCACTGACCCGTGTCCCCAAGGGCCACATCCACTCGGCTTTTAAATCCCTCCAGGTACAGAGACTCCACCACTGCCCTGGGCAGCCTGTGCCAGTGCCTGACCACCCTTCCAGTGAAGAAATTTTTCCTAATATCCAACCCAAACGTCCCCTGGTGCAGCTTGAGGCCGTTGCCTTTCATCCTGTCCCTCGTTCCCTGGAAGCACATCCCGACTCCCACCCGGCTCCACCCGCCGGCGGGGAGTTGGGAGAGTGAAAAGGTCCCCCCTGAGCCTCCTTTTCTCCAGGCTGAGCCCCCCCAGCTCCCTCAGGAGTCCTCACAGGACTTGGGCTCTAATATCCAGCGGTGTTTGGGCCGCTGAGCTTGAACTCACTGGGTCTCTGCCCCGCAGCTCTCCGAGCCCCGCCCAACCCGACCGAGGATCAGCTGCGGGGAACATCCCAGGCCCAACATCCCTGAAGTGCCCCAAGCATTCCCTCTGTCCATGACGCGGAAAAACTTCTATGTGTGGGGGGAAAAAAACATAAACATTTTCTTCCCTTCGGCGCTATTCCTACAGCGACTTTCCTGGGTGTCTCTGGATGTCCCCAGCCCCCCGACACCCCTCGCCACCCCTCCGCGCGGCTTTTTGGGCACGGGCAGGGCTGTCCCCGCACCCTGCGAGTTGTGAACAGCCTGACAAGCTCCAGCAGAGTCATCAACCCCCACCATCATCCCGAGCATCCCCTAAACCCCTCGAACGCTTCCCGTGCCCCCCGCCCTGGAGCTGGGGCGCGTCTCACCTCCCGCTCCCAGGGGACGAGCGCACCCCGAGCCCTCCCTTCCCAAGGACACAGATGTCCCAGCCCTCTGCTCCNCCCCGGGATCCCCGCGCCGGGACAGCCGGGACAGCTCAGGAACAGCGCTTTACTTCCCCTTGCCCAGCGGTGACACCACCAAGAGGCGGGGAGGGGAGAATCTGCTGGGAATTATTTGCTTTTCTCGTGGTTTGCGTCTCTCGTGGATCCCATTCCGCGCCCAGCTGTTCCCGTTCCCCTGCCCTCCCCGCCAGATGTTTTCCTCGCGAGAGATTTGTCTGTGCGTGTCACGGCTCCACCCCCGCCCGGTTTTAGCGAGGCTCAGTAGAACGCGAATTTCCTTCTAAATTTTGAACATCTTCTGTCCAAAACTGCCAAAACTAAAACCCATCTTTCTGCCCAACGCAGCGAGGCTGGCAGAGGACGGGCTCTGGGAAGCTGGTAGAGGCAGCTGGAATTTCAACAAGCCAAATTTTATTTGAGGTTGGAGGTGAATCATCTCCGATTTGCTCAATGGGCTTCACAGCTTAAAGCAATTGGGGAAAAAAAATGTGGTTTTGTGCTGAAATTCTGATCTTCTGCACTGTGCTCCCGGGGCCAGGGAAAGGGAAGGGAGAATAAATTCAATATAATTCAACATAAATTCAATATTCTATTAGAATAGAAGAAGAGAAAAGAAGAATAGAATAGAATAGAATAGAATAGAATAGAATAGAATAGAATAGAATAGAATAGAATAGAATAGAATAGAATAGAATAGAATAGAATGTTTTTCATCTAATTCACCTGCCTGATCAATTCAGGACTGACCAAAGTTATTAAGGGACACACCACTTAATCGGCGTCATTACAGATGTAGAAACTGCTTCTTTGAGGCAGCAGCTGATCTGAAGGGCTCAGCTGATCCCACAGTTAATATCCAGAAAAAGGCAAAAGTCTACTGAGCTCGATTTTAATGAATTTTAATATAAATCCTTCTGGTTCAGCTCTGCTTATCTAAAAGACTGGGCTTAAAAGAGAGCAAGCTCCTCTTCTCCACGAGCCTGGATTTTACCTTTGAATGAATGAAACTTTGCACAGAGATTCAAATCAAACTGAAGTGTGTAAAAAGGCCAGGGATGCCCTTGGGAGTGGCTGGGAATTAAGTATTACAGGGAAATACTGATTATGTATGTGCTTAATATGTATATATTAAGATATCCTAAGTATATTCGAAATAATAATAAGGGAGTGCTGCTCCACTTGCCTCTCACAGCATCCAACCCCCACACAGTGAACAGACACCGTGATATCTTTGGGGTGTTTTAGGGCAAAGGGACCCAGAAAGAATTTAAAAGTTGTGCTGAAGGATCCCTGGTACATGGCATGAGGATCTGGAGCTTCCTGAGCCTGTAGCACAGGCAGAAGGAGATTCCTGATCTTCAGAAGAGCCCTGCGAGTTCAAACAGCCTTTCTGAGAGGATATGAACCAGGAGAGGCACAGGTTCATGAAGTGGGTGAAAGTGTTTACAGGCAGGTTTTGACAGGGCAAGAGGAAATGACCTCAGGCTGCACCAGGGGAGGCTTAGATTGGATATGAGGAAAAATTTCTTCACTGAAAGGGTGGTCAGGCCTTGAGACAGGCTGCTCAGGGCAGTGGTGGAGTCCTTATCCCTGGAGGGGTTTAAAGCCGTGTGGATGTGGCCCTTGGGGACGGGGTAGTGGTGGCCTTGGCAGTGCTGGAGAATGGTTGGATTTGATGGTCCCTGAGGGCTTTTCCAGCCTTAATGTTTCTATGATTCCAGATATTGGTGAATTCTGCCTTCCCATACAAAGGAATTCCTTAGTGCACAGCTTTTTCCCTTCCTCCTTAAAACTCCTCCCAGATGTCTTTAGCAAGGGAGATTTTCATCAAAAACCTCTATTGCTATTTCCAGGATTTCACTCAATGGCTCCAAACATTCTCCAGAAAGATTTGCCTGATTGTTGGGGGTTTTTTTCCAGTTCAATGCCATGAGCTTTGTGCTTCCAGTTGTGCAACAGACACACGGTATTAAAAAAAAAAATCTTGTCACTGAATGCACATCTGAGCTAATTCCTTCACTTAGATAAACCAAACTTCTGTGAGGTTGGACATGGACTGGAGCAACCTGGCCTCGTGGAAGGTGTCCCTGCCCATGGCAGGGGATTGAAACGAGATGAGCTTTAAGGTCCTTTCCAACCCAAACCAGCCTGTGATTCCCGTGATCCAGCATCCAGGGGGTGGGTGCTGAGCCCTTTGCACACAGAGCTGAGACAGCCAAGGATGCTCCACATCGTCTGAGTCATCCCAGCATGACTCACACAGCCTGAGAGGTGTGACCACTGTGGTTCACAGTTTTGCCTCTTGGGACTGTGCAGAGTTTATTGCCAGAGCGCTGGGTGAGCAGGGCAGGGCAGGAACGCGCCGGATCTGTGGGAGCTGTAACTCACAGGCATCCCATTCCTCACTCCCGGGGGCTGGGATGCAACCCTGGGATGGCTGCCCTTTGAAAGGGGATGAAAAATTATTCCTGTCTCAGAAATGGGCATATTCTGTGGGTTTGACTTTTTTTTTGAGCACTCCTAAGCATCGTGTTTGCTTTAGAGACTCTCACACAAGTTAATTCATGGAGACTGGTTGGCAGAAGCCATGAGCTGAGGTGACTGGAGAGCAGGGGGCTGGATCTGCAGACATTTCGTGCCACCACATGGGCAGGGACACAGGAGGCAGCAGCTGTGACACTCCACAGGCACAGGCAGCCCCATCCTCTGCAGGGAAGGGACTGGGGGATGCTGAGTTTGGTCGCTTAAGGTTTGGAGGAGTATTTTTTTTTAAAGTGTGCATTTCATTCCATCAGCTCCACATCCTTCCAATGTTGGTGTCCCAGACCTGAACACAGAACTCCAGTGGGTTCTCACCAGAGCAGAGGGGGAGAATCCCCTCCTTCGACCTGCTGGGCGCATGCAAATGAGTTTTTAATTCCAATTCAAAATTATCCACCCTTGACTTGGTCCCAGTACCCTTTACACTGATTTATATCAGGAGTTAATGTCCTCTGCATCTTCTGTTCTTGTGGATACTGAGTATCCTGGAGGCAGAACACCCCATCCCAACAGGAGATCTGTCTCTATAAAGTTATACAACATTAAAGCAGTAATTTCAAACTGCCTATTGGAAATTAATAATCAGAAAAATGCTCCTCTCTTTTTGATGGCCAGTTACTGAGAAGGAAATCAATCTGGAGGGCAAGAAGCTGATGGCACAAGAGATCCCCTTCCCTTTGCACAGCAGAACAATTCACATCCACATGATTCTCCCAGGCTTGTGACTCCTGGGGTCCATCTTGTGCAGGGGGCTGGCAGCACCCACCCTGTGCAGTGTTTGTGCTGCAGATCTGCCACAGAGGCCGTGCCTGGGGCAATCCCAAAGGGTGACATTCAGCCATCACCTCTCCTCCCTCTCTGTGCAACCTCCCAGGCCGGGCAATGGGAGCAGGGACAGTGTCACCTCCGTCCTCAGAGCCAGGAACGAGGTTCCCAGTGCCACAGGTGCCTTCGTGGGGCCCACACTGAACCTCCCCGAGGTGTCACTGGGGTTTCAGCCCCACATTCCAGGGGCTGAGTCACCTCCGAGTCTCCTCAGCAATAAAAAAGAGCTATCACAGCAAAATCAGGTGACAGGAGTCTCCTCTGTGACCTGCCAGACTTGTGCAACATCCTCCCAGGACTTCTGATAACAGGGAACTGAAGGCCTCACTCCTCCCTACACAGACCTTTTGGGGAGGTGGCTCATTCCAGAGCTTCCTTGGCTGCACCACTCACCTCCCCCTCGCCAAACATCGCCCTGCCCTGGAACTGGGGGAAAACTCCACGAGAGGAAGGTTGAGAACTCCAGTAACTCAAGTTTGGTGGCACAGAAAGCAAAATCAGGGATCTCACAGCACCACGCCGGCTGCTCACATCCACCTTCACATGTACCAGCAAGTTTGGCCTGGCTCTCTTTATCCTCCTTTTATTCTCTCCCTGTGAAGCACAGAGCAAAGCTCCAGACTTTGGACCTTCCTTCTCCCGTGCAGAACTGCGGCTCATCCAGTTCCCTCTTGCTCTGACGCTTCCAGGACGATGGCAAGTCCAGTCCAGCCCAAAAAGCTTCACCCAGCTTCTAGATCCTGATGCTGTCAACGAGCAAACCCTGCTCCAGTTTGAAGCTTTTATATTATTAAAGAAAAAAAAAATTAAAAATGAGAAGCACTTTGGTGCTGACTTGAGCACTGAGTTGATTTTCAAGCGTTAAATGAGTCTTGTGGCAATTTGTGTCGACAGAGATTTACAGAAGCCCTCAAGGCCCCCCTGGGTTCAAACTTCACAGTGATTACACCCTGGGCTGCTGCACCCAGCTCGGCACAGCCTCGAGCCCAGAGCTCCTGAAGGAAGGTGATTCATCCAAATATTATTAAATAACTGGATGAGAAATGCCTGCAGAGACCCCAACCCCTGTGCAGATGGGGCTGAAGACCCCCGTGGTTTGTTGTCATCAAAATCCAAGGTCCCGTTGCTCGCCCACATTCAATCCATGTAACCCTAAAGAAATGAATCCAGCCTAAAAATCCCAAAGGAACAGCGCTGTGCTGCAGGAGGGGATGGAATCAGCTCAAGCCAACCCTCACCTAGGGCAGGGTGAGCCCCTCTTGTCCCTTTGGCTGTAGCACCCAGAGCTCCTGGTCCTGAGGGTTTGTTGCCTCCCGCTCGTCCAGGCCCATGGGAAAGGTGCTCTATGAGGACAGTAAAACCCTGTGTGACACCATGCTGAGGACACGGGGCTGGAAAGAAAATGTAAAGCCAAAGAAAGCCAGGACAGCTCAGCATGATCCCGCAGAAAGCTGCACTACCAACCACTCTGAAGAGTTTAAAATAACTTCATTACACAGTGGTTCTATAATGACCCAGCAGTNCAATGTTGGTGTCCCAGACCTGAACACAGAACTCCAGTGGGTTCTCACCAGAGCAGAGGGGGAGAATCCCCTCCTTCGACCTGCTGGGCGCATGCAAATGAGTTTTTAATTCCAATTCAAAATTATCCACCCTTGACTTGGTCCCAGTACCCTTTACACTGATTTATATCAGGAGTTAATGTCCTCTGCATCTTCTGTTCTTGTGGATACTGAGTATCCTGGAGGCAGAACACCCCATCCCAACAGGAGATCTGTCTCTATAAAGTTATACAACATTAAAGCAGTAATTTCAAACTGCCTATTGGAAATTAATAATCAGAAAAATGCTCCTCTCTTTTTGATGGCCAGTTACTGAGAAGGAAATCAATCTGGAGGGCAAGAAGCTGATGGCACAAGAGATCCCCTTCCCTTTGCACAGCAGAACAATTCACATCCACATGATTCTCCCAGGCTTGTGACTCCTGGGGTCCATCTTGTGCAGGGGGCTGGCAGCACCCACCCTGTGCAGTGTTTGTGCTGCAGATCTGCCACAGAGGCCAATCCCAAAGGGTGACATTCAGCCATCACCTCTCCTCCCTCTCTGTGCAACCTCCCAGGCCGGGCAATGGGAGCAGGGACAGTGTCACCTCCGTCCTCAGAGCCAGGAACGAGGTTCCCAGTGCCACAGGTGCCTTCGTGGGGCCCACACTGAACCTCCCCGAGGTGTCACTGGGGTTTCAGCCCCACATTCCAGGGGCTGAGTCACCTCCGAGTCTCCTCAGCAATAAAAAAGAGCTATCACAGCAAAATCAGGTGACAGGAGTCTCCTCTGTGACCTGCCAGACTTGTGCAACATCCTCCCAGGACTTCTGATAACAGGGAACTGAAGGCCTCACTCCTCCCTACACAGACCTTTTGGGGAGGTGGCTCATTCCAGAGCTTCCTTGGCTGCACCACTCACCTCCCCCTCGCCAAACATCGCCCTGCCCTGGAACTGGGGGAAAACTCCACGAGAGGAAGGTTGAGAACTCCAGTAACTCAAGTTTGGTGGCACAGAAAGCAAAATCAGGGATCTCACAGCACCACGCCGGCTGCTCACATCCACCTTCACATGTACCAGCAAGTTTGGCCTGGCTCTCTTTATCCTCCTTTTATTCTCTCCCTGTGAAGCACAGAGCAAAGCTCCAGACTTTGGACCTTCCTTCTCCCGTGCAGAACTGCGGCTCATCCAGTTCCCTCTTGCTCTGACGCTTCCAGGACGATGGCAAGTCCAGTCCAGCCCAAAAAGCTTCACCCAGCTTCTAGATCCTGATGCTGTCAACGAGCAAACCCTGCTCCAGTTTGAAGCTTTTATATTATTAAAGAAAAAAAAAATTAAAAATGAGAAGCACTTTGGTGCTGACTTGAGCACTGAGTTGATTTTCAAGCGTTAAATGAGTCTTGTGGCAATTTGTGTCGACAGAGATTTACAGAAGCCCTCAAGGCCCCCCTGGGTTCAAACTTCACAGTGATTACACCCTGGGCTGCTGCACCCAGCTCGGCACAGCCTCGAGCCCAGAGCTCCTGAAGGAAGGTGATTCATCCAAATATTATTAAATAACTGGATGAGAAATGCCTGCAGAGACCCCAACCCCTGTGCAGATGGGGCTGAAGACCCCCGTGGTTCGTTGTCATCAAAATCCAAGGTCCCGGTGCTCACCCACATTCAATCCATGTAACCCTAAAGAAATGAATCCAGCCTAAAAATCCCAAAGGAACAGCGCTGTGCTGCAGGAGGGGATGGAATCAGCTCAAGCCAACCCTCACCTAGGGCAGGGTGAGCCCCTCTTGTCCCTTTGGCTGTAGCACCCAGAGCTCCTGGTCCTGAGGGTTTGTTGCCTCCCGCTCGTCCAGGCCCATGGGAAAGGTGCTCTATGAGGACAGTAAAACCCTGTGTGACACCACGCTGAGGACACAGGGCTGGAAAGAAAATGTGAAGGCCAAAGAAAGCCAGGACAGCTGAGCATGATCCCGCAGGAAGCTGCACTACCAACCACTCTGAAGAGTTTAAAATAACTTCATTACACAGTGGTTCTATAATTACCCAGCAGTCACTGAGCCAAATCTTCATGGGTTTGCCATAGCTTAGGAAACCAGGAGACATGGAAAGGGAAGAGCTTTGCAGGAGTCCCTTTCCTTCTTTCCTGCACTAGATTTTTTGCAGAGCACAGAAATTCATTTCCCCATGAAACACCAAACAGGGCTCCGAATTAAATCCCCTGCGGTTTTTGTGCTCCTCCAAGCAGCGGCCAGACCTCAGGCAGTGCAGCACAAGTCTGTGCAAAGATGTAAGAGAGTCACTAAAATTTTGGGTTTCTCATCTTTTCATCAAGTTCACTGTTAAAAATAATCAATACCGGACACAGCCGTCTATGCCCTGGGGCATTTCCAGGGAGAGCGGAGCGGCAGCAGTGCCCTCTGCTGTGAGTCAGGGCGGTGTGGAGGGGCTGCCCCCAGCTCCCGGAGCAAAACCCAGAGGCACCACATCGGCCTTGGCTTTTACACAACACTCACGAGCTCGTTTTTCCAATATTTTTTTTTTTGCCCCCTCAGAGCGAGTTTTGCCCGGTGTCACTCCATTCCCACTCTCTTTTAGCAGCCACTTACTCTGACAGCCGGGAGAGGAGCATCCAGGGACGGACGATGACAGTGGCACCTCAGCCCTGGGAATGTGTTCCAGGGTGGTGTTGCTCACACCCGGTTTTCCGAGCAGGAAACCAGAACAGAATCCAGGCCGAAATGCCAACATGAAAGCCTGACCTGGAAGATGCTGAGGCTCTGAAGTGACTGAATTAAAAATCTTCCAGGAGAAACAGCTCTGTGTCCTTGAGGAGCGTGAATGAACTCCAGCCTTACACAGCCCGAGAGCAGCACCAGGGTATTAATGCAATAATTCTTCCCACTTTAGGCTGATTTTTAATTCTTCTTCCACCTTCCCTGTGCTGAAGGGTGTTGCCTGTAACTGCAGGGAGTAATGGCAAACTGGAAAGAACAGAGTTCACAGCCCTCTGAACCATTTCTGGCACACAAAGCACCACATAGTACATACAAAGCTTTTCACATTGTGCAAATTGAGCAGGTTCTTGTGAAAAGCCACCGTAGCACAGTTTTAATTATCCTTTAACAACTCAGTAAAGTGGAGTATCCTGACAAATTCCCCCTTGTAGCACACGCTGGGTTCCCAACAGAAGCCACAGATTTCCCCCAGGACAAAACTGCATCTGTTACCCAGAGGAATGACAGAATATCCTGAGCTGGAAGGGACACACAAGGATCATCCAGTCCACCTCCTGGTCCTGCACAGACACCCCAACAATCCCACCCTGTCCCTGGGAGTGTTGTCCAAACCCTCCTGGAGCTCTGGCAGCCTTGGGGCCGTGACAGAACCCTGAGGAGCCTGTTCATTGCCAACCCACCCTCTGGGGGAAGAGCCTTTCCCTGATATCCAAAGTAACTCCCCTCCCCGGCACAGCTTCATGCCATTCACCATTCATGCCAGGCCCAGGGAGTTACAAATGAACACCAAAGTCATTTGTCACCTTTTGGATTTATTTCAAGAATGGATAAATTCCATGTTTGCTTACATTCAGGCATGAAACAGTACTAAATACTTAAGAGCCACAGTGTGATTCTCCTGGGCAGGGACACCAGGAGGTTCCGGATCCTCAGGGTCAGCTCCAAGGTCAGCCCAGGCTGCTCAGGGCTTTATCCAGGCCGACATTCCGAGCCTCCAAGGATGAAAACTGTGCAATGTAATGCTTGACTGTCCTGACGGGGAAAGTTTCTCCTTGTTGCTGGTCTGAGTCTCTCACTCAAACTCATCCCAACATCGAGTTTGGCAGCAGTGTGAGCTGGTCTTTGATTTACAACATGGTTCCCACAACCAGCAGGAAGTTTTCCTCTTTAAACTTAAAAGTAATTTCCCCCATTTGACACCAAGAATTCCAGTTCCAGCCTGAATGTCTCGGGGGAACAGCCAGGACCAGGGCAAGGCACAGCAGGGTACCCTTGGAATGGTTTGGGTTGGAAGGGACCTTAAAGATCATCCAATTCCACCTTCCACTATCCCAGGATGCTCCAAGCCCCGTCCAACCTGGCCCTGAACAATTCCGGGGATGGGGCAGCCACAGCTTCTCTGGGCAAGGCTCCAACCTTTAACAGCTTAAACAGCTCATCCTCCTCAGGATCCCTCTCTAGCTCAGAGAAATGAGCAGGAAATTAAAAGCTGATGGTGAAGATGAGTTCCAGCTCCTCTTCTAGATCAGCTTCTTCCCACTGACAAACGGCCCAGCCCAAGGCTACTTGATTCTCCACGTACTCCACTCTCCACAGCAGCTTTTTGCTCTGCCCTACTCAGGGTTAGATCCACAAAGTCCTCTGGCTTAAACTGTGGTGGCGGCAGAGGGAAGAGACAGGGAGACGTTTATCAAACCATCACCACTGCCAAGAGAAATTCAGAGGTTGATGACACAGCTTGAGGCAGCAGTTTGAGGGTTAAGTGCTACAAGAATTCCCTCCCCTGATCACCACAAGAGCATGACTCTGCAGGAGCAGGGAAGGCCTTGTGCAGACAACGGGAGGATCTGCAATGAAACCAGGGTGTGCCAGAGGCTGCTCAGCACGGGGCCCTTCTCTGCCCTATCATTTTATCTCCCATTCAACAGGGAGGGTCCCCTCTGGAAAGTGATAACAGGGACCTGAGGTGCTTATACTGCTACACTGACTATCCTTTTATTGCTTATCTGGGTGTAACTTGTAACTGTTATCATAACTCATCATCTGCTGCACAGGGATACAAGTCCTGATCCTCCTGCGTTCCCTGTCATCCAATGGGACAACCTGAACAACCAGGGAATTTCCAAAACAAAACTATCACAGAATCCCAGAATGGTTTGAGTGGGAAGGGACCTTAAAGCCCGCCTCATTCCACCCCCTGCCATGGGCAGGGACACCTCCCACTATCCCAGGCTGCTCCAACCTGGCCCTGGACACTTCCAGGGATGGGACCACCACAGCTTCCCTGGACAACCTGCTTTCAACACACCTGGGAGATTCCACAGGCAGGAGTGACCAGACAGACGTTATGTCGCTCTTACCAAACGTCCAGCAGGAATGAGTTTAGTTCACTTGAATTCCACTGAACTGTGAGAACAAAGTAACAGCAAATCCTCCCACTTCAGCTACCTTGGAAATGGGAAAACTGGGCCAGAGTCACTCCTCCAGCATCGATGAGCTGATCAGAAGCTTCCTATGAAAGCTGGAACTCGCATTTCCTATTTCCCAGATGACACTCGATATACCAGTGCCAGAAGTCATTTGGTGTGTATGGTCATTTGGTGGAATCACATCCTAACAACTGGAATTTGGGATTAACTTCATAGGAATGCCAATATTAATAAAAACACATGTGGGACATTTCAGCCTTCCTTAGATCCCAAAGGGCTCTCACTGCACAGAGGCTCAGGACAACCTTCCTGTGAAGGGGGAAGGTGTCTGTGCCTGTGGCAGGGGTTGGGATGAGATGGTCCTTAGGGTCTCCTTCAACCCAAACCATTTTGGGACTCTGTGATCACCAGCCTTCCCTTTGGACAGGCTGGGCAGTGAATCCATCGATGCCCCTGCACAGAAATGGGTCTGGATGTGCCTGCAGAGGCTTTGGGCACCAGCCTTTGTGACAGGAGAGCAGAACCAACACACCCCCCAGCGTGGATCTAACCATCAACTCACTTATCGCTTTGGAAGACTCCCTGGAACAGTTTGTCCAAACTAACTACTCTCCTAAGAATTATGTAGATAAATGTAATTTAGAATCACAGAATCATTTTGGTTCAAAAAGCCTTTTAAGCCCAACCATCCCCAGCACTGCCAAGGCCACCACTAACCCATGTCCCCAAGTGCCACAACCACAGGGATTTTAAATCCTCCCAGGGATAGGGACTCCCCCACTGGACAACACTTTCCATGAAGATTTCTTCCCTAATACCCTATCTGAGCCTCCCCTGGTAACTGGAGGCTGTTTCCTCTTGTCCTGTCCCTTGTTTCCTGGGAGCAGAGCCCCATCCCCACCTGGTTCCACGCTCCTGTCAGGGAGTTCAGAAAGAGGGAGAAGGTCCCTCCTGAGCCTCCTTTTCTCCAGGCTGAGCCCCCCCAGCTGCTCCTCATAGCACCTGATCACCCCCAAAATATTCAAGCCAAGTTTTTTGGGTCTGCAGGGCACCAGCAATTGGATCTGCAGCTCCCCTCTTCATCTCCACCGACGCAGAACATTCACCTGGGGAATCCAGAGGAATGAACAATCCCCAGGACAAAGCCCTGGGCACACGTTGCACTGATCTATGAACAGATGAAAGCTTCACTTTTGGACTGTGACTTAAGAAGAGCTTGTTCTCAAGCCTTAAAACGGGAAAATAACTTTGTTCCTGATCTCTGCTGCTCACTTGGTGCCATTTTTACCTCCTGAAGTTGTGAACAAAGGCAGCAGCACTGGCCAGCCCAGGGTGAACTCTGCAATCCACTTTGTGGAAATGTAACCCTGAGCGATGCCAAAACTCGGGAATTCACACGGCTGCCAAGCCCTGGGGTTTGTGCCACCCACCCTATCCCACCAAACTCCCGGGAAGTGCACAACAATGTTGGGTTGGGGTCACTTACCACATCCCCACGTGTCACTCTGGCACAGGAATTGTTCAGAGACAAGGAAAACACACACCAGGGGTACAAAACAGTCCCACCACTCCTCTGGAACAAGAAAGACCAGGTCTCTTCTCCCTTAATTACCACGGAATTTATGAACAGGCACAACCTGAGGCTGCCAAAAGCTGCACCACGGTCACATCCACATTTCATACCCCCTTGTGTACAGGCTGCGAAAAATCACAAAAGGAAGAGGAAAAACACTCACAGGAGTCAAGTAATTCTGATTTTATATTCAGGCTTTGCAAATCAAGGATGTCCTATTTTTTACTATCCATTCAAGGCAAAAAAGCTCTACACAGGCATGTCAAAAAGCAGGAATTGAAGAACAGTGAACACAACAGTCTTGAAAATACGTTTAATGTCTAATCTTATACAAAAGTGACGGCATTTTCAAAAAAATATCAAATCCTGTATTTATAGCTTCTCACTATCATACAGCAATATTTGTTTCCTCTAAAGAAAATACAGCAGCAGGTGATAATCTCTACTTTTAATAGACGTGATTGCTTATATTCCGTATTGTAAACAAAATGCAGTAATGTCAACCTCAAAGCACAAGTCAAAAAAACGAACTCCTCAGCAGTTGAACTCAAACGATGCATAGAAATGTACAAATTCCATTGCAAAAAGCTTCAGGCCAGAAGTTGCTCACACTTGACAGAACATGTGATAAAGTTACTACACGGTATATAGTGACACCTTGAGTTTTTACACAATAGATTCAACAGGAAAATACCCTTGTCCACTGCTATGCAAAGAACTCTGCTCACAAAAACAAAGGGGGTTATGAAACAGCTCCCATGACCTCAAGAGATACGAATATAACATTGAAAAACATCCCATATATATTGAATTTTAGCCTAAGTGTTCCAGTAATAAATCCTGCCTATTTCAGGAAGAACCTAGAAAGTCTAGTTACTTTTACAAAACCCCCTCTCCAAAAATCATGACTTGCTACTTCTGCTTTATCCTCTCCTACCTCTTCCCATTCCCTGCAGAGACATAAAGGCCAGTGCAATTCCGACTGGAGTGCTGCTGCTGCATGATCCATTCTCTTGGAATAAATGTGGTTTCCTTACATTGATTTATAGTCTAAGGCTGCAGGTATAAAAAAAAACAAACCAAAAAGCACTTGAGCAAATGCAGTCAACGTTTTTTATGTTATTTCTTGTGTTAATTTTGAGTTCTTTTTGCCAAGATCTAAGCCAAGACTTTTTTTTTTGGGGGGGTGGGTTGTTCAAGGTGAGTGGAGGGTTGTACTTTTGATTCCTGTTCCTAAGGTTAAGTGGCAGGGGTTTGAGTTGAAGGTTTAAGTGTTTTTTGCTCAGCTCCAGTATTGTTTTCCTAAAACTAAAAATGCACATTCCTTTGCTATCAGCTTTCATGACATTGGATTAAAACAGCCCCAGCTCAGCTGGTTGCTTCCTCCTGCAAAAAATACTGCAGGAAATGGCCACAAAGGCCACGACTACCAACGAGAGTCACCACCAGGCCACCCCACGTGGTTTCAGGCTGTCCACCACACGCATGCAGGAAGCCACGAAGGTACTGGAAGAGAACTGACTCATTTTCACAGTTCCATCATACAAAGACTCCCTAATGAGCTACCATGTGAAGCAAAATCTGTTCCTAATTCTACCCACAGAGGCTAAGGTAGGAGAGATCCCCAGCTGGGGATGAAACCAACTCCAGGAAACGGGCCATGAAGTACCACCAAGAGGGCAGGAAGGCCTGGCTGACCCGTGGCCGTGTCCCAGCGATACGACAACAACGGGGAATCTCCGGGCAGCGCCCCTTGGCAGGCTGGGGGCAGCTGCACAGCAGTGCACAGGCTTCCCAACACTCAGCTCCTCCCAAATTCCACTGACCCCGGGAGGTACGTGAGCACACACCCAGCTGAGAACGGGCAGGGGGAGCCCCAACCAGGATCTCTGGGGCAAACAGAGCCCAAAAGCTGCTGGGAAGGGAACGCTCAGGTTGGGTTTTTTTTCACCTTTTAACTCAAATTCAGTTTCCACAAATGGGGAAAAGTCCACCAAGTTTTACACCACCCGGCAGCCCGAGCCAGAAATTTGAAATGGCTGGAACTCAGGTCAGAAACAGGGAAGTACCTACGTGGGAGTCGGGATTCTCTTTACACGGCCCAAGCCCAACTTCCAACCACCACAGAATGAGAACTGGCAACCAGGAATGTCCTCACACGGGCATGCACAAAACTCACATTGGCTGTACTCAAAGTTAACTGCACGTCCAGGTTGTTCCACTGGGCTCTTTGGGAACACCGACAGAGTCACACTGAGGATTTCCAACGCGGCTCCTCCTCCTCCTCCTCCGCAGTCCCAGACCCAGCCATTGGTTTGAGTATGTACAAAATGCTGAGAAAACCTTCGAGTTCACGTGCTCTGCCTCGTCAGTCTGAGTTACTGTAGCACGTTCCAAAATTAGGCTTCTTGAACTAAAACGCTGAAATGCTTTTTTACTGACATTTTAGAGCAACCTGAAAATAGACAGAATGTGGCTATCCGTCCGTTCAGTGACCAGCACGGCTCTGGCAACAAGACTTAAAGCATTAATGGGAATTTAAGAATTGACTTTTTGTTTCACTCCTGCGGGCCCGATTCTTTATAATCCTGACACGGCAGCTCCCGTTTTTCCAAGGAATACTCGCCCACATAACCACAGGTGTTAGTTGATTTCTTCTCTTTTGTGATTCACTTTATTAAACCAAACAATTATGCCAGCGTACGAGCAAGGTAAATTGATGTAAACTGCTCCTTCACACCTCAAATGCACATACAAGAGGCAACATTCTTCATAGCCCCAGACATTACTGAAACAAAAGCTGTAAAAATCTCTGTAAGTAGTGGATGAAGGTGGAGAACTACAGTATTTTGTTGCCCGGAATGTGTTCAGCGGTAAGGCTGCAAGAGAGAGGAACTCATGGTCAGTACAGGCTTTTCACAGTTCAATCACAGCTACAAAAATTCTTAATTAAGGACTAATTCATCCTTGTAATTTGTTATTCCCTCCTCATCTGCCCTAGCAAACTCTAGATAAAAGAGACTGGGATATTTTTATTTCTTGAATTTATTACAAGGCTTATTCCCCCCCTTTTTTTGGCTTTTAGAGGCTTTCCAAGTAGTGGAAGACCACTAGAAATAGACACATGTCCCAGCTTGACATTTCACCGTTTGAGTAAATTTAATCTTTAGGAGTTGGCTGTTACCCCACTGACTACAGAAGTTGTGCTGAAACTCCTTACCTGCACTGATAGGTTCTGGTGCTACTCAATTTTCATGCTTAAACACGTAACAATTTAGAGCAACTGCAGCCCAACATTAAATACTCACATGGGGACCACCAGGCATTGATGGAGCACCAGCAGGGCCAGATGGCACTTGGAAAGGATTAGGTGGCGTAGGATACAGTCCTGGAGCTGGATACGATCCCGTGGGTGGAGGGAACGGCCCTGGCGGCGATGGTCCCCACGTTCCAGGCGGGACCGTGCCCCACGGCACCGTCGGCGCAGCCCCCGGGGTCTGGGTGGGAGCGGAATACGGCCCTGGGGGTGGATATGGCATGCTGGGAGCAGGATACTGCCCTCCCATGGTTGGTCCCCATGCTCCGGAGGGCATGGAGCCCCACGGCCCCACGGGAGCAGGAGGCGCGGCCGGCTCCGTTGGACCTCCGTAAGGCCTTGGAAGCTCTGGAAAGGGCATGTTGGGTGGAGGATACTGCCCTGGAGGGACGGGCCCCGGCACGGTCGGGGGTGGATATGGAGCACCAGGAGGAGGGCAGGAGGGTCCGGTAGGAGGAGGAGGAAATGGAGCAGGCGGTCCCGGGGGCATTGAAGGATACATTCCCGTGGGAGGAGGTCCGAAGGGCACGCTGGAGGCGGATGTGTTGGGTGGCAGTCCGGTGGGGGTCATAGGGGGGGCGCTGGGGTTATTCCAAGGGTTGGAAGCCGGCCAGCCCTGCGGGGGCTGCCCGGGCTGCTGGCCAGGCTTGGTGCTGCTCACTTTGGAGGTTTTAGCGGGCGACTGGTCTGGTAAAGCATCTGCCAACTGGAAGACAAAGCGCCGGTGAGAGCGGAAGGCGCCGACCGACGGGAATTCCCAGATGCACACATTTCCACCCTCACCCCTCCCTGCCGTGTGCCCACATCCCAGCTGCCAGCACAGGAGGAGAGCGGCTCTCTGTGGCTGCACAGACATGGTTACATTCACTTTCGTGCAGCCCCCATCACTAAGGCAGCAGAGACATTGTGATGTGCCGCAGTTAAACACCCAGAGATAAACGGCCACCTACCACACGGAACAACAAGTAATTGCAGCACAACCCTGGAAAAACATTTCCCTGCATTTCCATGACAGCTACTCTGATGCCATTAAAGCACAGCTCCTTTGTTAATGCCACACAAGAGAACCCACCAGGCACCCAGCAGCTTCCGAGGGTTAGTCCAGGGATTGCCACATCTACCCAAAAGGAAAACACCGCGAGTGCAATGCAGAGGAAATCACCTCTCAGCTGTCAGAGCCCCTTCTTGGAAAGCTATGCCAGGTTTTAGAATGAAGAAAACACAACTGGCTGACCTCCAGGAAAGAAAAACTGTTACTTACCGAAAAATCATCAGTTCCAGACATTGTGCTGAAAAGTAAGGTAAGATAAAGTGAAATTTGTTGAAAATAATAAAGGTATTTCAAGCAAGAGTTCATGAGGCGTCTACACTGGTCTCATGTGAAGCACAGCAAGTGCTGAAGTGCCTTGGGTTTGGTGACTCTGCCCCACAGCAGAGCCAAGTCTAATGGTGCCTGTGTGGTGTGTTGCTTTGGATAATGAGGTGATGGAAATAAATTTACTCCTCGTGTTCGAGCCCAGGGTCTGTGGCTGTCCCATCTGCCTCCCTGTGCTGACTCACACAGCGACCCAAACACCGTCCTCGGGACAAACTTCCCATGAAAAGGAAAAGTCCTCAGCCTCCACCCTCAGACAGGTGTGACACAGGGCCACATTACAATAGCAAAAGTTATTTCAAGCATCCATATGGAGCAGGCACGGCCCAGACTGGGATGCCTGGGCAGTATTCCAGGCGTTTTCTAAACCTGGACTGGGAAAAGGTATGGTAGGATTGCTGCAGGGGAAGTCAAGGCATCTAAACCAAAACATGATCAAATCATGGAATGATGGAATGGTTTGGGTTGGAAGGGACCTTAAAGCTCATCCCATCCCACCCCCTGCCATGGGCAGGGACACCTCCCACTGTCCCAGGCTGCTCCAACCTGGCCTTGGACACTTCCAGGGATCCAGGGGCAGCCACAGCTTCTCTGGGAAACCTGTGCCAGGGCCTCCCCACCCTCACAGCCAGGAATTCCTTCCCAACATCCCATCCAACCCTCTGGCAGTGGGAAGCCATTCCCTGTGTCCTGTCCCTCCATCCCTTGTCCCCAGTCCCTCTCCAGCTCTCCTGGAGCCCCTTTAGGCTCTGGAAGGGGCTCTCAGGTCTCCCTGGATCCTTCTCCAGGTGAACACCCCCAGCTCTCCCAGCCTGGCTCCAGCCCTCAGAGCATTTTCATGGACTCCCATGGACTTCCTCCATCAGTTCCACATCCTTCTTATGTTGGGGAGTCCGGAGTTGGAATCCCCGCACAGATCTTACTGCCGAAAACAAAAGCACTACAGTTTGCTGATGGTTTGTCCTCCAATTGTTTCAGAGCACCCTAAAGCCAATGGATGCTCCTGTTCATGTTCACTGACTCCAGCAGCTGCCCACAGACCTGGCGAAGGTTCATCAGTGTGTAACCAACTTCCAGCCCCTCCACACTGAAAACTGGGACCAGTGAGCCGCCTTCCACCTTCTCATGAAGGGCCACTCCTGCACTTGGGGCTTTCCAGAGCTTCACCACAAGGATCCCTGACTGGCCTGGTCCGTCCTGACAAGCCACACAAAAGGGCAGAGGAAGTTCTGTCCAGTTTGACTGACAACAAATACTGAGCAGAAGTGAAGAACAAAGGATGACCAAGAGCAGCTGAAATAGGTGGACACACCCTAAGGCAGCCAAAAGATTTTAGAGGAGAGTGAAGGAGATGAAGAGGAGCATAAGAGGAGGAAAAATACAAAAATATAAGTCAGGAGGACAAAGACTGTTGCCAAGCTGACCCCCAGGAAAACAGCCCTGATTTCCCTGGTTGATGGTGAAGAACTGATCCCTGACAGTGAGAGGGAGGTTTGTACAGACAGCCCAGATCAAAGGGGTTAATAGAGATTATAGATAGGTTAAGGCAGATTAATATAAAGCGACATTTTTTTATCTTCTCTGAAATCTGTGTGATTTCCTAATCTTAGGACAGCTCTGGCCATGAAGCCCAGCATCCCATTTTATTGTGACAATGACCAGTAGGGAAGAACAAGGATGACACCCCAACACCTCAATCCTTCCAAACTCAGATGCTTCCTCAGTTACAGGCAATTTCTACCGAGTAATTCCCCTAAAATAGCTCCTTTTTCACAAACAGCTCCCATTTCTCCACTTGGACACAGGGATGTCTCATTTCCCTGCAACGTCCCTTGGCAAGGCACTCCACAGGCTGCCATTTGTTACATAAAAAGGCACCTTTTCTTTGCTCTGAACCCGGATTTCACTGGTTTCAGCTGCTGCTCTTGCATCCCTTGCAGCTGAGGAAACCAACCCTGCCCATGCTGATCATTATCCTGCAGACTTTCACCACTGCCTTTCAAGCTGTCCCTTCCCCAGGCTGACCCTGGTGCAGCAGCTATTCCCTGCCTTTCATCATCTCCCTGCCTCTCTCTGAGGCTTTTCCAAGTCTTTTGTGCCTTTGGGGATGAATGAGGTGCAGGAACCACAGAGAACTGAAGGTGTGGGACAACCACTGATTTATACAGTTTCATAATCACGCTCTGGTTTGTCTTTTATTTCCTTCCTTCTGCTTCCTAACGTTCCACCTGCTTTTTGATCCCTGTGGAACTGACACTGCTCTGGCAGTATTTCATTCCCCGGTGTTAAGGGTCAGCCCATCATTTTATCCATGGAATTAGACACGCCACTCTGCATTTATCTACTCTGAGCTACATCAGATTTATCACCGCTGAATTATTTCTGCCAATTTATTACCCACTCCTGGACTTCCCTGAATGGCTTCGTATCAACAGGACGCTGCTCATCTCATTTCCCAAGTTATTTATGGCCACAAGGAGCAGCCCAGACCTCTCTGGAAACCCAGTGAACTTCTCAGGCTCTGCCTAATAACTTAAATAAACCTTTAGAGAAACACCTGGACAAAGCTTTTAAGAAATACCCATTAATTTAAATAAACCTTTCAAAAAATACCCATTAATTTAAATAAACCTTTTAAGAAATACCCATTAATTTAAATAAACCTTTCCAGAAACACCTAACGATTTAAATAAGCCTTTTAAGAAACACCTAATGGTTTAAGTAAACCTTTTAAGAAATATGTAAGTACAAAGGTATATAAAAAAAAAAAAAGAAAATAAAGAAGTTGGAACATTTGCTGCAAAGGAGAGAAGGAAGAGAGGAAGAGGAGGAAGTACCAACTAATGTCCCCTGTATTTGTCAGCAGATCATCCCCAAATATTTCCTCGCCACGACAATGGAGGAAACAAATTCTGCTGCCTGGTTTATGAAAAAAAAAAAGAAAAAAGAAAAAGCAGTTAAGCAGAGCTTATAATGAGATTTAGTGGCTTTTTCACTTTGGCAAGCAGACAAGAGCAACATTTGTTGGCAACATTTGGGATAACTGAGCCCATGCCAAGCATGTCAAGGATCCTCTTGCAGACAGGATGGCCTATTTCAGGGATGTTTTTTAAACAGACATTTAATCTGGGTACTGCCACCTTCGTTTCATAAAAAAGAAACTGAAATTACCCTCAGACACGTTCAGGCAACACGGGAACTCATCTGCAGTTAAAACCTGGGATCTGTATTCCAGTCAGGCTGCTCAGCAGCACAAGAATTTCAGTCAAAGCCTCACAGAAATATCGATTATGTTCAGAAATGGATGGCCCGAGGCGTTCACATGCTCACGAATCAGAGGCACTGGCAGACAGACCTCCAAGGAACCAAAACGGTCACACATGGAACCAGGATTTTGGCAGAAATCCCCCCCTGCCTGGTGCCTTGATGAGATCTGAGAGTCAGTGAATTAACAAATGGACCCTCATTTTCCCCTCTGAGCTTTCCTGTGAGTAGAGAAAAGCCCGTTCATCTCACCACACTGAATTATCCTCTCCCGGAGATGGGGTGAAGGAAGAGAGGCTGGAAGGAGGAGGGCTCAGGAGTTAAATCACTTGCCTGGGAGCAGGAGAGCAGAGCTGGCAGCACCCAGACTGAGGTCCTGCTCCGATCCACTGCGCGGTGAGAGGAGATTTCCTTTGCTTCCCGAAGGCCCTGGAGAGATCCCTGACTTTCCACAACCCAGAGCCTGCTCTGGAACCCCCATTTCTGGAAGTGTGATGTGCTAACCCCATCCCACCAACAGCTGCCGCAACAACCCAGCTCCAAACCCTCTCTGACCACATCCACCCCACCGAAACTCACGGATGGAGCGGCATTTTTTCCCCGTGCTCCTGCCTTTCCTGCCTTTTATCCACCATCAGTCCTCAGGGATCCTCCTCAGAAAGAGCTGCCCAAAGCACTTTTCCTTCCTTACCCAAAACTAAGCATCAACTGCTTCCCTTTTTTTTTTTCTTTTTTTTTGAGTTGTGTGACATTTTCCCAACGCTTGATGTGCCAGATTTAGTTCCTGTCTCCAAGATCATCTTTCAAACACAGGGGAAAAAAAAAAAAAAGAAAGAAAGAAAAAAAAAGGGTTTCTGGATGCAACAGGCTGTGCTGCGTTTCCACTGGGTGGCACAGCTCCCTCGGCAGAGAGGTTCCTTTGTGGCTCCAACATGACTAATTCCTACCAGCACCACCTCAGCTACAACAGGAATCCTGCCCACAGAAGTGGAACTACCCAACATAGCACACGGAGAAAATGGAAGAGACACCGAGCCTCTGACAGCTTGGAAATGTTTGCTGAAATATGCAAATTCCTGCAGCTCCGGGAGTTAAATATCAACACTTCTGAGAGGTGGCCTGCGGAGAATCACGGAATGGTTTGGGTTGGAAGGGAGCTTAAAAGTCACCTCACTCCGACTCCCAACCCAGGGACACCTCCCACTATCCCAGGTTGTTCCAGCCTGGCCCGGGACACTCCCAGGGATGGGGCAGCCACAGCTTCTCTGGGCAACCTGTGCCAGGGCCTCCCCACCCTCACAGCCAAGAATTCCTTCCTAAAATCCAACCTATCCCTGCCCTCTGGCAGTTTAAAGCCATTCCCCCTTGTCCTGCCCCTCCATCCCTCGGAAATAGTGTCTCTCCACGTTTCTTCTCAGCTCCCTCCAGGTCCTGGAAGGCCACAATTAGGTCTCCCTGGAGCCTTTTCTCCTCCAGGCTGAACAATCCCAACTCTCCCAGCCTCCCCTCACAGCAGAGCTGCCCCATCCCTCTGATCACCTTGGTGCCTCCCCCGGCCCTTTCCCCACCTCTGACACCTCCCCAGCGCACTGACGACCTCACAGGCCATAAATCCTCGGGCGTTCCATCACTGAGAAAATAAAAATCAATCACCAAACTAAACCGGCAGCTCCACCCGCAGCAGCCACGTGAGTTTCGGTGAGATTCCTGCCCTTTTCCTTTCTGTTCTGACTGAGGACAAAAGGCAGAACTTCACATTTCCGGGACACATTTCAACGAGAGCAACCACCAGATCGTGCCATTTGCTATCAATTAACAACTACCAGAAAAAAACCAACTCCTCGCAGCAGAGGCCATGGCAGACCCGTCAGGTACAAATCCATCGGGATCCGTGATCTGCTCCAGCTTTTCCAGGCAGGACAGACCCTTCGAGGCACAGCTGCCTCCCCACCCAGCCCAGCCCTAATCCCTCCGGCTGGTCCCAGATGGTGCCACCCAGGGATCCCTTCGGAGGGGCCCTGTTTGTGCGGCAGCTGTGCCACCGGAGCAGCAGAGAACTGAGAGTTCCCCCGTGAATCCCGGGGAAGGGGGTGTTAGTCCAGCAGCTGGGAACGGAATAAAATAAAATAAAACAAAACTGGTCCTTCAGAGTCGCCTCTGAATTTCCTGGAGAGCTGCAGAGCCCATCCTGGCCACAGGATCCCAGAATGGGTTGGGCTGGAAGGGACCTGAAAGATCATCTTGTTCCACCCCCTGCCATGGGCAGGGACACCTCCCACTGTCCCAGGGTGACCCAACCTGGCCTGGGACACTCCCAGGGATCCAGGGGCAGCCACAGCTTCTCTGGGCAACCTGTATTCTCCTCTCACCTTCATTATTTCGATTCTTTTGTCTGGAATGACCACCCTGGCCCCGGGCAGTGACCCTCAGGCAGCTCCACCGCAGGGTTCCGAGTGTCACTGCCCGGAGAAAACACCAGAACCAGGCGTGTCA